>JACYFF010031957.1:20048570-20080639 GCA_017589665.1 Selenicereus undatus
AGAGAGAGAGAGAGAGAGAGAGAGAGAGAGAGAGAGAGAGAGTATTGCGTTTGTCTTGATTTGTATCTACTCTTCACTAGCTTAATCTTTTAAAATACCATATAGTCAGCTACAGGTTTTGCAATTTTAATTTATATTTGTTTAGATTTATTAGCAATTGATGTTTGGTTCTTGTTACAGATGTTCCAAACTTTTGCATTTTATATATTTTCTTTTCAACTATTTCTTTCTACTCATGAATAAATTAATCAAACCAAGCTGGTGTTCAACTCACATTTTCTCAATAAAAAATCATGAACAAAGCATATTACAAATATTAAGCCCATAGACATAAAAACATAAAATTTTAAACCAGTCCGTGCAAAGCACAGGTTCAATGCTAGTATACATACTTATCTTTGGGTTTTAGAGTTGGGTTTTAAAGATGAGTATTAAATGTATCGTTAGTTTCTTTGTGGCATTAAAATTTTATTTTAAGGCCTTTAAAACGTGAATTTTTTTTTTTGTTGAACAATGTTCACATAATGTAAAATTACAATAAGAAGTTGAATAAGGTATATGAAGTGTTGTTTGGTTTTTGATTTATACATTATAAGTTACACTTCTTTAAGTACCATTAAAACACTAATTATTGTAGCCAAAACTTAATAGGCGTCAATTCAATATATTAACCTATAAATTGTACCAATAAAATGTAAAGCTAGCAAATAAAAAAACTCATTAGCTGAAGCTAGAATATAGGAGAATTTAGTATAAAAAGGATTGCAGAGTTGAGTGGATCTGATGTCTTAACTCCTTTCTTTTCTTTAGCTTCCTTCCTTCGTTTCTTTTGAATATTTTCAATGATCATAGAACATATATAGTAGTAGAATTAGATTTTATTTTTTTTTGGAGTATTGCATTTATCTTTGTTTGCCTCTACTCTCCACTATCTTATTTTTTTCAAATACAATTAGTTAGCTATGTTTTTTTATTTTTATTTTACATTTGTTGGGATTTATATTGCAATTGGTGTTTGATTCTTATTACAGATTTTCATCCCAAATTTTGCATTTTATATATTTTATTTTTTAATTATTTCTTTCAATTCATGAATAAATTAATAAAATTAAGTTGGAGTTGAATTTATATTTTCTCAATACAAAATCATGAATTAAGCATATTACAGATATTAAACCCATAAATATAAAGACATAAAATTTAAACAAGTCTGTGCAAAGCATAGGTTGAATACTAATTTTCTTTGTAATTCTTTCTCTAGCTAGCCTAATAACAACTTCCTGTAATAACTAATTCACAAAATAGATTCTTGTTAGTAATTATTTTTCCAAAGATGTTCGTAGATCTGAATACCATAGAGTAATTGGTGGTCTTCATTCCCCTTTTCTATGTCCTAAGCATTTAGACTCTATTTGGCAAACAGTTGTTAGCTGTTAGCTGTTAGCTGTTAGATGTTTGTATTAGCTGTTAGTTGTTAGTTGTTTGAGTTAGCTGTTTGTATTACCTGTTTGAATTAGTTGTTTGTTGAAAAACTGTTTGATAAAATTAGCTGTTTCTTGCAAAGTTGTGAGACAAAAGCTAATTCTTGAAAAAGTTCTTCCAAAAGCTCATGGAATTAGCTTTTTCAAATTAGCTTTTTGGACTCAAAAAATTCTTTTAAAAAACTCTTTCACCAAACACCCACATTAGCTTTTTTACTTGGTCAAAAAGCTAATTTTGGTTAAAAAAACTCTTTTTGACCAAAAAGCTCTTCAAAAAAACTGTTTGCCAAACAGGGCCTTAGCCATTTTAGGAGCCTTTCGTGTGCTTTATTATTTATTATGCAACTCGTACTTATGCATTATTGCTATTCACATTGCATGATTGTATTCTTAATTTATGCGGTTACGTATTTCTTGCAAGATCCATATTTTTACTACGTTTAGTTTTATAAATCTGAAATTTAATTATATTATGCCAGTCCTACTTATGCATTATTGTTATACATTTTAAATGATTGTATTCTTAATCATGTGGTTACGTATTTCTTGCAAGATCCATATTTTTACTGCCTTTAGTTTTAGAAATGTGGAATTTAATTTACATTTTGATACACAGAAAAATACTGAATCTCTTGGAATCCAACATAATTGTCTTCAATCTAGTTACTCAATGAGCTTTCGTCAATAAGGGTGGGTGTAGTTGATAGAAAATTTACAAGAAAGTCCGTAAACACACATCAAAAACTTGAGTATTGTCCCGACTGGTTAACTTGACGTTGTCGCTGAAACTCAAATAGATTGTTTAATTCTCACTAAAAATAGAAAATGGGTCCGTTGCTCAAGAAAACATATAATAAGATTGACATTTTCATGTGCTTTGAATGACATAGGAAAATAGACTCCACCCCCCCCCCCCCCCCCAAAAAAAAGAAAAAAGAAAAAGAAGGCGACTATCCCTAGTGAACCAAATTTGCCCCATATTAAACTGCTTCTATCCTTTTGCGTACGTAGGAAGTGCGAAACAACTACATAAGTTTGAGAAGCATTTTGAAAGCTCCGTGCAAATCTGTTTTATTCATTTAAGTGTGACTAACCTACAAATTAAAGCATTCTTTTCCCCCCTTGTTACATTAGCGTTGGCTAATTAATTGCATCTGCATACTCAGCAAAAAAAAAAAAGAAAAAAAAAAGCACGAAGTCACCAACTGTCCAACTGTGCTGAAGCTAATGTGATATATAGCTAATGAGGCAGTCGTCTCATTGACATTGTAGATATGTTTCGCTCCAAAATTTAAGTAGAAAATTAGATACTGAAGTTCAGCACAAATTAAAAGGGAATTTTTCAACGCCATTAATCCTAGCTCGGGGTTAGTGGACGTCATTAATTTAACTTTAAGAACTAGTTCATGATAATTTCAGATTGGGGTTCTTTTGTTCCTCAATCTCAACTCAGTGGTGGGCACAAAGGAAGGAAAAAATTTCCCAAAGATGAAGTGGAAGCTATCTCTTCTACTTGGATTAACGATGTTCAACACCCCAAAGTTGGGATTAGTTTATGTTAGAAAATCTTTTTAAAAACTGATTAAATTATAAACAGTATTGATATGGCAGACAAGTAAGGATCATTGCTCAATTTGAGTATCCATGTTGATATCCACCATAAAATTTGTATGTTTTTGTGGTGTTTTTTGTATTTACTATTTATCATAAATATCTCACTGTACTCAAATAGAGTTTTTGTAATTGAATTAGATTTGAAATGAGATATGTCAGTACTTGTCCTTCGTTTTTTTTTTAAATTTTTTTTTATAAATTGGGGTGCAAGATCTGTTGCATTTGACTATTTGAGTGTTAGACTTTTAGTCGTTTTTCACTTATTCATGGATGTAGACTAACTCAAAGAGTGACCACCACTAAATCTGCAATAACTTTTTTTTTCTTTGTCAGCTGTACATACATATTTTGGTATATATGTTTGACGAATGTAATAAATCTAACATAATTCTGAAATCTCTTGAAAAAATACGTAAGTCAATAAAAAGTCTTAATTTGCACTAAAATCATTCTTCCTTGTCCTGTTTTGCGTGAGAAAGCTAAGCATTCATAGTTCCTCCCCCATGCACAACACGAAATAAAATTGAAATCTCTATCACTATAATTCTCTATCAGAAAAAGGTCTGAATGATTGTTCAGTCGGTACATTTTCCTAAAATAAGGAATCATGTACGTCATCTTGAACTGAGAAATTATTATTTTTATTTTATTGGTAATCGACAAAGAATCCACATCTCAACTTCTACAATTCTTGAAAATTGCACTATAACACAGTCTAAAGAACTCATTTTTATCGATCCACATGTCAGTTGTAAATGAAAGGAAAGGGGGGGGGGGGGTTAGAAAACTTGCTTTTGACTCAGTATTGTGATGAAGTCCATATAGCATTAACTGCCAAATCAACTGTCAAATTAGTTGAGTTAAGGATAGGATGATGCTTAGACATTAGTCCTAAATCATAGCACCTAATTGAGGGGTAACAACACTGCAAATTGAAAGCTAGGGAGGGAATGAAGGGTTTGGTCAACTAACTTGTGCACTTTTTAGTGCAAGTTCTCTTGAGGGTCAAAAATGACCCCCCAAAAAAATATGTCCTTTCCTCACTGTCCTTCATCCACTTGGCCTACAAATTAAAGTAGATTAACATCTTCTTCCTTTAATTAATTAATAATAATTTAATTAATTAATTAATTTTTTAAATTTTAGGTAAGCAACGCAACTCAAGGCGTGATTCAAGCCTAGAGGTGTGAGTGTTTTAATTTTGCAATCGGAAGTCACTAATTGCAGCATTTATGTCTCAGAAAAAATTAGGTGCAAAAAAGTTGCCCGGCGAATATGGATGACTCAGAAAAATCTGACATGTCTTTCACTCACAAATTTGACCGCTTAATTAAAAAATAAAAATAAAAGTCAAATATTAGCCAACCTTTTTTTCCCCTTTTGTTTTCTTTTTTTTAACTTTCTTCAAATATTTGTTTGGTGCGAAATGACTTCAGCTTTATACTTTATTTGAAAAACTTGAAGATTATCTTTGTGTGTTTCTACTTAAAAGAATTTAGGGTCCTATTTCATTTTTGAAAAGTATTGTGTTTGGAGAGAAAATCTTTTTCTCAACCCTCTCCCAAGGCAGTGTGCTGTATTTATATTGCTCAAAGATTACAAGAATTATATTTCATATCAAATACAAGTAGGAAATGATACGATGAAATCCTATACAAAGGCAATTACGCGAGGTTAGGAAAGTCCCAAATATTCTAGGATTTTAATGCTCCCCCTCAAGTTGGAATGTAGAGATTCGACATGCCCAACTTGCTGAAGAAATACTGAAATTGTCGTTGGCCTAGGGCTTTAGTGAATATCTCTGCAAGTTGCTCCGTTATAGGATTATACTGAGTAGCAATAACACTAGAAAGAAGTCATTCTCGAATAAAAGGACAATCCACCTCGATGTGTTTGGCAACGACATGAAGTGCTGCTTGATTATCATAATGCATGGTGGTAGTGGTAGCTGGCAAAACTGACCTGAAACCCGAACCGACACCCGAAATATGCTCACCCTAAAGTGGACCCGAAACCCGAATTGACCTGACCCGAACCATACCCGACCCGAAATTTTCAACAAAGTTGGTTGTTTTGGCATGACGAGCGTATTTCACAAAAAATTGGTTGACCCGAAATCGACCCGACCCGAACCATACCCGACCCAAACCGAAACAACCCGAAATGTCACTTAACCCGAACATGACCCAACCCGTACCCGAACCGAATGACCCATTTGCCAGGTCTAGTGGTAGCTATCACTCCAAGAAAATGCAACAAATTACATAACCCAACTACATCACTGGTAGCATTAGCCATAGCACTATATTCTGCTTCGGTATAGGAATGAGAAACAGTGCCCTGTTTCTTGGTCTTCCAAGAGACACGAGCTTGTCCCAACTTGACCAAATAACGCATAATAGAATGGCAAAACATAGGACATCCACCCAATCAGAGTCACAATATACGGTTAAATTCAATGTCTTGTTTATAGGAAAAAGGGTACCTTGACCTGGACAAGACTTGAGATATCGTAATATCCTCATAGCAGCCTCCAAACGACGATGTCGTGGCTCTGACAAGAATTAGCTCAAAATGTGAATGGAGTAAGCAATGTTATGTCTGATGATAGTAAAGTATAATAATTAACCAATGAGTCTTCGATATTGTGAGGGATCAGGAATGGGACCTCCTGAATCTACTAAAAGTCGATGATATTGTTCCATAAGAAAAGAAACAAGCTTTGATCCAAGCATCCCAGTCTCAAATAATATATCTAAAGTATACTTCCACTGACACATAAATAACCCTTTCAAGAAATGAGCAACCTCAATATCAAGAAAGTATTTAAGAGGTCCCAGATCATTCAGTTTAAAGCATGTGTGCAAATATTCCTTGAAAACTTGACAATGATGGGGATGACTACCTGTTAACACCAGATCTTTGACATAAATAAGTAAAGCCAAGAAAACGTCACCTTGCATGTAAATGAACAAAGAGTGATCAAGTGGAATCTGCTGGAAACCATATTGCTGAAGAGCAGGGGTAAATTTAAAGAACTATTATCGTGGAGCTTGACGAAGACCATATAAGGACTTTTTGAGCTTGCACACCATATGAGATTTAGGAGCGATAAACCCTAGAGGTGGATTCATATAGATATCTTCAGTGAGATCTCTATACAGAAAGGCGTTATGAAGATCCAATTGAAATACCTCTCATCCCTCGGAAACAGTAATAGTTAACAAACATCTCACTGAGTCCATTTTAGCTACAGGGGCAAAAATTTCAGTACAATCTTCCCCTTCCACTTGGGTATTACCCAAGCTAACTAAACCGGCTTTAAAGCGTTTCACTATTCCGTCTGCATTATATTTGACCTTGTAGACCAATTTGCACCCAAGCGCTCGCTTTCCTGGAGGTAAAATAGCATATTCCCATGTCTTATTTTCCTTCAAAGTTGAAAACTCCTTTCTCATGGCTTCTCTCCATCGTTCATCTTTTGAGAAAAATACTTGGGCTCCTCATGGTTAGTGATAGAAGTCAATAAGGCACAGTGAGATGAAGAAAATTTATCACAACTAATAATATGAGATAAAGGATGCGACGTACCTGAAGAAGCTTGATTGAGGGGATGAAGAGTTAGGGTCTACAACAATGTGACACACATAATCACGAAAGTGGGTAGGAGGTCGTCTCTCACACTGTGGACATGCGATGGGCGTTGCTTGTTACGGATCATGTCCTTCGCGTAAAAGCTCGCGCTCACTTGGAATTGGGACAGGCCCAAAGCACATGGAGTCAGGCTGAGGCGAAGTGGGCCAATAGTCCTCATAGGAATTCTCTAGACTGTGGATCAGCCCATCTTCCAACTGTGTGGCTGGTGCCTCGGTGGGCTGCTCAGAGGCAAACGGATGTTCAGACACAACCTATAAGTGCTGAGTTTGGGCAGCAGAATGAGGTTCGTGGGTTGCGGATTCCGACCCAACAATCATAGGCTCTTTTAACTGAATGGGCTGTTCAAAATATTAGGTAAGAAATGTAGGACTCGAGGTCTTTTTGGTGAAATAAGGAAGATTATCCTCATAAAAGGCGACATCTCAAGATACAATAATTTCCCATTGCTCCACATTATAGAACTTCCAACCCTTTTGATTATATGGATAGCCCAAGAAAATACACTTGGTTGATCTTACATCAAACTTGTCCCTTCCCCGATCATGATTATAGGCATAACATAGGCACCCCAAAACTAGGCATAACATAGGCACCCAAAAAATTTAAGATGATCATAAGGAGGTTTCACCACAAAGAGGACTTCATAGGGCATCTTAAAATCAAGTAGCTTATTAGGAGTTTGATTAATAAGATAAGCAGCAGTAAGGACACATTCGCCCCAAAAACGTAAAGGTAGATTAGCTTGAAATCTCAATACTAGAGCCACATTCAACAAATGTCGATTCTTTTGCAAAATTCTTCTGTTTTGTTGAGGTGTATCAACACAGGAAGTGTCATGAATTATAACATGCTCAAGAAAATAATTTCGCAAAGGCCCATTAGTAAACTCTCTTCTGTTATCACTACGAATCCATTGCACGGTCAAACCATATTGATTTTGCACCATATAACAAAAATGTACCATTCGTCCAAAAGTCTCAGATTTATCTTTCAATAAAAATACCTAAACAGCATGACAATAGTCATTTATCAGGCAAAGAAATAATGAGATCCACTTAGGGAAGGAATATGATATCTACCCCACAAATCACAATGTAACAAAGAAAAGGTCTTTGAGCCTGAGACAACTAATGGGAAATGAACTCCTAGTTTGTTTAGCCCCATGACAAATATCACAACATTCATAAAAATTCTTATTCAACTAAAAGCCATAAGCAGCTGATAACGGAGATAAGCTATCGAACAATAAATGCCCAAGTCGCCGATGTCAAAGAACGTACTCTTTATTGTGAACAGTAGCAAAGACATCACCTCCTGCATTATTCTTCAAGTAAAAGACCTCTTTCCTTAATTCACCCACTCCAATCAGCCTCTTCGAGGTGAGAACCTATATAAGACAAAAATTAGCCCCATAAGTGACAATACAATATTCATCTCTAGTCAACTGAGGAATAGCGATCAGGTTGTAAGTAAAGGTTGGTGTATATAAGACATCTTTCAGAGTCGATCCTGGAGCAGCATGAACCGTTCCTGCTTCTACCACTTGTACATTCTGACCCTCTGGAAGCGTAATATGCAATGGCATAGGCAATCTGTAGTTATTAAATATGACATTCTTATTTGATTTCATGCAATGTGAGGTCCCACCATCAAGGACCCATGGAAGGTTTGTGGAAACAAAAGCCTTACCACAAACAAAAGCCTTACCACTCATTTTTTTCTTGACTTTCTCTCTCCTTAAAGAGAGAATAAAGAACCTCTACCTACTCTTGTGTAAAACCAACATATTTTGGCTGTGCACTGCTTTGGTTCTCACCAGACTCCACAAAGCTCATCACCTCCCCTTGTTTATCGGCATAGTTAGCGATGGCACCGCCACCGTGGGTTAGATTTTGCGTGGTTTACAATCCAAACCTGTAACGCCCTAGCCCCATCCTAGATCGTAGACAGTTACCATAAATGACTTCAAATATCGTTGACTAGCCCCACAAATCACCACAAGTCTTTCCGACGTGCTTCCTCCTTGCTGACACGCTACCCGGGAAACTTTCCAAGAGGTCACCCATCATAAGATTTCTCTACAGTAAGCACGCTTAACTGCAAAGTTCTTAAAAGTGGGATTCTCAAAAATAAAGGCACACCTTTGGTGATATAAGTAGTCGTATCAAATCCTTTAAGCCACTTACAGGGTGTTACAATGAACCTCACTTGAAGCACACAACGTCCCCGTTGTGCCTTATTAACCGAACGACTTATAAGTCCTTTTGACCAGTGGTCCATTCTCGTATCTTTGTTGAGCTAGGGGACTGCCCATTGCTCTCATGTCCACTAGTGCAGCTCACGGTCGCAAGTCAGCTCTGGTACCATCCGTAATGCCCCGGGCCACGGACAGTTACTCGAAACGACTTATAGGGTCTTTCTGGCATGCTTTGCCCACGCTGCCTGGGAAACTTTTCAGTAAGTTACCAATCATAAGATTTCTCCACAATAAGCATGTTTAACTATGGAGTTCTTTAGAGTGGGTTTCCCGAAAAGAAAGGTGCACCTTTGGTGATATAAGTAGTCGCATCAAATCCTTTAAACCACTTATGGGGTCTTTTCGGCGTGTTCTGCCCTCGCTAACACGCTGCCTGGGAAACTTTCCAGTAGGTCACTCATTATAAGATTTCTCCACAGTAAGCATGCTTAACTGTGAAGTTCTTTAGAGTGGGCTTCCCGAAAAGAAAGGTGTACCTTTGGTGATATAAATAATCATATCAAATCCTTTAAGCCACTTATGGGGTATTACAAAACTCGTCTCCCTGCTCATGCCAGAACACGAATGTGGATGGTCATGTGCTTCGGTTTTGATTCAATACTTGGGTGAGTCAATTTCCCTTTCTTCCTTGCCAATTTGATGGCTAGTGATTTAATTCATAGCATTGGCTCTTTTTGTGTCCTAATTTGAGGCAGTAGGTGCAGTTTGGCCTCTCTCCTTGTCTCGCTCTGGCTATCGTGGAGGCTTAATGCTGCTACCTTGGTGGTGGTCTTGGTGTCCATGCCCTTGGTCATGTTCTGTTGCCTTTCTTCCAGTAGGACCATTGAGTAAACCTTGTAAGGAATCTAATCCCATCCGAAACTGATGTACTCGTTCTGCTTCTTGATACTTGTAAGATTGTACTCCTTGGTGCAATTGCAATTTGGCATCATGAAATAGGCGCTGAGTTCATCCCACAAAGTTTTGAGCTTTGTGAAATAGCCAGCCACATTCAACGTTCCTTGAGCGGAAGAGTTATCTCTCTTCTCAATTGGTGAATTTGAATCCCGTTGCCCTGTCAATATCTTTCTTTTAAATCTGTCTAGATCTCACTAACCACCTCAGCATAGGCAATGAATCCATGTAAATTTTGTTTATGACGTTGTAAAGTCAGACAATATCCATGACATTGCTCTTTTCCCATGAATCAACATCTGAGGAAGTGTCATCGGGTTTGGACAGAGATCTATCAACAAACCCGAGTTTGTTCTTCGATCTAAAACCATTGGCGGTGAGCCTACTCTAGTTTGCATAGTTTTCGCCATTTAGGCTTATAGGACGAATTATATTACCTAGATTATACGAGCTACATAAATAGTATGGGGACTGATGGTCACTCAAGTCCAGGTTTGGTTTTGTTCCTTTCTCCTTCTTTTTGTCATCGTCCGTGGCTGACTTTAGAGACGAAGAGTTTGGTTATCTAGCTCTGACGCTATGAAAAGTATTGTGTTTGGAGAGAAAATCTTTTTCTTAGCCCTCTCCCAAGGCCGTGTGATGTATTTATATTGCTCAAAGATTACAATAATTATATTTCATATCAAATACAATTAGGAAAGGATATGATGGAATCCTATACAAAGATAATTACACGAGATTAGGAAAGTCCAAAATATTCTAGGATCCTAATAATTTTAATTCCATAACTAATATCAAAGACTTGAAAATCATTCTAATGGTATGGTTTATACCAAAAATTAAAGATAAATATAACGTTTTTTAAAAAGAAACGTCAATTCAATAAAATAAAATAAAACATAGAAAAAGAGGAGCGCTATTGGTATCAAACAATACAACTTCCTTTAAAATATATTTGTGCTCTAAACTTAATTATCTTTTACTAGTAATTAAAAAAATATTATCAATATTAGTCATATTTGACTAATTGAAACCTTGATCTAGCGCTTTTGAAAAGATTTAATTGGACGATCACAAATTAGAGTCCCTTTTATGGTCTTTTATTTTTCAATGTGTGATCCTAGTTAAACTTTGAGAACTCTCATCTGTAGAAGACCAATTAAGTCATTTTATTTTGAACAAAAAAGATAAAATTTATTAGACATAGTTTGGTCATGTGGTATTTACAGCAAATTACAAATCCAAGTAAAAAAATATATATATCTTCGTCATGTTAAAATAAAATTTTATGTTCAAAAAATCTCTTACAAATATATACAAGTCATCTGCTCACATAAAAAGTATAGGAACAAAAGCTGCTCAAATCTGATCTCGCTGGTCTAATAAAAACAAATTCTTACTATTACAAGTAAAATTGAGTAAATTTGATTCCCTATATTCTACTCTAGATCTAAAAGGCTAGTCTAACAATTGAAACATCTAAAAAACTACTGCAGAAAACTTAGACAAACCATTCATACATTCCTTTAAATCAAAAGTAATTTTAATTTTGATGAATTAATTTGATAGGAAAATTTCCACACTGCAAAACTACCCTATATGCCCCACACAGTCCCACTAGTTGGACAACTGTATTTCTGTTAAACAGAATAATAATCAATTGGTGGACCAGAGTGCATCAAATCTCACATTTATTTAATTAGTTTAGTAACATGCTCATGTGTTAATCAATTAATTAATTAGTCCAAATTAAGAAAAAATATGTCAACAATAAACACTCTAATAGCACAAATTGAAAAAACCAGCACATACCAGCTGGGAAATTAGTGAACAGCGGGTGAGAGAAATCAGCCAATTCGAATATTCCAACTTGCAGATCCCCTGGTACTTGTTTCACTAGCCGCATGATCAATGTGCTATATCTTATTTCTAACTAGTGAGTTTTTCTTTTTCTTTTTCTTTTTTTTTAACCTCTACTTCTACCATATCTTCTTACTAACAGCCCCTTCTCCCTCTTCTTCTGCATGTTATTTAAAATTTTTTAATTAGTTAAGTGTTCTTACTAAATCAGGAGTAGAATATTGCCTCAAGATTTAATAAGTGCTTGTAGAGGTTCTTATAAAACTAGTGCCCTTTGAATTAGGTGTAGGGTCTGATGGTTTCTGCTTTAAACTGACAATATGTAATTGCTTAGAACTTTTTATGCCTTCTTATAATTGTTTCATTTATTTGCAGCTTATTACAATTACTGCCAACTGTTTACGGGTACTTTCATTCAATTCGGCTATGTACTCCATAGATTTACTTCATTATAGCTACTTACAATATCTTATAAGTGGTTACAACTTCTTTTTGTTACTTACAACTCTACATAATTACTTACAGCTCTTTATAGTTTACAATAATATGTTACAATTGAAATGAATAGACCTTGAATCTTTGAACTTCAAATCTCATGTCATAAATTTAGACATTAACAACCCCTCTCTATGTGGATTGATGGCTATAATAATAGCTAAGAGCGTTCTTACTGATTTTTCAGTGATACGATTTTTAGAATAACAATAAATTAAATACATATTCCTTTTTAAGATTATACTATTGTTTAAATAATTGTGTCAATTTCTGTTATCTTACTATTCTCATTATCTTTTTATACCAACTTAGTTTTACTTTTACATACTATATAATAAATTAATTAAGTGAAAACAGATTCCCAACAGAGGAGCAATACAATTACAAGGATGAACATTGAAGACTGCACCTGACATGATGTTAGCAAATAGCAATTTGCAGTAGAAGACAAAGGAAGCCTCAATATCACTAATTTAATTATTAATGAAAATGACAAAACGAGTCAATTATTACAACCACTTTTCTTTTTGTTAAAAAATTAGAGCAAGAAAATCAACGTTTAATATAGTGTGTGTATATAATGGATAGTTGGAAGAGAGCAAACCCCAATGCCAAAGGATCGAGAGGTCACATGAGAATAACGTGCTCTCACTCAGACCACCCTCACCCTCCACATGACAGTGTCAGCACATTGTGGACCATTCTCCAGCTAATTAGCTAAAAAAAGGTGTAAATACTCCAATTTGATGTGTTTTAGACTGTGAACCATGGGTGAGCACAGTTCAATATTTGGTTGATCATTTTCACCTTATCTCATACCTTGTTGATATTGGATCTAAGATACCTAGAATTAGTTTCAAACATCTCAAATTTTGGTGGATATTAGTTATACAGACTGGGAACTTAAACATTCGAGTTTGGATACAAGATTAGGTCTCCAAACAGTTTATTGATCTCTACACATATATAACTCAAAGTACATATTACACTAATCATCAACTCCTATGAGATAATGTCGAAAATCATTTTCCTTATTCATTGTCCTTCTGGTTTGACCTTTTTCCCCTCCTTTTGGTGATTTGGCACTCTTTCCTTATATCTCGCTTTTTTTTTTATTGTTGTCGAAAACGTCTCCAAGACTATATATACACACACACACACACACACACTCAAATATAAGAGCCTAGTCCTAAACAACCTACTGCCAACTAGGATAGGGGGCTAACTAACTATGCAGTTAGTTATGAAGTCATCTAATTAACAAGGGACTAATAGAATGACTCATATAATGCTGATCACCCCCCTCAAGCTAGAATGCTCTAAAGAATTGATCATGCCAAGCTTGGACATTAACTCTTGAAATTGAGTGCTAGGTAGAAGCTCATTTTCCAGCTGAGATGTAATAGGTAAATAGCTGAGGTATAACAAACCATTCAGGCACCTTGTCCTTTGTAAAATGACAGTTAATTTCTACATATGCTCTTTCACGAAAACATAGGTTTACGAGCTATATGTAAAGCTGACTAACTGTCACAATTAAGGGTGATAAGAGTGATAAAACCCAGCCCAAAGTCCGCTGGATCCTTAGAAAGATTGAAGGCAAGGTTGATCGTTAAAAGATTTACCCAACAATATGCTATTGATTACTAAAAGGTGTTTTCCCCTAAGGTGAAGATTCTATAATTAATTAGAACTATTATGGAAATTGCATAAACAAAAGGTTGAAAAATGTACCAATTTACTAGATGTCAACAATGCCGCCTTACATGGAAAATTAGATGACAAGGTTCATATGCAGATGCCACAAACCCTGAAAATGAAGTTTGTACACTAGAAAAGTCAATGTCATTTCTTTAGGATATTCTCAATCAAGAAATGAGTATTCTCTCTTTCTGAACAAGTCTTCTACATATCTTTACTATAATAGCAATATATGTAGATGACATATTGATTACTGGATCAAATTATGAAGAAATTCAGCATGTCAACGTAACTATTGTTTGAATACTAAATTTGGCCTTAATTAAAGACCTTGGAACGCTACACTATTTCCTTGGGTTAGAAGTGGATCACAGTGAGGAGTTATTCAGTCTCAGCAAAAATTGTTAGAGAATCATTCTAAGATTGTAGTTACACACTCAAAAGAAATGCCACAACACAACACATTCGTCAATCAATTGCAAGTTGATCCCTGATGAAGGAGAACTGTTATCTGATCCAACAGTTGATAAAACTTTAGTTGGCAAATTAAACTTTCTTGCTTATACTAGACCAGATTTAAACTTCTATGTTCACTATCTCAGTTAGTTTCTACAAAATCCAAGAACTAGCCATGTTTAAGCTTTCCTCCATGTCTAGAGTTATATTCAAGGAACAACAACGCATAAAATTTGACACAAAGGCACATGCTAGCCTTTTCTGATTCTGGTTTGGCAACATGCCTTAGTTCCAGAAGAGCACTAAGAGCTTACTTGATACTACTAGGATCTTCTCCTACACACACACACACACACACACACACATATATATATGTGTGTGTGTGTTTGTGTGTGTGTACATATGTATGTATGTACATACACGTACATATACATACATACATACATACATATATGTACACATACACACACACACACATAAAGTCTTAGATAAAAGAGTAAAAGACTAATCCGACTAGCCTACTGCCAGCTAGGATAGAGGGCTAACTATGCGGTTAGTTATGAAGTCAGCTAATGAAGCATTAACAAAATTAGGAACATGAGGCTCATCACAAATTGTCGAATGAGGCGGTCTCATATAAGGGTTATAGTTAGACAAATTCCTTTAGAGATAAGTTTTGGAGGTTTTGATATAATTAAGAATTTATATTAGAGTGACTTCTTAATTTACAGTGACTAATAATTTATCGAGTAGCGATCTTTGTCAAAGTCACCTCTAAACGAATTATTAGTCACCCTTACATTCAATAAAGGGTATCTTAAATTTATATATCCCACAATAATTTTTCGGTGATATAATCTCAAACAAGACCTACTAAATGTAATATGATTTGCTTTACACATTGACAATTCTTTTGATTGAGAGATATACATTTAAGGTACCTCCTGATAAATAGTATTAAATTAAACTCTATGAGTTATTGGTTTTCATACAGAAATTCTTGTTTAAGTGGAGAGAAACAAAGACCCACAACACTTCCATCTCGATTGATGGAATGATCACCCAATGTACGGATAAATAATAGTTGGAAATACACTTGTATCATCATCTTTGACAAGAAATAAAGCCATGAGCATGAGGACATTAGATAATTGCTCAATCATAGTGCTTTTCCTCAACTGTCACCAAGTCCAGTTCTTATACCGTCCACCCGGTTATACAAATTCATTTGTACAACCGGCCCCACCAGTCCACTAAATTTTCGCCTGACCCACTTGGAAACCGCTTTTTTTAAAATTAAAAAAAAAACAAAAACACCAAAACGCGCAAAACCGTCTAATTCAAGCTTCAAAACCCACGAACTTTCTTCGTTCTCTCTCCACGACCTTCACATATTCTCAGTCCATTTCACAAATTCTGCAGCACTCCATCAATAATTCTAGCCGAAATCTCTTCCGTAAAGGTTGAACGAAGAACTTCGATGTAAGTTTCACCAACAAACGCAATTTGTTTTCATTTTCGAATACACTAACATTACCAATCGCATTTTAGGTTTTCAGTCAACAAACAAAGTTTTTACTAATCGCATTTGTGCAATCTTTTCAGATGGAACCTCAACATTCAGAAGCAAGCACCAAGAGATCTGGAAATGATGAATCATTAATCTCTCAAGAAAGGTATGTTACAAAAACGAAACCTAAAATTTCGTTATTAACCTGTATATTTCGATTTAGTGAGCCCTGGCTGCCTGTTGGTGAGTCATGAAACCTGTTTAGTGAACCATTACTTTGTATTAGTGACTTGAATAAATACATGGACTAGTAAACCAAATCTTGATTTTAGTGAGCCATGACTGCCTGTTAGTGAGTTATGAAGCCTGTTTATTGAGTCATTACTTTGTGTTAATGACTTAAACAAATACATGAACTAGTGAGCCAGATCTTGATTTTAGTGAGCCATGGCTGCCTGTTGGTGAGCTATGAAGCCTGTTTAGTGAGCCATTACTTTGTGTTAGTGACTTGAACAAATGCATGAACTAGTGAGCCAGATCTTGATTTTAGTGAGCCATGGCTGCCTGTTGGTGAGCTACGAAGCCTGTTTAGTGAGTCATTACTTTGTGTTAGTGACTTGAATAAATACATGCACTAGCTAGTGAGCCAGATCTTGATTTTAGTGAGCCATGGCTGCCTATTGGTGAGCTGTAAAGCCTGTTTAATGAGCCATTACTTTGTGTTAGTGACTTGAACAAATACATGCACTAGTGAGCCAAAACTTGTATTTTAGTGAGCCATGACTGCCTGTTGGTGAGCTATGAAGCCTGTTTAGTAAGTCATTACTTTGTGTTAGTGACTTGAACAAATACATGCACTAGTGAGCCAGAACTTGCATTTTAGTGAGCCATGGCTGTCTGTTGGTGAGCTATAACTTCTAGATAGTGAGTCATTACTTCAATTTAGGGAGATGATTATTGTGTACCTTATTTTTTGCTAACACATCACTTCAATTTAGTGAGTTGTATCTTTTATACTCTAGTATTAACATTACATATAATCCTCTTTGACAGATCAAAAACAGAGACTTCACCCACAAACCCTGAGGAAAAGATCACTGAGCCAATTACACCAGTGGAGGAAGCATCAAAATCACCTGTCTCAAGTACTACTACAGACAAAACAAATTTATCACTCCTAATATTAGTGAGCTAAATATATATCTTCAGTGAGCCAAGAACTATGTTTAGTGAGCACATGACTGATTCCAGTGAGTTAGATGTATTTCGTAGAGTGAGCTATATTAATGATAGTGGGCTGAATGTTTTTTGTTACTGAGCAAACAAATACATATACTGAGCACACGATTCATGATAGTGAGCTATTGTTTACCCGACATAATTCAACATTTATCGTGAGCAGATGCATAAATGTAGTGAGCGGAATGTTTTTTATTAGTGAGCAGACGCATACATATAGTGAGCACAAGACTGATTATGGTGAGCTATTGTTTTTTGTTACTGAGCAAACAAATACATATAATCAGTCCATGCTGAAACGTAGTGAGCGGAATGTTTTTTATTAGTGAGCAGACGCATACATATAGTGAGCACAAGATTGATTATGGTGTGCTATTCTTTTTTGTTACTGAACAAACAAATGCATATAATCAGTCCATGCTGAAACGTAGTGAGCGGAATGTTTTTTATTAGTAGGCAGACGCATATATATAGTGAGTACAAGACTTATTATGGTGATCTATTTTCTCATATTACAGAAACCAATTTTTAAAAACAGAATCATGTATATTCAAAAATTAGAACAAATAAAACATTCTCCAAGAACTCTAGAACAACTAAAAAAACACAATATCTTACATAATCAAACCGGAACAAAAAAACACAGAACAAAAACCAATATCGAACCTGATGAACACTACGCGTTTGATAAATCTTTATCATCAACTCTCAAATCCAGCCATGGAATAATTGCTGAAAACTACATAGACCGATCGAGCACTCTGAAAACAGAGAATTCGGCAAAAACGAAGACAATAGCAGGTCAATTCACGATTAATTTGAAATACGCGAACAACGAATTCAAAATCAGCAATTACCAGCGAATTCAAATCAGAACATAACGATCAGATGCCTAAGATTCATTATATTGAGCAACAATACACCAATGGTTTCTGGCAAACTAAACTCTATAACATATGACTAGCAAACAGTTTCTCTATCTTTTTTTAAAAAAAAAACTGTTAAAATATGTTAAAAACTGCCAAGTGGGACCGGGTGGACAACTGAAATGTCCACCCGGTTGTACGTAATAATTTACCCACCAAGTCACGCTAGTAAACCACAATACTTCCCAACTTCCAATTATCTCTAAACTACTATCACGTAACGACGTACTAATATCTATTGGTAAGATCAAAGTAAGAAGAACTCTTGACCACAAGGCTAAAGGTCAAAGCCTCAACCACCGGTTAAATAACCACAACAAAAAGAAAAAAATTAAAAAGAAGTAACTTATTACTCCCTAGTTGCATCATACACCTTGTAGTTTTGACAACCCCCCCCCCTCCCCCCCCCCCCCAAAAAATCATACACCTTCTAATTATTATGTGATTTTTGGCCCAACAAATGCACACTTGGTTAGAATATATTCTTTTACATTAATTACAAGTTAAGTAACTAATTTATACTTTACTCACCTCATATGTAAGAAGTAAGTAATTTGAGCGAATAAATAAAATGAATAAGTATACTTTGTATTATATGAAGTGATGAATAAAGTATCCACATTAACTAGTTTGTTTTGGATAAGATCATCTCATGAAAACTTACTATAAAATAGCAGTATTATGCCAAACCATAAATTATTGGATGATTCCTAATTATCTACTATGTCAATGGTTTCGTAATAACTTAGCGCATGTTCTTTTCGACTTATCATAAGTATTTATTATCAACATTATGCAATCTTCAACATGATTCAACAACTTTCAGCGCAATTCAATATCGTTTGGTACAATTCAGCACCGTTAGGTAATTATTAAAAGTACCTCGATATATATTCTTCAACCAATGAGTATTTTTCAACATGTTTAAGCATGTTTAAGTACGTTTTAACATGTTTAAGCTACTTTTAACCTATTTTATCAATAAACACTAGTAAGTACTTCTCATAAATTGAAAATAATGACAGTTCGGAGCACAAGCATCTCGTGTTCACGTAGGACTCGAGAAAGGGTCCCACCCCGAGGCAGCCTAGCCTGATTTTGTTACCGGCCAATTCCAAGACTCGAACCCGTAACCTTTCGGTTACATGGAAACAACCTTACCATTACTCCAAGGCTCCCCTTCCATAAGTTGAAAATAACATATTTTATTATGTGATAATAATGAATAAAGTATGTGCACAAAAAGTAGCCAAGCAAATTAAGTTCTGGAAATCAGAGCTAACTATACACCTCAAAGCACAATTCTTTTTTTTAACGTTAATTTGACAGGTTTCCTACGATCACACACAAATAATTGGTTTAGAAATGCATACATGTTTTGTTTAATTGGGTTTTGGCACTGAAATAAATAGATTTCACCCAATTATTGCAAAATGCTTGATCTCTTCAAACTTTGGATCCTTTTCCACATTTATCTTCTGTACCTGTCTCATTCTGTCATTCATGCGATAGACAGTGGGTCTTTTCTCTTTTCTTTTTCTTTTCTTTTTTTAAAGAAAGCCTACCTTAGGAACACCATGTGATGATAAGAGGCCACATACATTATGAAGTCATTAACTGACAAGGAACTTCTAGACAGTAACTACAACAACATTCAACAATGCATGATCGGAAAGGTATGTCACTGTCCTGCTTTTATACCCAGCAAAAAAGACGCCCTCAGAGAAAAGTTTTCATCATGTATACCAGCTCGGATTGATAAGATCTTGCTCATATGATCTATCTCATATATATTTTTAGACTTTGACACCTTTTAAAAGATTGTCTCAAGCGTACTATAACACCTAAAACATTTGTACTTTTATTTCTTATTGTTAAAAGTCGAATCACTAGTAGATTGAACTCGGATATGTATTTAAATTCAGCCAGATTCAAATTTAGTAATCAAATATCTTATTTAACTCCAATAGTTAATTGACTGGTATCATTATATCCTTAAATATACACCAAATAAAACGACTTAGAATGAAGATGACTTTTTATTTGTTAGAACTAGAAAACCTCAAATGACAGCTATTTGTGCTTGACTCGATTTGGAAAAGTTGACAGTTTTACTAAGAACATATCAAAACTGCACTATTCTTCACTCCCTCGTGCATGTCTCCCCCAAAATTCTGTCAAAAAATTGTTACAATTTGTAGCAGCCAAAGTGTAAGTATTAAAGAAGCACACATTGGACCGAAAACTTAGGCGTTGTTTGGCAATCAACTGTTAACTTATTGAATTAGATGTTAGTTGGTTGTATTAATTGGTTGATTTAGCTAATTTCATTAATTGTTTTAGAAAAAAGTATTTAATGAAATTAGTTGTTTCTAACAAAACTATTTGGTAAAATCTGCTCATGCTCAAAACTTTTTTATTGCATATATGCTTTTTTCTTCTCAATATGAATTATGAATAATGAATTATGGATTATGTGATGTATAAAATTACATTTATACCTTTACCCAATTTTAAGTATTGCTATGACACTTTTTTATTGTTAACGTAATTTTTCTTTTAATAACAGTTAAATTTCATATGACATAAGAGTATTCTATTTATTATGGAAGACTAATTAAAAAAATTATTTGTTAAATTTTAGAAATTATTAAACTTAAAAGTATTGACATAGACATCCATTCATATAACTCTTTTACCAGAAAGAAACACGAGTGACATTGAAATAATTTTGTTAAAAGATTGAATTAATATAGTTATTTTAATTATAAACATAAAAAAATTAAGTGAAAAAATTATCCCAAATAACTTTTTACAAAGAGTTTTTTAGATATAAAAAATTAATAAAAAAACTAATTAACCAAACACTCCAAATAAATTCTGGACCAAAATCAAAAAGTTAATGGCACCCAAAAATCTTCTTTTCTACCCAAAAAACTTCAAGACCTTAATCTCTAGGTGAAGGGCGGCCACAGACAGAGATCTCATGGACAAGCTTCGAGGTGGGGTCAGATAGTTAATGTTACGATATTAATCATGAGTTTTTTTTGGGGGGGGGGGGGGGGCGGGGGGAGGAGGGGGTGTGGTCGGGTAGGTTTTGTCACCTCACCAATTTGTACAGTAGGAAGTCCATCACCATTACATGAGGAAAATGGGGCAAACCTCATATTATACAAGAGATGGAAGTTTTTAGGTCTATTCATTTTTAATATTTTCGAGTAGCACTAAATAGATTAGAATATATTGGAGCAGTTTGAAGTGGATTTGAGTAAGTAGGAGCATATTTAGAGTAGTTTTATAAGCGGTTGGAGCGAGTTAAAGCAGGTAAGAGCAAATTAGAGCATGTTAAAATAGATTAAAACAGGTTGAATCATGTACAAGTTCAGCATGCTAAAAACAAACAAGGCGTGTGTCCATTCAAAGGAATACTTATAGTGGTCCTCTGTTCTACCTTTTAAAAAAAACAGTAGAAATAGAAATATAAATGTCCATACAAAAATAATTTAAATCTTAATAATTTATGATAATTATCATAACAATTATCAGATGAGCTAATCAACACTCCAAAATAATACAAATTATATAGTAATCCCTTGATCTATAGACTCAAATTATCATATATGATAATATTTTAAAATTCACCCTCTATTTTTATTGTTTTCTCTTATTTCCTCTTCAGAACGTATCATATCACTGAATTAACATACTCAAATCTATAATATTGCTCCTTAGAACGCCTAAAGAGCATTCTACCAAATCTAAGACACCTAAATTAAGGGGATCGTGGTAGGCCCCACTGTTATATATAGTTGGGCCCTGGATTAGAATTTAATTCTACATTGCACCAAATTACAATCTTTGGGGTGGGACCCTCTTAAGCAATTTATCCTCAAGAAAGCTAACCCTTTTTGATATGGTCACCAATGAAAGAGGGGAAAATTTTGGCGGGTAGTTAACGTTTGTGTCGGTTGACAGTGATCCACCAACTCCTGGCACTACATGCCATCTTCTCTCCGAGGCTCTCTTCCAATCCCTAACATTACGAGAGAGAGAGAGAGAGAGAGAGACAACTCTCAAAAATGAAAAATACTATCTTATAAACGTATGTATCTTACTAGGCACATATGCTGCGCGTGCAGTGTACAGCCTCAGACCTATAGCAATTAAATGCAATTTAATTTTACTTGTTGGCACAAAAGATTCACTGCAATTCGGGAAAGATTCCCTATAGTTGGGAAAAGATTCACTACATTGCATAAAAAATTCATTGGATCAAAATTAAAATGTAAAACTGTTGAGTAAATGTTGGTATTACGTTGTCCATATTTCACCATTGCCATTGTCGCGCCACAATCGCAATGTGGCTTACATATGCTTATATAGCTTAATGGTGTACATATGCTTCTATAGTTGTGTTCATATGCAGATATTCTTTCTAGTGTTTTAGAATGGATATTACTTTGTTGTGTGATTCAATTTCTTGGGAAAGAATGTGGAGATTGTCCATTCTGTTAGTCATAACAATGTGGACAATTGTGCTATTCTTGTTTGTGTCAGCCTCTTGGTAATTGGAGCAACTGAAACTACCTTGGATGGAAGTTTCAAGAAAAGCTTATCCTGACTCAGGGATGTATGCAATGCGACACTTGGAGATGTACATTGGAGTTTCAAGAAAAGCTTCTTGGCACAAAATGTTCACTGCAATTAAGAAAAGGTTCCCTGCAGTTGGGAAAAAATTCACTGCATTGCATAAAAGATTCATTCGATCAAAATTAACGATTTCGTTATTACAATTGTCCCTTTGGGGAATTTCGTCGAACACCTTACGTGCAACGATTTCTGAATTTAAAAATCGCTCTAGGTAGATATACTTTGCATTGAAGAGATGATAAATAATTGTTTCTTTGACAAATTTAAAGTTTTCTTTAATGAATTATCAACCATACATACCTCGAACATGAACTCCTAATGGTTGCAACTCTTTAATTAGCAAATCTTCTACTTCAGCTATAATTTGGTCCTCAAAATCCATTGATTTATAATTGAAGGATATTCTTGGTGCTTGTATTGCTGATTGTTGTTTAAATTTTTCTTGAACGACACTGTCTCATAATGCAGGAAAAGGATGAACTTGTGTTGAATATTTGCTTTTTGCTCAAAATTTGCTGCAATGAACGTGAATGTATATATGTCTGTGAGCTGCCCAAATTTAGAGAGAGAATTTTGGTCCAATTCACAATAGGACATGATTATTTGTTAGGTCCAATTAAACACCTCTTTATATAGGTGTGTATATTACCATGGTACATGGGTATGTACCATAGACTAATTGCTCAAAAATAGTGAGAAAAATCTGAGATTAACGCCTAAACATAGGAGAAAAATAAATCATATTCAGGCCAAAATTGATATATCGACTATTTTGTATTTTACTGTTATGAACATTTTGAGATTTCTTAAATAGAAATATTTTGAATCACAAAAGAAAAATAGAAATATTGGATAGATATTATCAAATTGATTACTGTTTGCCTAAATGGATACGCTAGAATGAATATGTACTCTTAAACTGATATCATAGCAGATTGTGACAAATCTTAATTTTGCCTTGTGACTTACGAGGAACCAACTTCCCCATTGTGCTTGTCTAGATGCAAGAAAATGAAAGCTAACCTAAAGGCTAAACATTGACCTACACTTAAAAACATGTGGCCTGTTAACTAAATCAATATCTCCAAACTGTGATTATGCTCTTGAATTGTTGAGACAATATATACGTAGCAACGTATAACATGATGTTGAGTACTTTTATATTATAATTGACGCCAAAAATCACGTCGAGCATTTGTAAATGGTGATTTCTTATGCATGTTTTTCCAACCAGTCATCTGTAGATGATACAATTCTGACAACTACGTGGTGCATGTAAAACAAAGAAAGTGCATCAATATGAATTTTCCACATTGATGGAAGAATAAGCAAGATCATTGGATCAAAGGATCTAAATATATTATCTGTACATGTGATAGAAGGTGCAGCCTCTCCTTCTCATACACTAGCTCGAATAAACAAATAAGCACTCCATAGTAACGTCATTTAACTCTATTAGCATAAACAAATCCACTGAATTCACCAATTAATCAGCCCAAAACCCAAGTTGACCCAATAAACAAAGAAAAAAAAGGCACATTGCCAAATTACTTTGAGAGTGTAATAATGTGGGGTGTGTGTCGGCAAAGAGAAGCCAGCCAAACCATGGGCTGCTTATCGTGTTGAAAATTCAATTCAACTGGCTGCTGCTCCTACTACAACTACAAGCATATTTTATTAATTTCTTTAAAAAGTTGAAAAAGAAAAAAAAATCCAATAATTTTTGAAGGACAAACCCATATATATCAAGCTTTAGGGTTTAAAGGAAATATCAGTAAAGAATGTAGCAATCAAAGTAAGGATCTGAATATAAAAATTCTCTTGGGAAACTTTCTCCCTGTCGGTCAGCTACTACTACATATTGATTTTCTTTTTCTTTTTTTAATAAAATAATTATGCAATAAATTATGCAATAACTCAGGAGGGACATCTCACGCCAGGGAGAGCACACATGCCCAATTAAGGTCCACTTTATTTGTTATATCATATATATTTTTCTCTACAAAGGAAAATGATTCCGTTGGTGCGCGAATCTTAGGGTCTGTTTGGAAGGAGAGTAAATTAGAGTAAGAGTAAATAAGAGTAAGGTGGAGCATGAGTAAAGGAGAGTAAATAAGAGTAAGTTGTTTATTCTTGTTTGAGAGTTTTAGGGGGGTAAGGACTTACCCTTGTTTGAAAGAGTAGGAGAGTAAATGAGAATAAATGAATACATAGACACATATATCCTTACAAAATATATTAAAATATATTATAGTTAGATTTATATGGGCAAATAAGTAAAATTATCATCTTTACTTCTCACTTACTTCTCCTTACATCCCAAATTGGAGAGTAAGAAAATGAGGGAAAATGGGGAGTAAGGAGGAGAAAGAGTTATTTCTCCTTACCCCTCCTTACTCTCCTCTTGTTACTCTCAAACAAGGATAAAGAGGAGTATCTACTCTTTTTTGCTCTCCCTTACACTCCTCTATTCCCATCCAAACAGACCCGTAATGAATTTTGAAAGGAATGATATTTTACCGTTTGAGTTAAAATTTAATTGGCCAATGAAAAGTCGAATATTTGCACTCAAGGGAGTGCACACCTATTAAAGATTGTATGTGATACTCATGGACAAGTATATCTGTATATGCACTAATTAATGCCATGGCAAAGCTTTTCCCCAATCAAAAAAATAGAAATAAAAATTCATGCTCTTAAAAATCCAAACTGGACAAGTTGTGTACTATTAAATAAGCAAAGTATAAAATATGCTTGCAAAAGTAGAAATTTAAATTTCATTCAAGTAAAACCTGAAATGAGGATCACAGAAACGGTATACTTCTGTACTTTGGATCTGTTATTTTCGTTGGTAAATTGGAATTGATAAAAGGATAAAGTTGATTGAGGTATATTAAAGTTGGTTAAAATTGGTATTTTTTGTTGAAATAGATTGAAGTGGAATGAAGTAGATTAAAGTGGGTTAAAGTTGATATATTTTTGAAGTTGATTAAAATAGTAAAAATAAAATTTTAAAGAAGGTAGGTTAAAATTGGTCGAAGTAGGCTGAAGTTTGCTGAAGTGAGTTGAAGTTAGTATTTTATTGAAGCAGATTGAAGTCGATAAATTGAAAAATGCCAACCAAAAGAACAGGCCCTTTATCTTGCATTTCTGCCTTATACAGCGCCAATACATTTTTCCCGCTTTTTTCTTCGGATGAGGTTTTGAAAGATGTCCAAATGGATACAGACGAAATGTAAATCTTGATGCGCCAGAACCCAAGAAGTGGATCCCCTCAATTTAGTCAGTCAAAGGCCCAGAAAGGCTTCAGCGTTCACTTTCTTCTAACAGACGTCCCTTGCAACCACCCACAATACAATATCATAGGGCCAATATGCTCAGAGTACTGCCAGTGCCACCATCATTCAATCCACACTACCAATAGGAGTTTCCACGTCTTGGGACCTTGGCATACACTGAAGTCTCCAGACATGTTTTCCACAAGTTGGAACATGAATTCTTATTAGTTCAACACCAAAGGACTTAACTTTCTGCTCCTCAACATTTTACCTTCAAATTAGATCACCTCAGGTTAGGCATCCAAAGAAGTGTTCCAGAGCCATTAGCTTCGCCAAGAGATGACCTCTAGAAAGCGTTACACACTTGATTACCGGGCAAAGCTGAAAGAAACCCCCATTATTTGCACTTCTGTCCCCGGTGATCTGTGCATATCGTGATGTCCATCAGGAAGCCCAAATTAGACTAAATTAGTTGTAGACTGTTACGTATTCAACTGTTGTCACGTCCTGCAATTTGGTGCCTATGCAATCCACCATGCTGGAATCTGTATCTCAAAAAGCTTGGATCCACTCTTGTAACTGGCAAGCAAGATGGAAAAATGCCTAAAGCCTACACATGGTTTATAGACAAATTTATAGTACAGCCCACTGCCCAAGTGTATGGTTCTGAATAAGAAAAATCATAAACAATGTTCCACAGTCAGTAAAAATAAAACACCAAGAGCTTGTGACATTAAAAATTGCATATTCATATATTTTGTGTAACATCTCGAACAGGTGCAAGTTTCTGCATTATTGGTTCTATTCTTCAAATATTGTCAAATAAGGTCTTCAATATTTGTCACACAAAGCTTCCCCTAATGACTAAAAGGAGAAGTGTAATAATGATGGAAGTTTCAGTTTCCAGTTCCTGGATCTAAATAATTTACAATTTGAAGCAATTTAATCACAAAGAGTGCAGCATTTCACAGATATGAGGCTGCGTGCCTGCAGTTAATTTAAAACTACTTAACTGACCTGCAACATACGCCTTTTCACTGAAGCCACGACGAACAGATTCAACAAAATCCTCTGGAAATCTGATCTTTGTGAGTTCACAAGAGGAGACTGTGATTGAAGAACATGTTAATCCTGCGTAAGCGACGATTGGGAGATCCATAAGTAGGCAACGTTACTTCTCGAAAAAGAGGAGTTGGTTCCAGAAGAGTAATCAAAGCTCCCCAAGTCATAAAAAACTTGACCTTCATGGAATCACCTTGCACCAGAACAAAACTTTTGCCTGTCGATATCAACTCTTTTGCATAATCTTCGGTAAACAAATTTTCATATCCATGTTCAAAACGTTTTCACTACGTTTCACCATTTCACTTTAGACCAGTGGCAAATGCACTATTTGGGACATCCAGAAGCACAGCAGGAGTTGCCAATTCTTGACGCAGAAAAGCAACCTGACAGCCCATTTTTCATGCTTAAAAAGCTAAGATTGTTTCTGACAAACACAAGATCCTCAATTCTTTCCACTCCTGTCCTCCGGACAGTTTCTCGACATGGAAGACTGTCACATGGGTTATT
The DNA here is from genome assembly GCA_017589665.1 of Selenicereus undatus. NCBI lineage: Eukaryota > Viridiplantae > Streptophyta > Magnoliopsida > Caryophyllales > Cactaceae > Selenicereus > Selenicereus undatus. Next base: position 20,076,161 of record JACYFF010031957.1, read on the forward strand.
ATCCTGACAAAACGAGACGCTAGAAAACTGGCTCAGAACTTTTATGGCTAAATTCTGCAAGTGTGGTGTCTCAAAACCAAAGTTCTCCCACCAAGCAACTGGATCCATTTTATCCCTACACTCCACCGCATCTTCCTCTCCAAAGGATCCCTCCAGTCTCCAGTAAGTACTAAGCTGTTCTCTGAGCAGACGCCTTGCAGCACTCTCCGGCTCATATCTTTCTAGAGTGGCTTTCCAGCCCCGCATGACAGTTTTATCCTTGCTCTGACCTCTCCCGAAGTACCTTGGGTTCAACATATAACCAGCTGCATGAAGTGGGGAAAATAGCACATCCCATCGGCTATCAATTAGCAACTCCATGTGATTCAGGGCAATGTCATCAATACCCTTGCTCCTCACAGCTTCAAGTGACTGAACCCTCCAGTTGTAAACATCACCCATAATGGATTTGTCAATGTTGAATGTAGCAAGTAGCCTCACAAAGGGTTCACACAACTGCAACATCAACTTGGCCCTGCTCCAGAATTCATCCCCTAACACAGCTGCCTCAGATGTGAGAACGTCATCAGAAGCAGTAAGCTTCCATTGCTTCCAATCATTGCTCATGACTAACTCTTGCAATTCTTCCTTCATCCGAAGAATCCTTTGGACTAGGCAATAAGAAGGCGCAAACCTCATATAAAGGGCATCAGAACTCTCCTTCGAACTATATATTGCACAAGAAGAAGAACACTGGTAAGAATAAATAACTTGCTCAATTCCCCTGGCGCACAAGACAATAGCCTTCATCCAATCTAGTTCAGCAATCTCTTCCATCAGCATGTGGATAGAATGTGAAGTGCAGTGGGACCAAAATATATGAGGGAACTTTGACGATATGATGGACTCGAAAGCAAGACCTGCCTGACCAAGATGTGTTATTATCTGAAGCACATTGGTGGGACCAATTTCCATGATTGTACCGCTGAGCACGTTAATAAATAAATTGTCTGCTTCATCCCCTTCATTTATATCAATTGATCTCAGAAACATGACTCCTCGGGGACTGGAGACGAAAAAGTTAATGCAAAAGCATCCAAGCGCAGAGTCTATACGGTTGACACATATTATTGTGCATCCTGTGTGCGGCCAGGACTCCCTAATTAGGTTTATGGCTTTTTCTAGCTTTGCTTTCTCTTTGCTTAGAAAAGAATCAGATAACATATCTCTTGATGGGGGTTCATATCCAGGACCGAAGTCTGCTATAGCTTTAACCATGTCCCGAAAGTAGGGAGAGTTCACAATATTAATGTTCAAACCATCTGCATAGAAAAATCTCGCTATAATCTCATCTACATCTTCTTTAGCAAGAGTTCTGACAGGATCACAAGAATTCATTTGGGAGTTCTCAATGCGCTTGCTGATCTTTGCACGAAGATAATTCTTCTTCTTCTTCCTCTGAAGGCGTTCCTCTTCTAATATGCGAAACTCTTCTCTCAAGGGCTTATCTATAGCTGGGCAACTTTTGACACCCACACCAGTGAAGCCAAGAAGATGGGCCCTGACACGTGAATAGGATCCATTGTACCTTTGGTTACAATAATTGCATTTCCACCTTTTTGTACCACTGCCTTTATCAAATCCTCCAAACACACTGACATGCTTCCAGGCCCATTTATCAAATTCAGATGGCATGCTTCCTCATAAATATTGACTGCAAGTGCAAATAGAGGAGAGCAAGTACATCAGCTATAGGAATTTATAATATACATAAGCGAGATGTAAAATGCAAGTGCGTTATAATGCTGCAACTAACATTGGATAATACATTGATTGTCAGATTCTAGCAAGCATGATGCCTTGATGACAATCTGTTTCCTGTATATCTGTCCTGCAGAAGTTCAATCTAGATGATTCGTCATCACAAGACAAATCCACTCATCAAAAGCTACATCATTCAACGAGCCATACATGAACCCAAATTTACTTTTTCCCAAGCACATGTTCAATAAGAGTTTATATTTGATAATGATTATAGCCTCTTCAGTCTGCTTCAAAAGCCTCACAAGGTAAGTTAAAGCCCATCAAAGCAAATACCAGAAATGTCTACACTAGCCTATCTGCAAGTAAGCACGCATTCAAAAATGTAAAACAAACAAATTGCATCAAAAGTAGAGGAAATATCATCAATGAAGGCCAATATTTACCACCAAAATGGTGCAGAAATTGCATAACAAAATATCGGAAAGAGTATGCCAATTCCATCATATATCTGACAAACGCAATCCTGGAAAGGTCTGCAATTATGTGACTTAAGAAAAGCCAGGAAGACAATTCTTAACCACAGGGTTCAGGATCAGAAGTCCTGTTGTGAAAGATTGTCATTTCTCTCCAACCAAAAGATCCACAAAACAGTTAAAAAAGCATAAATTCAAACAGTGAAGAACTTTCCAGTCTTCGCAACTTCCAGCATCAACAAAACCACTTGAAGATGTATTAATGAAGGACTTTGGCAAACATACTCCAATCGCCATCACGTAAAACAATCTATGTCACATGGAAGCAGTTAGCTAACTATGTGAGAACAAGCAACATTCAATCTCTTCTTCACCCAAAAACAAGACACAGCCATGAAAAGGAAGCAGATTATTTGGCCTGATCTGATAGGGTTGGACATCTAAGAATTTACAGGCATTTGTCAGAGGTTGATTGCTTGGAGGACTGCTTTTCATGCATACCGTTTCTCTTATGCATTTGACTCCATCAGGCGCTTACAAACATTCTGGGCGGGTCATCAATGTCTGTTCAATGTTTCTAACTCACTAATCTTTGTTATTTGTTGTTACCAAAACAACATTGTAAGTCCTAGATATCATGCCAATTTAACTTCCATTCAGCTTATACAAGCATGTTTCTTTTCCTATTGTCCACTAATAAAGCAAAACTCCCCAATATGTCATGCCAATGTATGTTGTTCCAAACACATTGACCTCCTCACACCCTGCTCTGGCAGGATTCACACTCATCATTAACGCTCATTATTGTTCTTGTTTTTTTTTCCCCTTACTGTGCATGTTTTAAAGCAACACCACCTCATGCCAGCTGCTTCACATTGCCGTGCTTGACCCTATGACAAAAGAAACATATCCAATACTCTAGTTTTCAATAAAAATTTTCAAACTAAACCTTAGAATTCCAACAAAACCTAGTCAAGATCATGCATAGATAGAGTTTGAGAGATCAAAGTGTACATAGCCTACAAGCAAAGAGAGAATTTCATAATGCACAAGAACAAAAGATTTGAAAATATTTTAATCAAGCTGAAAATAATTTAAAATCAGCAGGGAAAAAAGGAGGCAAGGGAAGAGGTAAAAGCATGCAATTGTAGATATTAAAAAAAAAAAACACCCAATTTATGCAAAAGAGTTGAAAATTAAGATGTTGATTAAAGAGAGAGTAATTCCAGCAATCATTTGATTACACAACCAGAACTCAAAGCTGAAGTGCAAGTCCACGTAAGTGTATTAAACCTTGAAATAGACAATTGAAACAGAGCCATATAATGACAGACTTGCACTTGTATTTCTCAATAAATCACACACAGTGCCTGTCAGAACGCCCTTCCCTCCGGGTCCCCCCCCCCTTGTTTTTTTTGGGGGGGGGGGGGGGTACTTTAAGCATGTCTAATCCCCAACATTGCTACAAGCCCTACAAGTTTGTCTTCATGGGCACGACATACACTAGCTATGAGCTGAATGGAATAGTCCCCTAGTGTTTCTCCCTTCCCACACCCAAAAAAAACCGAAAATATGGTCCAGATTACCACTTCAACTCCCTGGACAAAATACTAGCAATACAGTATCAAACAGGGAACAATCATTTCATAGCTCTGGAAAATCAAACCCCTAGATAACTAGAATCTCACTGCTTGGTTCTCCAACTTTGCCAAAAAAAAAAAAAAAAGCAGGCAGTTGCTTCAAAATCGTTGGATAATCATTGGACTAACAACATTAATCTTCCAGTTGAGCCGGATTAAGGAGATCAAATTATGGTTCTTATTCTACACTTTCACGGGGATAGTCTAAGTCTGTTTCATGCACATCTCACAAATAGTGCTTGCGAATGAAGCTTCATTTAATATCGATCAAGTCATCACATTCTTGATATTTTTCATAACTATTGCTGCAGAGGTAGCTTGAAAGACCCTTTGCAGATTCCTTCCTAAATGCAATTGCTTCATAATCCAAACACTAGAACAGTGCTCCAATTCCATGCAACTAGAGATCTTAGTTTTAAAAAGCCAACCAAATGCATACCTGGGCACCCCTCAACGTGAGGCTCAACCATAGTTACACGGGACGTCATTCTTTCCAGTACGTGGTATTGGAATGGGGACGTGGAACACTATCTCTTAGGAATTGGGTACGTGATGTACATTTTTAGGTACGCAGTATGATTATATATATATATATATATATATATATATATACACACACACAC
>JACYFF010031957.1:20081039-20102716 GCA_017589665.1 Selenicereus undatus
AAGTGCCCCTCCACAATCCACATCCGTGATGCGCACACCTTCGCCTCGTGCTTTGCACCTTATGCCTCGCGCCTTTTAAAACTAAGCTGTAGATCCCACTCCAACAGCCATTTAACCCCCAACAGATAAAAATTTTGACCGCAGACAGTGAAAATTAAGGAAAAACTTTTTAAGTAAGCACTACTTGTAATTAGAGCATGTGGAGGACATTTGCGTGTAAGAAGGGAAGTGTCTGCATCCCCCCCCCCCTCCTCCCCTTCTCATTATGAAGGGTCGAGGATCAAGGAATTCAGACATCACATGAGACGGTTAAGAAATCGACAATTCGATAATTGTCCCATATGTCTCTCAGTGGGCACAAATGTGCTGCCGAAGTAAGACTGCTTATATTTGGATCTCCAAATCCCACGAAAGCGGGACCCGCACTGGGAGTTGTGGTTGTTTTCCCTTATATTTGTTAAGTTTTGATTGGGTATCTATATTAGTCATTAGACCACGTGTTTTAGAAGAGGGTTTAGTAGGAGTTAGGCCACATAACATACATTATGTGTTCCTATCTCTTGCGTTTGATTGCTTGAGATGGTATAGATTGCTTCAAAAAAAACATATAAAATTTCTAAAAAGAATTTGGACATGAAGCAAAATTAGAGCTTTATTATTCAAATTATGTGTTTCCACTAATTGCAAGGCAAATAGTAATCAAATATCACTTGTTTCCAAATCCAAACCAAGTGGCGGGAAATGATCTCAAGCCCATTCTATGAACCAAAGCCTTCCCTAACCTATTAAAGAATGAAAGCTCAGGCTCATTTCAGCCCATGCCATACTTTTACTAACATTTAATTGAAAGATCTTCCAAATTTTCACTCTTGGGGTCGCATCTTTGCTCTTTGTTCGCCAATTTAGCCAGAGGCCTTGGGTACATACCTTAAATTCGCATCTGTCACAGGATAGGGCTTTCTTTTGTAGGCTTAGGCTACATTATCAAATCTTATATTCCTGTCACTTCTAAAAATATTCATTGATTTGAACAATTTGCAAGGAGGATTCAACCAAGGTTGAGGTGCCACAATAGCTATCTGGTGACCCTTCAAATAGCTGTTTGCTCCAACTCAATAGTTGTTTAGCTTAAAGTAAAAGATTGGATGAATATTTATCTTGGGCAATTCAACTAAGCATGGGTTTCCAAGAAATCTATTCGAAGTTATCTATTGTATTCTTAGATTAAAAAACCTCAAGGAGCACAAAAGCGCAAAGGGTCTTAGGGCAAAGGCGCGGACTTCAAGGACATGAAGCACACTTTTACACGCTTGAAAATCATATTTTTGACAAATAAGCTAGATGGTAGCATTAAACAAATGATTAGACATCATAACGGACCTTACTATAGTATCTTACATTGGATTCATTAATTTTGAAGGCACTTGAAGAAGGAGGGGAAAAAACGAAGACAACAATATGTGACAGCATATTAGGCGGAGAAAAAAGACAGAAACTATATTCTTTAATCCTTTTTTCCATATTATTGGAGGTAGGATATTTCCCATATAGAAAGATAGAAATATATACATATATAAATGTATATATACATATGTATATGTATATATATGTGTATATGTATATATATATATATACACACACACACAGGGGGGACAGAGAGATGAAAACTACGGGAAAAGATGATGGGCCTAAATCAGCTGCCGAAAAAGTATGGGAAAAGATTGGTTAACTAACTCTATCTTTATTAGAACATTGTACAAGTCTTCAACCACAACCCAACCTTCTATATGAAAATTAGAGTTTCTAAATTAGGCTTCTTCAATATAAACTATACCCAAAGCAATTGCATGCAATTAGATGAGGACCTTTACTTGAAATTGAATGATATAGCTAAGGTAAATGTCAATCCAAGCGTATTAGTGTTTTTTCATGGTGTGTGTTCCCTTTTCCCTCTCTCCCCTGACCATTTCCATAAAGCACAAACCTGAGTCAAAGCCTCAATCTGAAGCTCAAAAGAAGCACGGGCTTCTGTAGGCTTAAAGAATGAGGCTAGGCTTAACCCTTTGAAAGGAACAATAAGTTGAGCTTCGGGCTTTCGTGAGCCTAGGCGCGCCCCAAGCACGGTTTTTAAACAATTGTTTGTATTTTTTTTCTTTTTATAGTTCATCATCATCAAGAAATATTATCATTATTATTGGTCAAGCTTTCACTAGTTTGAAAGTCCACCAGATCTAAACTAGGTAAAATGATGACCTTCCAATTGATAAAGCTTAGTTTTATACTAGTTCTTCAGGAATTTATAGCTCAGACTCTTAAATCATGTTTAGACCAAATACACATGCTACATTGCATCCTTTTTCCTTTTCAAAAGAGAGAATAACCTCCTTAGTTAAATGGAATTATAAAACAATAATACGCCCAATATACATAGGCCCGTTTTATTTCACGTATGCAGTAGGCATGCATGTCCAATTTCTCCGGAGTTTTAAAAAAACTATTGAACAACTACTTTAACTTTAGGTTAAAGAGAACTAAGTAAAATGGTTCATTGAACTACAGTTACTATTATTGCTAACTGGTGGACAATCAATAGTTTTTAAATCTAGCATTTCAAATAGATAACCTTACAACAATTAGAGTGGCACAATCAATATCATATTTTTCCCTCCCCCAAGAACCTGCCCTTGCATGTATCAAAGCTATTCATTTCTTAGCATTCCGTTTGCTCATATTAGACACAATCATTCTCGAGCCTTTGACTATCGGTTCTACACTTTTGGTTAAATTGATTTTTAAACATGGTATTAGTGTAGGTTACTTCTTGTTGGCCACAATCTCTAGTATGGCTAATTGTGTCACGTGTGGGCTTTGGTTTTCATAGCCATCGTTGACCAAGTAGCTCCAAGGACCCTTGCAGACTCCTAGTCCTAGGCAAATGCAAATGCTTCATATCCAAACTCTAGGATTGTGCTCCAATTCCATGAAACTAGGCATCCCACGCCCTACATAGTTAATAAAAATTTTGATAGTAAACAAGGAGAAGTCATGAGCTTTGTTTGATCAAGCATAGTTGTACACTAACTCTCGAGGTGTGTCGCAGCCAAGACCCTAAAATCATGTTTACTCTAGACATAAATCCCTTCCTTTTCAAAAGACACGATGAACTTATGAGTTTAATGAAATTATCACATACTAATAGTCCAATGCACCAATGTATGTATTTCATATATCCAGTAGATATACTATTAAATTATCTAATATTTAAGCTATAAACTACAGTGGAGCAAACAAAATTGTTCATTAAACTATCTTCACTATTATTGCTTAATAGCAAAAAATCAATAACTTTGGAATCTAAGAACTAAGGACATAACCTAACAGCAATGTAGTGTAATGTAGCCTACATACATCATATGCGGTCCTCCCCAAAACCGCCCAGCTAAGTGCATTACAAGGTTATTCATTTGGTTTCGTTTCAGCTTCTTTTTCATATTATACCTATATAACTAGAAGGAGCTCAAAGTCATATTATATCCTATGACACCTTACCCCCCCCCCCTCCCCCCCAAAGAAGGGGGTACAACGAATTCCTCTTGAAGAGAATCCCCAAAATGCATCAGAACCCTTGCTCCATCATCCATCACCATGAGCACCACCATCACCTTTGCTAAAGAGAGGTAGGAGGCATCAAATACCTCAATTAATGTTTTTTTTTCTTTTTGGAGGAATCGAATTCCACGTTAAATGTAAGCCATTGCTTGCTTATACTATTTGGTCTTCAATTCCCTATTAGCGCTTGCAAATTTCTAGTAAACTACCACTTTTTACAGCAATCCTATTGGCATACATCACCAAAACCAACCTCTGGGGGGGGGGGGGGGGAAGCAAATGAAGTAGAAAGAAAAAGACCCATTAACTGTAAACCACAAATCTGCAGCTACACTATCCCAAACATTATTACGGTATATATTTGATATATCTTAGGATATATCTTTGACAATTTTGTATAATATTTTTGTGATAATATTTGTGACATTCTTGCTGAATTTATCCCCTAATTAGCTCCTAAATTATCTCCTAGAATCATGGGGATAGTTGTATACTTAAGAGTTGTATAATGATGAAGTCCTAACCAATAATCAAGCAAGAAGTTGAGAGGAGCACAATACAGGACTTCCTCACATAAATTACTCCTCTCCTTCATTTTTGTTTGCTTCGTTCTGTTCATGGTATCAGAGCATTGCTAGCCCAAAAACATATCCTTAGTCACGCCAACACATCAAACATGACCAAGGATGGAGAAAATAGGAGGTTCATAATCGAACCTCATTCACCTTACTATCATCATCCATCCAAAAGTCCGGGCATACTAATCACAGCATAGATTTTTTATGGTAGCAATGACAATATGTGGGAAAAGGCATTATGAACCGCTTTGAAGGCGAAAAATAAGCTCGGGTTCATTGATGGGACCCTAACCAAACCGGAAGTCAAAGAAGGCGACTTCACATAATACCATGCCTGGGACATGGTGAATTCTATAGTGTGCTTACGTGATTAGGGTCTTCAAGAAGGTGACACTAGGGATACTTGTGATTTTCAGCCAACTGCAGCAAACGAGCTCCCACAAGAAATAGTCTTGACTGAGTCCCAGGCGAATGACACAACTGGGTCGTCCGAAATCACAAGCCCAGTATCACAAAGCACCGGGTCTGATATTAGTGAGGCTAGGGAAGTAGGGCTGCTTGGGAATGGGCTGAACATGAACCAGGCTGATTGGATCCGCATCTGGAGCTTCTGGGCTGCGAAGTACGGTCGAGGCCTAGTCCGCTGCATGGGGGAGCCCAACACCATCTGATGGACAGCCCAATAGCGGCGGCAATAACAGGCACACTAGCAAGAGAGATGCTCCATCACATTTGGATGATTATTTTTGGTATAATGCTCGAGTCAATGACCCCTCTCTCGCGTCTTCACCTCCAAAATGCTCTTCAGGTACTCCTTATCCTTATCCCCTAGTCGATTATATCACATCTAATGACTTCTCGGTTAGCCATAAAGCTTTTCTTGCCACTATTGCAAAAAAATTTTGAGCCTCGGTTTTATCAAGAGGCTGTGAAGGAACCTCGGTGGCAACAAGCTATGGCAGAAGAAGTCAAAGCCTTGGAAGAAAATAAGACATGGACTATTGAAGATTTGCCACCCGAGAAGAAACCAAATAGTTGCAAGTGGGTCTATAAGGCCAGATACAAATCAGACAGTACTATTGGACGGTACAAGGCTCGCCTCATAGTGAGAGGCGATCACCAATTGAAGGGTTTTGACTTTAATGAGACCTTTGCTTCCATGGCCAAAATGTCCAGTGTACATACGTTTCAATCTGTAGCTGTTGCTCGAGGATGGGAACTACACCAAATGGTTGTCAATAACGCATTTCTACATGGGGACTTAGACGAGGAGGTTTATATGCGATTGTCGCCGGGTTTTTCATCCAGTTCCCCGAACAAAGTTTGCAAGTTGCGGAAATCACTTTATGGATTACGATAAGCACCACGTATGACAATGATTCACCAAACTTTCCTCCACCCTTGTTGCTTATGGCTTTGTGAGATCATATGCTGATTACTTACTGTTTACTTACCGGAAAGGCAAGGTGTTTCTAGGACTTTTGGTATATGCCAATGACATCATTTTGGCTTATAATGATCCTCATGCTTGTACCGCATTCAAGGCCAACTTCCAGATTAAGGATTTGGGTCCGTTAAAATATTTTATTGGCATTGAGGTGGCTCACGGACCATGAGGCCTTTTTCTGAGTCAATGTAAGCATGCACTTGAAATTGTGGAGGAAAGAGGACTTTTGGGTAGCAAGCCCTCTGATTTCCCCATGGAGGAGAACCATAAGCTTGCGCTTGCCAAAAGGCACGCCCTGGATGATCCTAGTCGACATCGACGCCTGGTAGAACGTCTCATCTATCTTACCATTACCAGACCAGACTTATGTTATGTTGTTCATATTTTGTCGCAATTTATGCAACAACCCCATCAATGATGCACGATGAGCTCTTATGGGATTTTGTTAGGCACTGATTGTGATCTTAAGATTCGGGTATATTGTGACACCGACTAAGGTGCTTGCCCTCTTACCAGACTGGGTACCTATTAGTCTGTTACTCTTGGTGGGTCACCCGTCTTGGAAGACAAAGAAACAGGCAATGGTTTCCCGCTCTTTTGATGAAGTTGAGTACCGCTCTATGGCTACAACCACAAGTGAGTTGATATGACTTAAAGCCTTACTTGCCTCTCTTAGGGTGTTTCATGATTCCGCTATGCACCTATTATGTGACAGTCAAGTTGCGCTTCATATTGCCAAGAATCCGGTATTTCATGAACGCGCTAAACATATTGAGCTCGATTGTCATTTTGTGCGAGAAAAATTAGAAGCTGGTGATCTCACTTTCCCTTATATTCCCTCCAAACACCAACCGACCAATATTTTCACCAAAGCTCTTGGTCAGAAGCAATTTGTATATTTACGGGGCAAGTTGGGCATCACTAATCATCATGCTCCCACTTGATGGGGAGTATTACAATATATATTTGATATATCTTAGGGTATACTTTGACAATATTGTATAATATTTTAGTGATAATATTTGTGATACTCTTGCCGAATTTATCCGCTAATTAGCTCCTAAATTATCTCCTAGAATCATGGGGATAGTTGAATGCTTAGAGTTGTATATATTATGAAGTCTTGATCAATAATAATGCAAGAAGTTGGGAGGAGTACAATACACGGCTTCCTCACAGAAATTACTCCTCTCCTTCTTCATTTTTGTTTGCTTCGTTCTGTTCAAAAATTACAATTAACTGTTCGTCTTAAACCTTGCATAACCCAAAATTGAGCATAAACTCAAATTTGTAGCAACAAAAACAAGTGATATTCTCAATTGCTATCAATCAAACATCAGCTAAACTTCAACATCACCAATAAATGAAGACAGCAAAAAGGAATGCAAATTAATGAAATATACCAGCTATCATCGATCCTCTAGGCGGCAGAGAAAGAACCGAAACATTTGGACGAGGAAGGACTCGAATCGATCCCTTGGCGTTTCGTATTCTTCGACGAAACTTGAAACCCTTGAATCGGTAAAGACGAGAGAGACAGGCGAAGACTTTTGGAGGGTTCTGGACAAGAAACGGGCTCCCCGTTTTTCAAAACCCCTTGTATTTGGTGCTGCCTTTCCCTTCCTAATAAGGAAAAAATAGGAGGGTAAAGTCTGTGTAAGTGGTCGGATCGGATGAGCCGACGAAACGGGTCCAGGTGCTGGAGTAACTGAACATTCAGTTAACATTAGCTGAGCACTAGTGTCGTCCTTTGCCTTGGACAAAGGTTAAATTGAAGGCTTTGTCATTTAGGTATGTGAATTTAGAATAGTTGACTTTTACACATCTGAGGTTTGAGGCATTAATATTAATGACTTTAATTCTTTACACTTTACTCATAGAGTATTCAACTTACTAAAAATATAACAATTTTTAATGTGGGTGTCGTTTTTATAGAGTCTGAAAAGATACAAATGTGGATAGTCTTACCTCTACAAACACTTCTCCAAGTAAATAGACTGATTTCAAGAGAACCACAAAAAATATTTTAAAATATTTTACTGCGATGAAACTTTTGAGAACATTATAAAGTGGAAGCTACATAGATGAAATGTCAAGCAACAATAAACTAAATAAATAAATAATCAAGATGGACACTCATTGCACGGAAATAATATCAAGTAGCTATATAAAGATCATATTAATATGACAACGCTAAAAGCAACAATAATGTCTGCTAAGTGACTAAAGGGTGAAGAGTAACCAACTAACTAATTAGAATCTGTCACTTTGATTATTGTAACACCCTGACATTTAATTGCATTTATTTAGTTCTAATTCTTATTCGGTTATATGATTAAAATTAAATCGGAGCAGTGAGTTGTGAATTTTTTTTTTCCCAAAATGAGCCACTGTTGACTCAACGAATTACAATATCGCAAAATAATTTCAAGTTTCGCAAAAATACGTATTACTTACATATAAATTTATGGTCTACCGTAAATACACGTTTGTACCCAAACGGGTCGGAAATTATTAGGCCTTAGCGATTCCTTAACCCCTAAGGAGAGAGAGATTGAATTCCGACCCGCCAAATGTGTGGCCAAAACCGAGCCAAGCGGAAAGGGGTGGCCAATTGATAAGCTTGCATTTATTATTGATAAGATTGAGCTCTTATCTAATGAAAAAAAAAAGGAGATAAGGGCGTTAATATTGCAGGCCAAGCAGCCAAAACCATGAAGCAAATTACACAAAAAGAGAAACAAAAGGGAAGAAGGGCAGCAAAACCTCTCTGCCTTCTTTCCCTCCTCACGCATGAACTCCCCCCGGTTCCCCTTGTTGCTCTCCTTCGGCCAGAGGTCGCTGGCTCCAGCACCACTGACGACGCCATTGCTGACAACTGCCTTTCTCTCTCTCTCTCTCTCTCTCTCTCTCTCTCTCTCTCTGCGCCACACACACACACACACTCTCTCTCTCTCTCTCTCTGCGCCACACACACACTCTCTCTCCCCTCCATTCTCTCTCGCTGCTCTGGGTTGTTCGGCCCAACCGAAATAGGCCACAACCCACGATAGCCTGTTCTAGCGCCAACCGCGCGATCATCGATGCTGGAAACTGCTCCTGGGACAACTTTGAAGACACCCCCTTCACCTTTCACTTGTTCATTCACTTCCACCGCACTTATTGCAACCAACGTAATTTCTTCGACTCCTCTTTTTCCCCAAATTCAATTTTATGGTAGATGATGTGAATTGTTGGTGAGTTGTTCGTGCTGGGTAATGATTAAGTGTGCTGAATGATTGAATAAATTTGATAATAGCAAGGTAGTTGATCGAGTTATGATTGAATAAAATGGGAATACATGTGGATATAGCTGAAGGCTAAGTTTGTGGTATGAGGACAAACTTTGAACATATGGGGTGTACTATTGGCAAAATGAATTAGAGAGGAAGTATGGTTGTCTCATTGGGGCTAATTCATATTTAGGAAATTGAGTTGAGATTCTTGAATTAATTGGAGAAGACATGAAAATGAAGAACTTATGCCTTTGATAGATGTGAAGTTACTAGAGGATGAATGAGGCTAGGGAAAATATGGTCTTGGATAATAAACCAACCAATGTTCAAAGAAGGTGATAGCCTAAGAAAAAGTTGGGTATGGAAAAAATAATATAAATAAATGAGTTAGGCAAACTAGTTGAACTGAAGGTTACAAGTGATAATAATCAGTAATAAGTCATGAGGTACTTGGCGACATGAAAGGCTAATTCAAGTTAGTAACGGGTATGGTTGAGTTAATTGATCCCATGGGAGGTTTAAAGAAACAAATTTGAAATGGAAAGGAGGCAGGGCAATTTTTAAATAAAATAAAATAAAATCGAAGTGTGGGGAAAAGTAAGTAATAGAGGTGCTTGAGGGTTTAAGGCCAAATAAGAGAGCGATAGGCCATAAGAGTTACCAATCATTTAGATTGAGCAACTCCAATGAGTATGGGCTAGTATTGCACTCAAAGAGAACATGTTATAGTTAGAAGAAGGAAGCTTCATTAACGATTAATTAAAAGAATAATACTAAAACACAGAAGGGGTGCGTGAGACGTTCCCTGAACGAAGTGTACTTTATTAGCTCATTAGTTGCAAACTATGACAAATGGAAATACATCAACATTAGAGAATAAGAACTTACCTAAGTAAATGACCCTAAACACAGGACTTGAATCGAATCGTTCAAGAAGAAAAAGAAAGAGAGCAATAATTGGTTCTTTAGATATGTTATTACTTGTACCCTTCAAGGACGTTTAAATCTACATATACTAATGTTATGAGGTTTTAATTTATTCGGCCTTTGGGACCTTTAGGACCTAGTTCAATGTTCATTGTTAATGTGCCATGTTCAGCGTTTATAAGCATCTACTAGTAGAATTCATTGTTTGGCCATTCCTGTAAAAGGGGAAAATTCATAGTTCATTGTAATTGCCATGGCTATTATTCATTAATATAGGGACCTAGTCCAAGCCGAAGGAGAAATTGGTAATCGTTTACTTAAATCAATGTTCCTCAAAGGATATTTACAAAGCACTGTTTTAATCATTGCTCGCGCGCTCACTGACTTCTTATAAAAGATTCTTTAACTGTACATGGGTAACGTATTGAGCGATCATTTATCTTTCGATGCTTTTATGTTTTCAAACTATTTGGGGGAAGGAGAAACAAGTTATGGCAAAGCGGGAACCTGCAGAGACTAAGGGCCCAATCAGAGCAGTGATTGCTAACTTTACGTTGTAGTTAGTATTTTGAGACTTGTGAAGAGTAAATGCAATGTAAATCTCACTTTGGGTATGGCTAAACAGATGTATGTTGCCCATTTTGGTATGTCTAACGACAACCTTAGAGTCATGTATTGTGAATATGGTATTGTGATTATTAAATGCTTTGCAGTTAGTTGACTCTAACGCTTGATTGCAGCCTTGTCCCCTCCTAGGACGGTGGTAATGCCCTAACTTGGGGGTACTACTTCCATTGACTTGTAATGCTTATAAGTATAGGTAGTTAATAGGTGATTAAGTTGGGGCATTACAATTGTAGACCTCTAAAGGCTCTTGTCATCCATAAATCTTAAAATTTGACATATTGAAAATAAATAAAGAAAAGACAATTTCGGTGAGGGGCTTCCCCAGAGTAAGAAAATTACATTGTTGTCCTTGTAAATACGGCGGGTTAGCAAAAGAAAATAACAATTAATATTTTCACAACTAACCAAAACAACGAAATAGTGAGAGGGGAGCGGCGGATTGAATGTTACATTAAAACACTCCTATTTGAAAGCACATTAAGAGAGAGAAAGAGACAATGAGGAAAAGACGACTCGTCCCCTTCTTAGTGATCGCCAAAGCCAAAGCTTCAAAATGTGAAAAGGAGCGAGCATCAAAGGTTGATTTTGATTAATTAAAGATGTGATTGTGCGTTGTTGTAAATGATCATCCTTGTATGTGCAGTAGCAGGGCAATCAAAGCATCAAAAGGGGAAAGGTATGTAATCTCTAAGTGGTTTGGCTTTTGCTAATTTTCTTGATGTAGTGTTAAATGATGTGAAACAGTGAAGATCTTTGTTTTGTTATAATCAATTTCATGAAAGTTAGGATTGGAGTTCGTAAACGGGATTTAAACATAAATACTGTGACCTTAAGAAACAGAGGTTGCTTAAAACATCATAATTGTGATGCAAATTTGGTACATTTGAATATATTAAAATTTTTTATTCTGCAAAGAAGTAGCTAACTTGATAAAACTATATGAAGAATTTTTTTTTTTTTTTTTTTTGTGGTGGGCAGGTGGGGGTGTTACAAATTTGAATCATATTGCCACTAAGTTCATAAAAAATCAATGTGATGACATGAAATTTGTTCTTTCACTATATAACATTAAAATGGCTGTGAAGGAACTTGTACTTGACTACAAAGCAAATAAACCAGAGATCAGGAAGTTTACACCAGAGTAGGGTCCATATACGAAAAGAGGGTTTAGAACTTGCAAAATTGTTTCTTTTTACTATGGAAAACCTAGGAAAGGGAACCAAAAATCGACAATCAATACTAGTGATGACCTATGGCTATCGTATTATTAATTAGGCCTCAAACGAAAGCGAGAATTTTCTATTTTCAAGCCCCAATCCCTAATTCAAAGAAAAAAAAGCTCATGTCTTCTCCTCCTCCTTTACATTCCTCTAGTATTGCCGCTATCTAGTATCTAGAGAAACCTCCTGACCCACCGGATATGCCAATTCCTATGGTATAACCAATGGAGGTTACCTTGGATAAGGATTCTATGGAAATGATGTCGATGGAAGTTGAAATTTCTCGAAGACAAAGACTCCAACCAAAGGCATCTTCCAAGGATGCGGTCAATGGAACAAATCATTGTTTCCTACTATGAATTTAATTCTTGAGTAGCTACAGGAGGATATGGAAGAAGAAATTCAGGAACCAGATATGACTCTAAAAGTGTCATTTACACCAGAACAACTTCTGCTACTTCGTGCATCATGGAGTAAAGCTTTAATGGATAGAGTTCTTGGAATGAATGTAAGGCATGATATTATAATTCAGTGCATTGCTATTTTGTGGAAACCACAATGTAAGCTTGGCATTATCAATCAGGCTAAGGATATATTTCTCTTTAAGCTTGCTCCAATTTGATCTTGATCGAATTATGTTTGGTGGCCCTTGGTTCTTGTTTGGACATTACTCGATGATTACCAGATGGAAACCTAACTTTAGACCGTCTCATAACCCTTTCTCTTCCCTATTAGTTTGGGTTCAGTTTCTTGAATTGTCGATTGAATACTTTAATAAGTTAGCATTGTTTGATATAGCTAAACTTGTGGGTACTCCTGTTAAGGTTGACTTTGCTATAGACTCGATTAGCCGTGCCCAATGTGTATTGAAATTTCCTTAGACAAACCATTAGTATCTCAAATATGGGGTTGTTAATGGATGGCAGCAAATTAAATATGACAATTTAGAATTGTTATGTATGAATTGTGGCAATGTTGGCCATCCTTGTGAACAGTGCCAACGAAGTCAACAGGGTAGGCAAAAAAACGGACAAGTGTATGGAAGTAGGCCCACTAACCCACCAACTCTGACTAAGTTATATCAACACCTGGATAGTAATAGGCTTGACAATATTGGGCCTAGAGAAGAAAGAGGCAATGTGGGGAATAATATTGATCAAACAGAACATGCCGATAAGGACAAAGAGAGTGAATGGGTTATTATTATGGCTAAGCGAAAACAATCCAAAGCAAAACCCCCCTCTAGGCAACCCAAAACTGTCTGGGGCCCAACTAAATCCAGCCCAGTTTTGAAAAATCATAAACAAAACACTTGGGTTAAATATAAGGAAATAGACATCGGTGCTTTGAATCTGATACTGAATACAAAAGGACCTAGATTGAGTAAAAAGGACTAAATGCTCGACTCAACCACGGTTGTTTCTCAAATCACGGTGGTTAATTATTTCCAGGTTTTTGGGGATTCTTAGGAAAGCATGAGAATGCTGCAATAACAAAAGATTTTAGCTCCATTAATGATCATTCTAACTCTGCCAATGCAAGTTAGAGGATGTTCTATCAACTGCCCAATTGGATAGCATGCACCTTACTAAGTCTAATGATGTTAGCCTTAATCACCAGTTCACCACAAGGAAGCACAGTTCACTAAGGATAGAGTTGGGTTTAACCCTTCTTTATCTGGAATTGACTCTCAATTTGCATGTTAACCGACTTTCCAGTCACCATTGTAGTATGTCCTACTCAATATAAAAAATCTGATGCCTTGATTATGCCAAAAAATGGCGGCATCCAATTCTTCGTCGCTGATAAACCAAGATCATCCTCCTTGAATACTCCTCTGTCATCGCTACTATCATAGGAACTATCACCCTTAGCTTTAGATCAACCCTTGATGGGAAGAATTCTCATGGTTCCCAATCCATTCATTGTGCCACACTTGATACTGCTGCAATCTTTACCATTCAATCTGCAAAACTTTCCTTTTCTGAATCCAATGCCCAATTCACCGTTATTTACACTACATTTGCCATCACCAACTCCTGTATTACCGGTACAGGTCAAAGCTCCCCTCAATATTTTCCCGATATTCCCAACACCAGCCCTTTGGTCGAGGATACCAGACCTTGTGACAGAAGTGAACCGCCCACTGAGAGAAGCAATAGATCGCCATATGAGGTAAGCTATCGCAACACAACACATTCTTCACCCTCCAACCTGGTGATTTCCAGATCCCAAAATTCCAGAATTTCGAGTTCCTCTCAAAGGCTCAGCGAGAGAAATGTAGGCGAACGAGGGGACGAGGTTGGTATGACCCATTTTAGAAGCCTAATTCAATGCTTTCGTCTAGCCCATCGATCCAACTTTATGAAGCTGATAGTGATTTTTGACTTTCCTTATGGACACCTTCCTTACATAAGAGTCTCTATTCAACCTTTGAGGGAGCCAGTCCCAAACACTCCAACTCTAGGGGCTCATCTTCACAGAGGTCCGATGAATCAGGAGATCCAGACCTACTCTTGGCGTGTGAAGGAGGCATCGCCAATATCCCAAATCCTGGTGTCTGTAATGAATAAACAAAAGAAAATCCTGATGTGGAATGCTAGAAGAAGTTCTAACTTTTTTATTTTCCTTCGTCATGTGTTGCAAGAACACCAACTAGTTATCCTCATTTTATTGGAAGCATCTCTTCTTGATGATTCAGTAAAAAAGAGTTAAAGAAAGATATGGGTTCACCAATTTCCATTATGTTAACCCCATTCATCGTCGAGGGGGCATATGGTTTTTCTGAAAATTCCCTGTTTGGACAATGGATTTCATTTTTTCTGAATGTACGCTTTTTCATAGTCTTCTGACTATGGCGTTGACGAGCTAGAAGTGGTTATCTCTATCATGCATGCTCCAAGATCACACATGGATGGTGTTAGGCGATTTGAATACTGTTACCCAGGCCTCAGAAAAGCAAGGAGGTGGGCCTTTTTGTTTTGCTAGTTCTCGCGCTTTTTAACATTTTGTTGACGCCTTTTTGGTTGATTTGGGCTTTTTTGGACCCATGTTTACCTAGGATAAGGGCCGCTTTGGCACAGGCAACATTCAAGAAAGACTGGATAGAGCTTTAGCTAATCCAAATTGATTACAAGTGTATCCCCACACACAGGTAACCCGCCTCCCTCTTATGTATTTTTATAATTGCCTAATTCTTGTGGATTTATGTCAAGGCCCATCATGTTTACATCCACCGCTTAGTGGTCTTGTGGCTTGGACTCAACATGAGGATTTTCACATATGTTTTCAGCTATGTTGGGAGTCCAAAGGAAATCTTACCCAGGATATTTCTAGGCTCCAGGCCTAAGATCCCATTTAGCATAAAAAAGTTTTTGCTAATATTTAGCGAAAAAAAGGCGTGTAAGAGCTCCACTTTTGGGTATCCAAAGGAAACTGGGAATATGGGGCCAAGCCCTTTTCTGGATTGCGTGCAGCAAGATTGGTTTGATACATATGAAAAACTTAGCAATATGGAGAAAAGTATGTAGGCCCAACGGGCCTATATTTGTAATCACCTTTATAAAGACCTTAAACAAGATATTTTCATATGATAGTTAAGGTTTGCCATGCCAAGCGTAATATCACCATGGTCAAAGATGATAACGGCCAATGGGCTAAAGGATAAGAGGAGTTATCCAAACTAATATCGGACTACATTGCTTAGTTCTTCCAATTAGGTAGTCACGATATTATTCTAGATCTAGGGCCTCACTCTCATAATAGGTTCTTCATGGGAATGGGTCATTTAGATGGCCTTTTTCAAATGCATGAAGTTAAGAAAGCCTCGTTTAGCATGGATTCCTATAAGACTCTCGGTGGGGTCCAAGCCCATTTTTTCAAATTCGGATGGCTTGTGGTTTAGACATCATTGCTGGATTTTGTTAATAAGGTTCTTTTTAGCCCCGATGATATTAGCCTCGTTAATCACACTTGTATATGTCTAATTCCCGAAAAAGAGAATGTGGAAAAGGTGGTTGACTTCTATCCTATTAGTTTGTGTAATGCCTAGTATAAATTGATTTCTAAACTGATTGCGAATCATATCAAACCGTTTCTTGATCAATGTACTAGCCTAGCCAATCCAGTTTTGTGTCGGGCCGTAGTATTGTGGATAATATTATTTTGGTTAAAGAGATTGGTCATTCTATGGCTCATGACAAAAATAAAATCAAATCGTTGGCCATTAAAGTTGATTTGTCTAAAGATTATGATCGTCTCAAGTGGCATTTTATCCAAGATACCTTGGATTATTTTCGATTCTCTTGTGAACTGAATAAGTTGATTATGAGTTGTGTTACTACTAGTACTATGCAGGTCTTATGGAATGGGCAACCAGGCTTTAATTTTAAACCTTCTCATGGATGAAGGCAGGGTGACTCCCTATCCCTATACATCTTTGCTCTTTGTATGGAGAGCCTATCTCGACTTATATAGGATGAAGTTAATAAAAAAAATGGATTCTCTTTAAGCTTTGTCAGTTTCAAGCGTCACATGTTTTCTATGCAGATGATTGTTACTCCTTTTGGGGGCAACCACCATGGAAAATCTAGGAAATATGATTGCTACCCTAAAGAAATTTGGGCAGGTCTCCGGTCTTGAGATCAATATTCTCAAGTCACGACTTATTTTCCTTGAGGCGCTTCATCATTGCCTTCATAAGATTTTATCCCACTCAGTTCATATTCCTGCCTCAACTTCCTTTGGAAAATATCTAGGCATTCCACTCGTTACTCATAAGCCTAAAAATGCTGATTATGAGGATTTACTTCTGAAGCTTAATAAGAGATTAGCGGGTTGGCAAACTAAATTTGTGAATTTTGCTGGATGAACGACTCTTATTAAAGCCATTTTTTTAATCAGCCTTACCGGTCTATCATATGCAAACTACTTAACTTCCTCCTAAAATTGTTGAAAGTATGGAACAAGTTATGGGACGATTCATTTGGAATAAACCTAGTAGTGGTAGATTTCTAGCCAGGTTGGATGGAAAACTATTTGTCTCCCCACTAACAAGGGTTGATTAGGGATAAAGAACCTAGCACAATTGAATAAAGCTTTCCTACTTAAATTGCTTTGGGTATGCTACCGAAAGAAAAATATTCCTTGGGTTCAGCTCGTGTGGTCCAAATACCTTTCAAAATCTAAAGTTGAGTTCACATAATCAAAAGCTCATTATTCACCATTTTAGAAAAGCCCATGCTCTCTTAAATCTGATCTCCTCCAAAACCTTTGCTTCAAGATTGGAAATGGGAAGTCCATGTCATTTTGGTTTGAGAAATGGTTGCCAGTAGGTCCACTGGCTATTGAGATGTCCTAAGACCCTCCTAATATCTATTCTCATGCTCGAGTTATTTTATTCATGAAGGTCAATGGAATCCTACTAAATTACATAAATAAGTTCCAGATGAACTTGCTAAGCAAATTCTCCAGGTTCCAATCTCAAAAGATCCTTTACTAGATGATTTTGTGGTGTGGACTCTGGTAAAGGTACCCCCTTTTCCATTGCTAATGCTTATAAAGCTATTAACCTAGTTTCACCGCCCTCCCTTCATTTTTCCAAGGAGATCTGGAATCTTAAAGTACCTGCTCAAGTGAAGTTTAATCTATGGAGATTAAGTAATAGTTCTCTTCCAGTAACTACCAGATTAGCTCGTTATAGTCCCTTTATTGATGCTTGCTGTGTTATTTATGGATTTGAAGTGGAAGACGATGTACATCTATTTGGAGATTGCCCTTTTGGTTGTGCTACATGGACACCTTTCCTTCCTCCCCCATCTGCTCATAATTACTAGATGTTCTTATCCCTTAAATGGAAAAACTGGCTATGTTTTAACATGAATTCCATTTTTGGCAAAGATTAGACTAGACTATCAAATTTGCTATCATTATGTGGTACATTTGGTGTTATAGGAATCGTGGTGTTTTTTATAAGGTATGTCAAAGTACTAATCAGATTTAGCAACGTATTCTTGGTGATGTTGCTCTTGTGAGTAAATTGCAAGACCATCTTTTTATTTTTACATTAGAGCAAAAGATTATATCCTTGAAGCCTTGGATGAAACCAACCTTTAAGATTAATGTGGATGCTTACCAGAAGGAGGATAGAACTCAGGCAATAGGAGCAACAATCATAAGAGATGCTAAGTTCAAATGGTTCCTTCGAGTTACGGGACGCATTGTCTCCCCCTGTATGATTGAAATCATCTTAATTACCCTCAAAGAGGCCTTGCTACAGGCATGGTCTTAACAGGTAGAGACTCTTGAAGTTGATATAGATTGAGAGGTCATCGTTGAACTATAGGCTGAACGTTTAAGTTGTCGTTCCTACCTTCATGGTCTCGTTGATGAAATCCGGGAATTAATTGACAGGAGATGGGAAGTTAGGTTGAACTATGTCCAATGGCCGGTGAACGTCGTAGCAGCTATGCTGAGTGAACTTGATATCAGCTGTGCTGACTACTATGTACAGGGAACAAACAGAAGTTTCAGTTATCCATGCTGAACCTCTAAGCTCACTTCAGACAGAAGGTCCATATGGTTGTCTTTTGGTTTTTGGAATGGCATGTACTGATGCTAGTTTTAGGTTGCAGTCATGAAGTTGATAGCAAGTTTATTGCTGACTGGGCTTCAGCTATTACTCTTTCCTTTTTTGCTATAAGGGAGTATGGCTAATGTGGTTTAGACTGAAGTTTTGGAGTATTATTTTCAGTCTAAATCATTGCATGTACTTAGTTTTATGAATTAATATAATTTTCGCTTTTTCCAAAAAAAAAAAAAACTATTGATGGCCTAATAAATTGGCTCGAGTTGTGTGGAGGATGAAGATGTTGTTATTTTACATATAGTTAATAATCGTGCACTAAATAAGTTTTACGGTTTAGCTTTAGGGTTAGAGGAGTAGCAAAGGACATTGGAAGCAGAAGAAATTTATAAACTTAACAGAATATTCAAGTCAACATTCGAAAATTGAATGTGGGCAATAGAAGTGAGTCTTCTTAAGGTTGACAAAGTTGTTCATGATGTTAACATAGATGAAGAGGCAATTGTCACAACAGAGGAAACTGATGACTTTATTCTTAGCCAACTTGATTTCAATGTTATTGAGCAAAGCCAGCCTCAAGGGCAAAAAACTGATCCCTCGAAATAAAAGCACCGTGCAAGATTATTAAATCATCCCAAATAGCAGTTCCAAGTTTGCCAAAAAACCTAAGCCTACAAAGAAAAACCCACCCAGAACACCTATGAAAAGAATCTCATCTCATCCCAATAGCCTCTGCCCTTAAACATGGATCTTCCAAATCAGCAACAAAAGAACTTGGGCCTATAATGAAAAAACCCACACAAATTCTGTGGTCCGCCTAAAGAACCATGTCAAAGAAAACAACAAGAGCCCACCATACCAACCCTCAAATAGTTAGTTGTAGCCCACCATTACATGAAAATTATGACATAGGGAGGATTTGAATAGCCCACCATTAGATGAAAATTATGAGACCACTAGGAATTCTGCTAAATTTAGACTTGAATGCAAAAATTTTGATACAAGGTCTCCAACCTATTGTGAAGTTAAAACATCCCATGCTATAACATCAACAACTACAATTACTTAGGCAGAGACTCTGACTCAAAATCAGTCAAGTGCATAATAGTAAAAATCAAGTAGAGATTTGGAAACTGATAGTAGAAAAGCTTAGGAGTGAATGGAGATTATGAGTGGAACAAGAAGTAAAGGAGACAATGCATAGTCTGTGTACATGTTGTGTCTATATTATGTGTGCTGATTTGATGAAGCGTGCACTTGTGAGAAAAGACGTTTGATCTTTACTTATCACTTACCTTTGTAAAAAAAAAAAACATTAATTGAATTGCCTTTAACCCCCACAACAAACATATATATATATATGTGTGTGTGTGTGTGTGTTTGCATACAGATATTTATGTGTGTCTATATATATATATAGAGAGAGAGAGAGAGAGCATGACATGACAAACATTAATCTTAATTCTCTGCAATGATGAGAGCAATTTGTTTGGCTTGCATGATTTTAGTGTTGGCCTATGGAGCTATCGATGATGGTGATGATTTTATGGTCATGGGGACAAAAACAACCACAAAGATGTTAATCAGCAAAGAGCCGACACTGGGTGGCTTAAATCCCCGAGTCAAACTTGTAATTTATTTTCCTGCCGAGTGAAAACAACTGAGAAGGGGGGACCCACCTATATTTATTCTTTTTTAGTGTTGAGAACGCACCTATATGGGGGTGTTTGGTAGCAACAGCTTTTTGAGAAAAAATAGCTGTTTGAGAGGATTTTGGCTGTTTTGACCAAGTCAAACAGCTAAAAGGTGTTTGGTAAAGAGCTGTTTGCAATAGCTGTTTGACTCCAAAAAGCTCTTTTTGAAAAAGCTATTCCCATTAGCCTTTTGAGAAGAGCTTTTTGTAGAAATGACATAATTATCCATAAGTTTGAAAAAATTACACACATTTCATTAAAAACTAATTCATAAATAAGGGCATAAATGAAATTTTATCAACATATTTTTTAGAAACAACTAATTTTTACCAAACACTTTTTCTAAAAACAGCTAATTCAAACAGCTAACATAAACAGCTAATTCAAACAGCTAACAGCTAACAGCTAACAGTTGTTTACCAAACAGGGCCTTAGCTATATGTAACGTCATACGCATTATATTTGACGAAAATTTGTATTTTTTAGCAACTGAAAATTTTGTAAGTTGAACCAATAATTAAAAGATAAGGACTTTTATACGGTGCATCTAGCGGTGCAACCGTGCGAGGTTCCACTCATTCAATCCTTTATTATGTTTCTGTACAGTTGTTTTCGTTGCGCCAGCCTAGGCAATCACCAGGCCCACCTCTCTGGTCTCTTCCCCTCCACGAACTTCCCCACCCCCCTTGACGTCTTCGGTGCCTAGCTAATCTTTTCCCCTCTTCCTACCCCTCCGACCCCCATGCACACTTCCTGCCCATGGCACTAGCTAGAAATGAAATTATATGTGCTTTCCATTGAATTTTTCAATCTGTGTAATTGAATGAGTTGAGATTTCAATATATTTAAGTATATGGATTAGGTTAAAATTGGATATGTCATCATGTACTTTCCATTGAAATTATATGTGCTTTCCATTGAATTTTTCAATATGTGTAATTGAATGAGTTGAGATTTCGACATATTTAAGTATATGGATTAGGTTAAAATTGGATATGTCATCATGTGCTTTCCATTGAAATTATATGTGCTTTCCATCGAATTTTTCAATATGTGTAATTGAATGAGTTGAGATTTCGACATATTTAAGTATATGGATTAGGTTAAAATTGTATATGTCATCATGTAAATAACCTATTCTCTTTGATAAAAACAAAAGAGAAGAAAATTATATGCTCTCATCCTGTATAGATTGAGGGGGTGTAATAATGGGTAGGAACTAGAGTTTAAATTGATGTAAATTTATTATTATATAATATAGTGTCTGGCTCCTAGATTAGGTGATTTAAACACTTCCAAAATCATTACAACCTATTCTGCATTTAATTAAATAGATTGATTGTCTCACTTTCTACATGGACCAATAAATATGTTCATTAAATGTATTTAATTTAGAAAGTTCTGAGCTACAAGTTTTGAATGTTTATCATTCTCGTTCATCTTTATCATTTGTTACGTCTAAATTGTATTGTTTTGAATTTTCTTCTACAAGCCCAATCCAAAAAGTTTTCTTGGTGCAAGCTCAAAAAGGTCATTAAATAAATATATTAAGCATATAAATATTTAAATTAGGATCGCCCACTCTACAAAGAGTTAAAATTACCTTTCTCAACGTTTTGACTTGAACTTGTATAAAAATTAAGACCAAGTAATCAATCTTTAAGAAGGCTAAGTATTATTCAATATTTTTCAACACATGTTAATTACTAAATAGACT
>JACYFF010031957.1:20137716-20168285 GCA_017589665.1 Selenicereus undatus
AATTTGGCCATCTCTATATCATCTATTTCATAAAAGATAAGTGGGTCAATCAGTCTAAAAGAAAGGGGGCAAATTGGATTGAAACAACCTGTTCGCGGAGCACT
This sequence comes from Selenicereus undatus, assembly GCA_017589665.1. Classification (NCBI taxonomy): domain Eukaryota; kingdom Viridiplantae; phylum Streptophyta; class Magnoliopsida; order Caryophyllales; family Cactaceae; genus Selenicereus; species Selenicereus undatus. The sequence continues at coordinate 20,137,821 of JACYFF010031957.1, forward strand.
AGAAGCCCATTCCCCACAAAGCACAACAAATTGCTTCCCCTATGCATCATAGGGTCTGAGAATGAACTCAAGGAGCTGGTATAAAAGGGGACACTGCCTACTTCAATATTTTCTTATTTATATAACCAGCTAAAGTTGTCTGTATTGACGTTAATCTTAATAACCAAAAATAAAAATATTTTGTAATCTGCATTGTCAATTAATGAAAGGTGATTAGATTGAGAATCTTAGAAGTAAGCTAAAGTGTATTAATAATTTTCCATTTAATAATGAAATGTAAGCTCGCTAATCACATATAAAATTTAGAAACATATGAAACTCACATGTGTACTCTACCTTTTAGTAAACATCCAAATAAAATCCCCTTACGAATAATCATACCATATCCTCTTATGTTTGTACACTAACATCCAATCAAAAATCACGTTTAAAGAACCCAACTAAAAGAAATTCTTTAGTGAGAGAGTGAGAGGTCTCTAGAGAGAGTGTGTGAATTCCTTCAGAATTGCGAACCAACCCTAGAAATAACCAAACCCCCGGATCCACCCATTGTCCTTCATCTTTCGCTGCAGGTTCTTGATCTGCTCAGCTCTTTGCCCGGTTCATCGTCTCCTAGTACCAATCTTCAACCTATCATCTTCCAGTCCTGGCCTTTTACCTTTGAGTTGATACTCAATGTAACGCCTTCAAAATGCTAATGACATGATTTACAAAAAAACTGTAGTGAAAGACTTAATAATAGAAGGCACTACCGTCGTCCTGATAAGGACAAGCCTCACTGAAACCATTTAATCTTGCAACTCATGTTCACAATCACAAAATCTATTAAACTGAAACACTTCAAGACCAAAGTCCATAATAGTTCAACTTCAATACCATCGACTTAATCATACCATGTGCTAACTCGCACTCGACACTACACAAGTATAGTGAATATAGACCTAACTTGTCCTTGAGGTTGATCCTAATACTTATGCTATGCTGAATCCACTGTGAGCATCTGATGACTTCCAAAAGGGCTTGCTAAAAGGAAAAACATGTGATACTTCATCCCCTAAAATGGAAAACATGAAAAAAATTCAAAAATGTGAGCAAAAATTCAATACATACATTCCTGTATTATGAAATGAGCATAGAAACACTGTTGATGGGTACCCACCTTTGTAATTCATTTAGTTAGCAATAACAATGAAAATGAAAGTAATATGAAATTGAATTGCTCATTATTATCTGGATGTGGACCCCTTGTAATGATATTATCTATACATACGTGTACACCTACCAATCCGATCAAGAGTTAGCCTGAAGTCTCGTAGGTAAATGATGGGTTGACGCCCTATAGATGATAACTAACGGGGTCACAAATTAAATGGCAAATCACTGCATAAACTGATTCATTAATAAACTCATTAAGAGTTGTAACTTGATAAACTTGTTCTGCTTTTTGAAGATACAAGCAATGGACGTAGCTTGAGTCTTTAAAAATGTCATCTGACTTAATAAAAGTCATAATATCATCTGACTTGACAAATATGTTCTGACTTGATAACACTTATGCATAACGGGAAATGATAACTAGGCCTCGACTCTGTTTCATAAATGTCATTGTAGGTATATGTAGTTAGTAAATGATCCTTACTCACATAGTTAAGTGAGTAAAACTATGTGTAATAGAAATTAAGTAATTAAATGGCACACATAATTTGGGTATTTCAATATAACTTCAAAACTGAATTGATAAAAGTAATTAAATCTGATATAAAGTAAATGAAAGTAAAATAGACCACAATGAGCTAAATGAGATTACAAACAAAAAGGCCTTGATGGTGACAAATGGGAGAGTGGTTTTGGCCTTTTCCAAAATGAGTAGCTAATACAAGTTTAAGGCTCGCTGATGTATAACTTAATTCAAGATAACAACGAGTACACTGGATTGGCTTGATAAATATATTTGATACATTCTGAATTGAGTAAGTAATAGAGGTTTGAGGCCAAGAGAGATATATCTTGGTTCAAAATAGCATAAACTGCAATAACTTGGTCTAACGAATATGATTTTTGAGTCAAAAATTTTCCCCACTTCCCATATTTCATTCATAAGTTCACTAGATATAGAATTCCACCCCAAATGAATCATTGAACTTAATAAAAGCTATTAAGCTCACTAAACTTGGTATTTTCTTTGTAAAATTCATAATTGATTCAAAGTTCATAAACAAGCTTCCCAAATTGTATACTTGTATTTTTCTTTCTCATTAATCAAGGAAAAAGCTCCATGAAAGTCCTTGAACATTCATTTCCTACTTAAATGACCTTACTTAGTTCAAAATATACAAAATGAGTGTATGATCAGTCTCACTCAATGTTTATCATTGCTCTTTACACAATTACTCAAAATGCTTTCAAAAATCACCAAACTCAAAATACTCTACAAAAATTCATGAAATATTATATAAAATTCAAAAATAATATGAAAAATCTACGGTACAATTTTCAGAATTTTCCTCCAAGTATACACTCCACTGAAATTGCAATAACAGCCCAATTTGCACTAAAGCAGGTCAGTTCACTTCAAGAATTCATAACTTTCATCCTTGACATCAAATGGAGACCTCAAATCCCAATATTAAAAAATTAAGAAGTCCCAAAAAACATTCATTTACAATACAAAATATGATTTCCACAATAGGGTTTCCAAAATGGGGCTAAAACACAAGTGTGTCAGTTTTTGTCCATTCTACACAGTTTTGGTAAACCGACCATAACTTTTTCGTCAGACCTCGGATTAAGGCAATTCAAGATCCATTTGAAAGATAACACAGTGAACTATCTACCCTACAAAAATCATAATTTTCTCATGGGCCGATTATTACCTGTTTAATACCGAAGTCTGCCATGTTTTCCTGAATTTTTCAGTCTTCACTGTTTTAGCTTTTCCCTCTTTTTTCACACAAATCCTCAATTTAAGCCATTCCATAACAGCGTGTAAATAAGCTTTGGTCCTTCCCATCACTAAAAACATCATCATAAATATCAATAGGTAAAAGATGACCAAATCAAAGATAAAATCATCAAAATCCAACATTTTTACATTAAGCTTGCATGAACATGATTACCCTTAAACCCTAGCATGCTCCAAGCTTATTTCAATCAATAAAAACATCAAAATAACCCTTGATTCTATCAATCCAACATGATCAACAACCATAAATAGCAAAACAAGAATCAAAACCAAAAAAATCCAAAGAAACAAGTTTAGGATTACTCACTTTGAGCTTGAAAAAAAGTAGAGATGGTGGTGATGCTTGGTTGTTTTGAGGAGTGGGGATGGTGGCTAAGGGTAGTAGGGTGTCAGGCGGTGATCGAAGGCAGCCCTCCTAGCCGGAAAACACCAAGGACAGCAGCGGGGTGGGGGCTGGCCGGCTGGAGAGAGAAAGGAGAGAGAAAGGCGTTTGAGTTTTAGGTTGTGTTTTCTTGACTTGTCTCACTTGGCTGAAATTTTATCCTCAACAAAGCTTTTTGTTAACTATGGTTAGATTTAAATCAAGGTAATTAGTTAGGGTAATCATGCAAACTTGTTGAGCTTCAAGTTGGGCCAAAATAAGTTGGGTTCGAAAATAAAACGCTTCATAACAATAACATTTTTATGTCACTTGAAATTAAATTTTTGTAATGATATGAAGAAATAAATTAAATCACTTGGATTATAATTATTATGGCCTACTATAAATTTTTCCAAAATTTTCTTTAATAAATAAGTAATAAATAAATAAACCCGAATTGCAAAGTGATGGCCCAAATAATTTTTTTCCCACCGGGATGATTAAATTTAATCACTTAATAATTTCTAAATCATGCTTACCGAGGCCTAGTATCGATTCACCCGATATTTAATCAACCAACGAAACTTGAATTGGCAACCAATGAAACTTGAATTGCAAAATGGGACCCAAATGAAATATCTCCCAATTGGAATAATTAAATACGACAAATGAAGGTGGAAAATTTTAAATAACATAATGAAATTCGTTCGATAAATAAATTGGTGTAATTTAATTAATAAACATGATTTGATTAAATAAACAACCATGACCACTTAAATCAATAAACATGATTAATTAAATGAATAAACATGATTAATTAAATGAATAAACATGATTTAAATAAATAAATATAGGTTAGGGTCAGGTTATTACACTCAAACACATTGATCTGTGTCAAAGGAAATTGTGTCCAATTAGGAAGTTGTATTTGATTGTGATTTGGAAAGTCTTTAGATAGAGATTTTATGCCACCCAAATATAGTAACTTGTTTCATACGCTAGATAGAACTAGGGTTGTATATATGTGATCTTTAATCATCAATGGAACAACCATGGGAATTGGGGGAGCAATTGTTTCTCACACTCCAACACTCACAACTCATGTTTTAGCATGGTATTAGAGCCTCACCCCGTATAACCGAATTACATACATCACACTATGAGTGGAGGAGGAAAAATGAGGTTCGTGATCAAGCCTCATTTGCCATACTATCTTCACACTTTGAAAGGACTTGGTGTGATGATAACGACGATGATATTTGACGGCAAAAACTATGATTTGTGGTAAAGACCTGTGAGAACGGCATTGAAAACTAAAAATAAGTTGTGCTTTATAGACGGGAGCTTATCGAGACCCACATCAAAGGAAGGTAAAGAATTTTCTGAAGCAAATGCATGGGATATCACTAACTCCATGCTATGCTCATGGTTGTGAATGTGATCGACCCAAAGTTACGTATGAGCATAGCTTACTCGGATACGGCTCAGATCATGTTTAACAACCATGAGCATAGCATGACGAAGAGATATGCCATGGCCAATACTCCCAAAATTCACCAACTAAAGGCCAACATTGCAAATTACAAGCAAGGTGACATGGATGTTGGAGATTTTTACTCAAGGTTGGTAAATTGTGGAATGAGCTTTCTAACCCTGTGAAGGTTCCTATATGCACTTGTAGTGGATGCAAGTGTAGAGCGACAGTGAAGATTATGGCAATGTATGAAGCGGACAAAGCACATCAATTCTTGATTAGCTTAGATGATGATTTATATTCAACAATTAGAAGCCAAATTTTGGCTCTTGACCCCTTACGTCCTCTCGACAAAATTTTTAACATTACACAACAAGAAGAACATCACAAAAGAGTAATGATTGCATGAGACAACCGGGGCGAGACCCGGATGGCTTTGGCGACTAAGGAAAATGGTCGTATGATAGAAAAGGGTACTTGCAAAATATGTGGTCGCTATGGCCACGAAGAGGCAATTTGTTATGAGGTCATCGGATATCACCCGGGATGGGGTCACACAGGTGTGGACAAGGAGGCTGAGGTGTACGAAGCTCAGGCAGAGGCAGCAACTCCAACAGTAAGCAAACATTCCCAGTGAGAGAGACAGAGCAGTCGTAGTTCAAGAATCGGGCCCAGTTTCGATTTATGTGACCGGTGGGCCGAATACAGGTAAGCAATAGAAAATCAGCTCAGTTAGCATTCTTGGGCTCAGCACCAACCACATCCAGCGCCTGTTAAGTCTGATTGATGAGCCTGGGAGCGGTTACAAAAAATTATCAGATAATATTAGTTGGATGCTTGGCAGCGGCGCCTTGAGTCACATGGCCGGTGAAGTCTTTGCTAAGTAAAGTTGAGAAAATATCTCCGGGGGCAATTGGGCTTCCCTACAGGACATATATACTATGGCTAGTGAGTAAGGCTAGGTGGCCTTGGGGTGAGGATTGGAGTTGAAAATGTGTTATATGTGCCTAAATTAAATTATAATCTTGTATCCATATCTAAGTTGTGCAAATAATTAAATTGCTCAGTAACATACTTTGATGATTTCTATGTGATATAGGACCGCACTTCAAGAACTCTGATTGGAGCAGGTGAGCAAAGAGAAGGGGCCTACTATCACCAGAAGTCGAAGTCCAACCAAGTTAATGTGGTGAATACACGGTGTTTGTGGCATAAGCGTCTTGGACACCCTTCAAGTGATGTCCTCTCCTTGCTTCCTCACAGTCTAGGAGTAGATTTTAGTTTACATAAAGATAAAGAAGCATTTTGTGAGATATGTTTACAAGCAAAACAAACCCGTAGTAGGTTTCCTATTGGCAACAATAATGCGAAGACTATGTTTGATTTAATACATTGTGACATTTGAGGTCCATATAGAATTCCATCATCTTGCGGTGAGCATTATTTTTTAAGTATTGTTGATGATGCATGTAGGGCCATGTGGTTTATTAGATGAAAGATATAACAGAGGCCAAAACAACCTGTTGGTGCCCTAGCAACCCATACCGCACAAAGGACAACAAATTGCTTCCCCTAGGCATCATAGGGTGTGAGAATGAACTCAAGGAGCTGGTATACAAGGAGCACTGACTAATGTAATATTTTCTTGTTTATATACCCGTTGTGAGTTGTTTCTATTGACTGTAGTTTTAATAATCAAAAATAAAAAATATATTCTATAATCTACATTGTCAATTAATTAAAGGTGATTAGATTGAGAATCTTAGAAGTAAGTTAAAATGTATTTATAATTTTCCGTTTAAAAATTAAATGTAAGGTTGTTAATCAACTATAAAATTTAGAAGCATATGAAACTCACATGTATACTCTACTACATTAAGTAAACATCCAAATAAAATCCCCTTATCAATAAGCATCCCATATCATTTTATGTTAGTACACTAACTTCCAATCAAAAATCATATTTCCAACTCCATCTAAGTATGGACATAAAGTATTGCACATGAATGAGATGTAACGGTCTTACCCATAAATTATAAAGAGATTGAAATTATTAAATTTTCAAATATTAAAATCAGTTATGTACTGCCTACTATTTTATATACAATGAAATAGTAACTTTCCGATCAAGTATTCAAAAAGCAAACACTTATACAATAGGAAAATTATTATCAAATATCTCCCTTCACGTTTAGGTAAATGTTATTTGTGACCCTGCAGTTTTGGAATTATTATATAGCAAAATGATAAAAGCCTTTTTATATATAAGACACTTTTAAGTGTCCCGTTTTATCCTACAAATCATATTACAACTTTTTTAAATTGAAAACAAAGGTATGATCGAATAATAGAAGCATATTACAACTATAAATTGTGTGAAATTATTTTTTATCCATAATTCACCATATTTCTAAAATACATGTATCATATCTCCTCATGAGTAGGGTTGATAGGATTAGGGTGTCATTTAATACTTCATTAATATAGCGGACGAATATTTAAGCTTAATAATTTATAACTAAGTATAATCATTGAAAATTCGGTGATTCTAAATTATAAAACAATTTAATTTAAGATGAAAAAAGACATTTAAGCGTGTTTTGCTATAAGACATATATCATCACTCATATTATATAACCCCATCATCATAGAAATTGTTATCATATGTAGAAAATTTATTACTACTTAGCCCCCTTCACATAAGTACTTTGGGTAGGGTTGACAAAAATTTGTACAACGCGGTTACCTGATTTCGTCCGACCCGAAAAAATCGGGTACGATCACAAAATTTATGTTTGGATTTAAAATTCGGAGAATTGGTCATGTCCAAATTTAAATCTGGGTCAAGTTCGGGTATAGGCATTCAAGTTCGGATTGTCCGAATTTTTGAACCATTTTAGATTCGGACAATTGGATAACCGCGTTCGAACATCAAACAACTAGGTTTATGTATAATTTGGTCCAAACTCTCTAGAATTTTAAAAAAACAACTTTGGGCAATCAAGTTCGGACGTTAAAAAAGTAGGCTCGGGTTCAGTCACACAAAATTTTGGTCAGAATGTCCAAAAATATGACAAATTCGGACATTGAACATTCGGGTTCAGGTCCGGGTTTGACCAAAGTTTCTTATTTATAATCCAAACAGGGTCCGAGTATCAAGTTTTGTTCGAATGTCCAATTTGTCCAAACTCGAATTGGATTACTCATTGGAAATTTGATGTGTTGGGTGGTTTAGAACACATGTGAGGTAATGAGACTAATTACCTTAATGTGAAAATAATATTGGGTTTAAATTGCAATGATGTTGAAGTTACTTTTGGGTTTACATTGCGATAATCCTAGTTAATTTTGGCTTTCTGTTTTAAAAAAACAATGAATAATTTCTGATTTTAAAAGCAAAGAAGAAAACTTTTTAGGAGGATATTCGAAATACTTTGGCTATGGTGTACTTATTTGTGGTTCTCTTCTCGGTGGCTAGTGCTTGAAGATCAGTCCCTTGACCTTGCCATACCATGCATATAGATGCAAGCATAATTCCGTATCTCGCATAATTTCGTAATGTCACACCATGCATATCATTATCTTTTTCCAATACCAGGAAAGATCATCAGGAGGCCTATAGTGCCTGTGCTACTGCTGGTTCCATCAACATAGCCAACCTACGCCCAAAAAAAAAAAAAAAAACATCTAAGAAAGGAAAAAAGGCAAGAATTTTCATATTTCATAAAGATTGGAGACTAAGTAAATAAAAAAAAGAACTGACAAAATAGATTACTTGTTATTTAATTTGGTTCATTTCAACAACATTTTGTTATATGTACGTTTTATCAATTGTCTCACAATTATTATGGAGTATAAGGTAGCTTATCTAAGAATTTGCAGTAATGAAATAAACAAGAAGTAAATAGTGAAAACATTGGTCGATTTTAATGGAGGGCTTACATCCAAAGGACCAAAGGCGGACTACTTAATAATGGGAAGCTCAGTGCATCGTGTCTTTGGTGTCTTCAGTGCTATAGCCCTTGCTGGCACAACCTATGGGAATTCAATGATTCCTGAAATTCAGGTTTGGAAATCCTAGTTGGTTCTTTTGCTAAGCTAGCAACAAGGCACATTGCTTAGCTCGATTCAATGCAGTCAGCACTACTATCGTTTTCTTGGGTCTATATATAAACACAGAGATGCAGCACAATTTACACCTAAGAAATTTTATTTTTTAAAAAAGGGTTGGGATACCATGAAAATAGTGGATGGATTTTTAAAAAATTAAAATTTTATTATATATAATAATTCAGATCTTAGACCCAAGGTTGCTATATATTTATAAAAGTTGGGAATAGCAACCAAACAACGTTAGGATGGTGTATTTGGAAAATTTTGAAGAAAATTATAGCGAAAGAAAATGAACCAATGGATTGTCACGAGAACATAATGAACCCATCTGCAAAGTTAATTATAATTTTGTCTAATTGGAGAGATTTTTTGTTAATTCATATATAATACATTAAAGTTCAATGCTCAAAACCTGTTAATACTCGTTGTGCAGTTTTGATATGAAAATTTGCAATCATATAAAATCCACAAGTCCAAATCACTATTGCTACGGATAAAATTGAATGGGTTTGATTAATGCATGGTTTATTTGGTCATTTCACAAATGTGTAACCGTCAACAATAACACCACCGGTGAAGAAGGGGAAAATGTTGAAGGGGCTGTGCTTGTGTTGTAACTTCAACGTCAACTGTTGGGTACTGCTACCTAAGTGGTTTGTTATGATGAGCAACGTCTTTCTCTTCCACCAACTTGCAGCCTTTGGGGTGGTAATTTCTCTCTAGCCTCTCCTTATTCCGTGGAAACACAAAAATAGTGCGCATAAGAAAAGAAATGTCGCATATGAAACCTTCTCATCTATACTTTTATAGTTATGAGACATGAAATAATAAGATTAGACTGCAGACAGCCAACGTATATGCACACATGAATAGCATTACTGCCAATCTTGAATGAATTAGACTTGCAATAATGCTAAGGCGGACTCGCACGAGCAAGTCATCCAAGGGTGAGATAAATAGGGAAAGTCACTCAAGGGGGACCTATTCAAGAAAAAAAAAACCTTCTTATTGCTTGTGGCAAGTTATAGAGAAAATGACAGTCCGGTACACAAGCATCCCGCATTCATGTAGGGTCCGGGGAAGGGGCTCATTCCAAGGGGTGAATTGTAGGCAGCCTAACCTGATTTTGTCAGTGGTTTATTCCAATGCTCGAACCCGTGACCTTTTTGTCACACGGAGACAACCTTATTGTTGCTCAACAGCTCCCCTTCACAACCTGCAAAAGCATGAAAAAAAAAGTTGCATAGTTGCTTGACATGTACGATATAACCTTATTCAATTTGGCCACACAGGTGATACCCATTGATGTACCCAAAATGGTCAGATATTCAAAATTTAATTGATAATCAAGTCAAATTCACCTTTGGAGGATTTCAACTTAGGAGGCTAAAGGTTAACCCATTGATGTACTCAAAAGGGTTAGACATTCAAGGGTAGATCGATAACCAAGTTAAATTCGCCTTTGGAGGATTTTCAACTTAGAAGAATTCAAGGTTAACCCGTTGATTTACTCAAAAGGGTTAGACATTCAAAGATTAACCGCTAATCAAGTCAAATTCTCCTTCGGAGGATTTTTGCCTTTCAGAGAACTTTCAACTTAGGAGGATTCAGCGTTAACCCGTTCGTATAACCAAAAGGGCTAGACATTCAAAGGTTAACTGATGAGCAAGTTAAATTCGCCTTCGGAGGATTGTGGCCTTTTGGAGGATTTTCAACTTAGGATGATTCAAGGTTAACCCATTGATGTAACCAAAAGAGTTAGACAATCAAAGGTTAATTGATAATCAAGTTAAATTCGCCTTTGGATGATTTTTCTCCTTTGAAGAAGTTCAACTTAGAAGGATTCAAGGCTAAACCATTAATATACCCAAAACGGTTAGACATTCAAGGGTTAACCGATAATCAAGTTAAATTTGCTTTTGGAGGATTTTTTCCTTTTGGAAGATTTTCAACGTAGGAGTATTCAAGGTTAACTTGTTGATGTACCCAAAAGGGTTAGACACTCAAAGGTTAACTAATAATTAAGTCGAATTCACCTTTGGATTATTTTCGTCTTTGAGGGAGTTCAACTTAGAATGATTCAAGGTTAACCCACTGATGTACCGGAAAGGGTTAAACATTCAAAGGTTAACTGATAATCAAGTCAAATTCACCTTCGGAGGATTTTTGCCTTTGAGGAAGTTCAATTTAGAAGGATTCAAGGTTAACCGATTGATGTACCCAAAAGGTTCAGACATTCAGAGGTTAACCGATAATTAAATCAAATTCGCATTTGGAGAACTCTCGCCAATGGGAATGTTTGCCTTCGAAGAATTATTAATTAGCGATGTGTTCCTTTTTGAAAATATTAATCCAAAGAATTGAGTCTCACATAATCCGAATGGTAGGCCTGCATAAAAAAAAAAGAAAAAAAAGAGAGGAAGCAAAGGCAAAAGAAAAACCAAAACGACGAAAAGAAACAAAAGGGCTTTTGTTAGGAAAGAATCCCTCGATGAGCACAGCGCCACCACTATGATTTGATTGGGAATGAAATTTCTCTAAGGTGTTGATGCAATAGCTTATTTGCAACACACGGGCCTTTGTTCTGCGGCACTGCCCGCGATGACTTCATCTTCATTTCCATGTTCTGCAGCACCCTCAGCAAGGACTTTGTCTTCGTTTTATTGGAAATCGGCCATAGCCACTTTGCGGAAGTTTGCTTCACGATTGATTCATGAAGGATTCGTTGTCCCAAATAAATTGTGAAATATGTCAGACTTTGGGGTTTCAAGCCGGTTAGAAATAGGAGAAGATTGTAGGAGTCCGTCATCGATCAGACATGGTTTCACCAATTCAAATTGGTGGACCCTTCACCACTCATCGATTGAACGCGAAGCACAATTTTTAACATCTACACAAGCAGTGAGAATGTAGTTACTATAGCTTTGGTTTTTCATATTTACACATGGTGATGGGGGCATGAGAATGAGCAAATTTTAACCTAGTCTCCTATTTCTCCTATAAGGAAAAAGATTTGACCTTAAAAAAAAGGGCCTTTGCATAAAAGGAGAAGGAATGGGTATTTTCATTTAATTGCCCCCACAAAAATGTTTCATATGTCGACAAAGCCGATTTTGATTCGTCTATGTCAATCAAATACGTCGACATGCTTAAATTGGCCGCTAATGCTCAATGAAATTGATTGCTCGACAAAGATCCTTGCCAAGCCAAGAAGATAGGCCTCGATAATACAAGTGGCAAACATGCTAGCACTTACAAGTTCGAGATTCGACCACATCTAATACTCCAAGGGCGTGGATCCGGTCAACTCTTGAGGGGGCAATTTGTAGGCATTAAAAAAATAATGAAAAGTACCACATTAGAACATTAATATACATTAATTATTTTGAGATAGCCCATTTAATTAATTTAATTTATTTAAATAAAATGGGTATAATCGACTACCAAGTCATGACGCAAATGAATACCAAATCACCTGTCAAATGAACTAACAAGTCAAAGGTCTAATCAACGGCACAAGAAGGCAAATAAATCGCAAACCCTAGTAAAGGGAGGGAGATTCTTTCCTATGAATAGAGCACTATTCCCTCCTACTTAGGGGGTTGAAAATTTATTTACTCCGTCGGCATTTTAGAAGAACTCACAAGAGCTCAAAATTTTTTTTCTGGCAAAAGACAACAAGCACTCTAAACAAGTGTCATCTACGTGCGGAGATCAAACTCATATCTTGATTGAGATTAAGTCACGTGACCCTCTTTCAAGATCAAATTCATTCAAGACTATTCAAGGATATTGAATTAGACGATTTATTGCACTTGTTCTTGTAACAGTTATACAGAGATTGTACCCATTATTTGATATAAATACAAAAATTTAATTTATTTCTCAATTTCTTGTCCAATTTATTTTATGCTCAAAATTTGTGTTTACAAATTTTTGGGACGCCCAATTGGACCTGTCTTCCTCTCATCTCTTTCTCCAGGCAAAAAAGTTCTACACTTCTTTGAAGAAGAAATGGCTCCCGAAAATGCTATCCTTCAATCTTCAAAAAAGGAAGCTACCAGATCTACATCTGAAGGATCCGCAAAGGCTAGTATTGCAATTTGGCAATTGAAGCACTAGAGTGATGACTAGGAGCATGACCAAAGTTATTGCCTCTATCACCCCAAAACTAAAAGTTGTGACTCCAACTTTACAGTCACGCAAAATTCAAAAATTTTCCTTCAATTTGCCTGCTGATGGAGTCAATCAAACTGCCTTTCTCCCTAATTTGAAGTTAAAACCTTTTGCTATCTTCAATATGAGGAAGACTCTACCCCGTGAACTGGATGAATGTCGAGCCTACACCAATAATGTTTTCCAACCGTTTGATGAGGCAGATGATGATTATGGTAGTAGCGATTCTTCACCAACATCTCTAAGGGACTCCTTTTTCTCATAAGTTGAAGTCCAATCCTCTTACACTATCTTCATGTCAGTCATGGTGGCACAGGCTATCAACTTAGAGGAAGAATTGGAAAATATGAAGGCAACTCTAGAAAGAATCTTTAAGAAGAGCAAAGAAAATGATGCTCAAATTAAGCGTCAAAATGAGCAGATAGCTTATTTGAAAAAGAAGCTGGAAAAGTGATCATCTGAAGCCTCAAACAAAGGCTCAGGCAGTGAAGATTCTAATGAAGAGTCCAATCGCAGCAAAGAGTCTGACGATGAATGCAATCTAAATAACAATTCAACCTTGAATTTAATGTCAATTCAGCAAATTCAAAACTTGATAGCTGATGTGGTGAAGGCCCATCCAGAGGGAGGTTCTCATAGAACGCATTGTTACAGCAAACCTTATATGAAAAGGATTGATGCACTGCGGATGCCTCAGGGATTCGAACTTCCAAAATTTCATCAATTTGATGGCAAAGGGAACCTGAAGCAGCATATAACGCACTTCATCGAGACTTGCAATAATGTCGGCATAGGTGGCGACCTCTTAGTGAAACAATTCATGCGATCTCTTAAAGGTCTTACGTTTGACTGGTAGGCATACCTTGCTTCTGCATCCATTGATAGTTGGGGCAGATGGAAAATGAATTCTTGAATCGCTTCTATAGCACACCCCGCATGGTCAGCATGACTAACACTAGGCAATGGGATGAGGAGCCAGTCATATATTATATCAATCGTTGGCGTGCCCTCTCTTTGAAGTGCCAGTCACTTGCCTGAATCTTCTATTGTTGAGATGTGTGCTCAAGGAATGGAGTGGAGTATCTTATATGTTTTGCAGGTGAACAAGCCCAAGACTTTCCACGAATTAGCAACACGAGCTCATGATATGGAGCTCACAATTGCCTACTATGGAAGGCAACTCGATGATGATGATTCAATGACCTCATCAAGAAATAGAAGCCCCATGCTAAGAGACTCTGAAAAGAACGAATATTCTTATTTTGACTTTGATGCACCAGAAATGCTTGACAAACTTCTTGAAAAAGGACTTATAGAACTCCCAGAGTTGAGGCATCCCAAAGAAGTTGGAAGAATTAATGATCCCAAATACTATAAGTATCACAAGATCATCAGTCATCCTACAGAGAAGTGCAAGGCATTCAAGAGGCAAGTCCCACAACTTGCAAAGGAAGGAAATATCACATTAGACGAAGAAGACATCGCAGAATCTGATTAATCCTCTATCAAGATCATATTAAAAAATGTTTTGGAAGAAGGACAACCCAAAATGAGCTTTGAGTTAGCAAACTTCCAACTCAGTCAAAGACTCGTAAGTCAAACGTAATCGTATGCTTGCAATACATGTCTAAGAACTTTCAAAATGTTAAGTTGACATCAAGTTACTCTAAATGACTCCCAAGTCACAAAACAATTTTGACTCTCAAGTCACCCTTAAAACTTCCAAGTCCAAGTTTCTAGACTCTCAAGTCACCACAGAATATCAAGTCACCATAGGATGCTCAAGCCATCAAAATCAAAAACTTCTAAGTTGCCTAAAGACTATCAAGTCAACAAATTACCAACTTTGAAGTGAATTCAATGACTCACAAGTCATCAAAGATAAAAACCCTCAAGTCATCAAAATCAAAAGCCATCAAAATCAAGGCTCTTAAGTCTCCCAAGTTTATGACTCACAAGTCATCAAAGACAAAGACTCTCAAGTCATCAAAATTAAAGACAACTAAGTCTCCCAAGTTCAAGACTCTCAAGTCATCGAAATTAAATACTCCAAGTCACCGAAGATGAAGACTCCCAAGTCTTCAAAGTTTAAGACGCCAAAGTCATTGAAACTAAATACTCCAAATTCATCCAAAGCAAGACTCCTAAGCCCTCAAAGATAAAGACTCCAAAGTCATTAAAGTTTAAAACTATCAAGTTAGCAAAAGTTTAAGATTCCTAAGTCTTTGACGTTTAAGCAAATCCTAAGTCTTCGAAGTTCAAGACCCCCAAATCATCGAAGTTACTGATCACAAGCCAATGAGCAAACATTTGTATCATCTAAGCAAACTTTAGATTGTCACTAAAGTAGTAGACTCTCAAGTCATTAAAGATCATAAGCCTTAAGTCATTAAAGCTTGTGACCCTCAAATACGCTAGTCAACTCTTACATTGTTTAAGTTGTAGACTTTTCGCAATCCTTTAAATTAGGGGCAGCAGTGACGTATGTCTCTTCTGCTGAGTTGGTGATCATAGCGTTGGAGCCTTCTTGTTCAAGTTGTCCACCTCCTCCTTCAAGTTGATAGCGACGGTGCCACAACATCCTCCTTCATGTTGGCAACTGCAGGGCTCCTCCTTCATGCTGGCAACTGCAGGGCTCCTCCTTCAAGTTGGTAGCGACGGCACCATAACCCCCTCCTTCATGTTGGCAACGCAAGCCTCCTCCATCAAGTTGATAGAAGTAGCGCCATAACCTCCTCCTTCATGTTGTCGACATACGCCCGCCCCTCCTTCACATTAGAGACGACAACAATGTGACCTCCATCTTTATAATACGGAAAGTTACCCGAGGCGGACTTGCACGGGCAAGTCATCCAAGGGTGAGAAAAATAGGGAAAGTCACTCAAAGTGGACCTATTCAAGAAAAAAAAAATTCGTGCTGCTCGTGGTAAATCATGGAGAAAATGATCCATTTATTCCAAAACTTTCAGCATCCGACATTTTCAATGACAAACCTACAAAAGCATGAAAAAAAAAAAGAAGTTGAATTGTTGCTTGACATGTGCGGTATAGCCTGATTCAAGGTTAACCTATTGAGGTAGCCAAAACAGTTAGACATTCAAAGGTTAACTGATAATCAAGCCAAATTCGCATTTGGAGGATTTTCGCCTTTTGGAGAATTTTCAACTTATGAGAATTCAGCGTTAATCCATTGATGTACCCAAAAGGGTTAGACATTCAAAGGTTAACTAATAAGCAAGTTAAATTCGCCTTTTGGAGGATTTTCAACTTTGGATGATTCCAAGTTAATTGTTGATATACCCAAAAGGGTTAGACATTCAAAGGTTAATTGATAATCAAGTCAAATTCTCCTTTGGAGGATTTTCTTCTTTGAGTAAGTTCAACTTATGAGGATTCAATGTTAAACTGTTGATATACAGAAAAGGGTTAGACATTCAAAGGTTAACTGATAATCAAGTTAAATTCACCTCTGGAGGATTTTCGCCTTTGGGAGGATTTTCAACTTAAGAGGATTCAAGGGTAACATGTTGATGCACCCAAAAGGGTTAGACATTCAAAGGTTAACCGATAATCAAGTCGAATTCGCCTTTGAGGAAGTTCAACTTAGGAGGATTCAAGGTTAATCCGTTGATGTACCCAAAAGGGTTAAACATTCGAAGGTTAACTGATAATCAAGTCAAATTTGCCTTTAGAGAATTTTCGCATTTGAGGAAGTTCAACTTAGGAGGATTCAAGGTTAACACATTGATGTACCCAAAAAGGTTAGACATTCAAAGGTTAACCGATAATTAAATCAAATTCTGCTTTGGAGAACTCTCCCCTTTGGGGATTCACCTTCGAAGAATTATTAATTAGTGATGCGCTCCTTTTCGAAAATGTTAATCCAAAGATTGAGTCTCACATAATCCGCATGGTAGGCCTGCATCAACCAAAAAAAAAAAAAAGCAAAAGCAAAAGAAAAATCAAAACGACAAAACGACAAAAGGAAACAAAAGGGCTTTTGCTAAGAAAGAACCCCTCGATGAGCACAGTGCCACCGCTATGATTTGATTGGGAATGAAATTTCTCTAAAGTGTTGATGCAATAACTTAGTTGCAATGTATGGACCCTTGTTTTACGGCAATGCCTGCGATGACTTCATCTTCGTTTCCATGTTCTGTGGCACCCTCAACGATGACTTCTTCTTCGTTTTATTAGAAATCGACCATAGCTGCCTTTGCTGAAGTTGGCTTCATGATTGATTCATGAAGGATTCGTTGTCCCAAATAAATTGTGAAATATGTCACACTTTGGGATTTCAAGCCGGTTAGAAATAGGAGAAGATTGTAGGAGCCCATCATCGATCAGACATCGTTCCACCAATTCAAATCTCATCGATTGAACACGAAGCACAATTTATAACATCTACACAAGCAGCGATAATGTAGTTCTATAGCTTTGGTTTTTCATATTTATACATGGTGAAGGGGTCATGAGAAGGAGCAAATTTTAACCTAGTCTCCTATTTCTCCTATAAAAAAAAGATTTGACCTTAAAAAAAAAGGGTCTTTGCATAAAAGGAGAAGGCATGCATATTTTTATTTAATTTCCCCCACAAAAATGTTTCATATGCTGACAAACCTGATTTTGATTTGCCTATGTCAATTAAATACGTTGACATGCTTAAATTAGCCGCTAAAGCTCAATGAAATTGGTTGTTCAACAAAGATCCTTGCAAGCCAAGAAGATAGGCCTTGATAATACAAGTGGCAAACATGCTAGCACTTACAAGTTCGATACTCGACCGCATCTAATACTCCAAGTGCGTAGATCCGGTCAACTCTCGAGGGGGCAATTTGTAGGCGCTAAAAAAAATGAAAAGTGCCACATGAGAACATTAATATAAATTAATTATTTTGAGATAGCTCATTTAATTAATTTAATTTATTTTAAAAAATGGGAAGAATCGTCTACCAAGTCATGACTCAAATGACTACCAAGTCAACAGGCAAATTGACTACTAAATCATTTGTTAAATGGACTAACAAGTTAATGATCCAACCAACGGCCCAAGAAGGGGAATAAATTGCAAACCCTAATAAATGGAGGGGAATTCTTTCCCTATAAATAGGCACTACTCCCTACTACTTAGGGGGTCGAAAATTTATTCTGTCCGTCGACATTTTAGAAGAACTCACAAGAGCTCAAAAAATTTTCTCTTGCAGAATACAATAAGTACTCTAAACACGTGTCGTCTACACGTGGAGATCAAACTCATATCTTGATTGAGATTAAAGCACGTGGCCCTATCTCAAGATCAAATTCATTGAAGAATATTTAAGGAGATTGAATTAGAGGATTTATTACACTTGTTCTTGTAAGAGTTGTACAGAGATTGTACCCATTTTTTGACATAAATAAAAAAATATCAATTTGTTGCTCAATTTCTTGTCTAATTTATTTTAGGCTCGAAATTTGTGTTTACAGTAACAATTGCAACGATGATTGCAAGGGCGATTGTAAGGTCCCTCGCAGTTGCCACAGTAGTAACAATTGCAGCGATGACCCCCCTTCTTTGGGGACATAAATGCACTCAAGGGAGCATTTGGGTTCTGTTGGGTTGTTGGGTTTCGTGGCCCAAAATCAAAGGCAGTTAGAGTTTGTCTTGAAGCGCAGTTTCTCCTGGTAGCTAGGGTTTGTCTCTAAGGGTAAAACCCTGGTTTTCTAGACCCTATAAAAATTGGTCATACCTAGGATCTAAAATCACTCCAGAATCACTCTTGAATCCCTAAACACATTGAGAGGTAGAGAATTGTGAGAGAGATTACAAGAGAGGTTATAATTCTGCTGTTGGATCAAATCACTTGTTGTGATTGTGATCGTTTTGTATTCTCCCTACTCATATAGTGGATTGATTGTGCTCGTCGCCGTCCGTGGTTTTTTCCCACATTGGGTTTCCACGTAAATCTTGTGTGTCGTTGTTTTGTTCTTGTTATATTTCTTTAAGTTTCTGAATATCTGCTTCATCCTATTGCTTCCGCTATTAATTTGCTCTAACTTCCTAACAAGCGGTATCAGAGCTTTGGTTTAGGATATCTTCAATTATGAAGGTTGATATTCATGAATTTGATGGGGAGATTAGTTTTAATCTCTGGAAGGTGCCGATGAGGGCAATTCTCATCCAGCATGGGTTGTGGAAGGTTTTGCAAGGACCTCACGTGAAACCCGAGAAGATGACTGACGAACAATGGGCAACAGACCAAAAGAAGAGTCGTGGATCGCTGGCAGACGAGGAATGGGAAGAACTGGAGTTGAAGGCGGTTTCAGCTGTTCAGTTGTGTCTGGCACCACATGTCCTGCGAGAGGTGCTCGATAAGGCAACTGCAGTAGATCTGTAGACTCGGCTGGAGGAACTCTACATGACAAAGAGTCTATCCAACAAGATCTGTTTGAAGGAAAGGTTATACACCTTTTGTATGGCTGAAGGTACCCCTGTTCAAAAACATTTGAATGAATTTAATTCTATTTTGGTTGATTTGGAGAGTCTGGATGTAAAGAGTAAGGATGAGGATAAAGCAATTCTGCTTGTTGTGTCTCTACTCCCTTCTTATAAACACTTTAAGGAGATTATGCTATATAGTAATTATGATACTATATCTTTTCAGGATGTCAAGTCTAATATGCTATCTATGGAAAAATTTGGCCATCATATCCATGCTGATCCGACTGAGGGATTAGTTGTTAGGGGTAGAACTTCGCAAAAGGGGAGCGGTAATAAGAAAAAGAACCGATCTAAGTCTAAGAATCCTCATTCCAAAAAGACTTGCAATTACTATGGTAAATTGGGTCATATTCAGGCTAACTGCTGGAAACTAAAGAAAAAGAAAGGGAAAGAGAAAAAGGAGAAAACTGCTACAGCTGATTGTGTAGTAGAGTCAGAGCCTGATGGTGATGTATTGCTTGCTACCATGTCTTTGGCCACCACCTCTAAAAAGGGGTTAGGTGATGATTGGGTTTTAGATTATGGTTGTACGTATCACATGTGTCCTGGTAGGGACTAGTTTGTCACTTATGAGCCTGTTGATACTGGGGTTGTACTTATGGGCAACGATGCTGAATGCAAAGTTGCAGAAATAGGTACTGTACAGGTTAAAACCCATGATGGTATAGTCAAAACTTTGTGTAAGGTTCGTCACATACCTGATATGACTCGTTGTTTGATCTCTTTGGGTACTCTTGAGACTAATGGTTGCAGGATTGTTATGGAGAATGGTGTCCTAAAAGTGACAAAGGGAGCCATGCTGGTAATGAATGGACTGTGGCAGGGCCATCTTTACATCCTACAATGAACTACAGTTACAGGAGTAGCTGCAGTTGGTACAGTATCAGCAGATACTAATGATACAAGGTTATGGCAAATAAGATTGGGCCATATGAGTGAGAAAGGGATGATCATTCTAAGTAAGAAAGGTTGTCTGGGTAGCGCTGGTACGGGTAAGCTTGATTTTTGTGATCACTGTGTTTTTGGGAAACAGAAGAGGGTAAGTTTCTCTAAAGCGAAGCATCGTACTTAGGGGATCCTTGACTACATTCATTCTAATATGTGGGGTCCTTCGAAGGTTCCTTCTCTTGGAGGTAAGCACTACATGTTAACTTTTGTTGATGATTTCTTACGCAAAGCTTGGGTTTACTTCTTGAGACAGAAAAATGAGACATTCTCCATGTTCATGAAGTTCAAGGCTCTGGTTGAGAATCAGACTGGGAGAAAGATCAAGAAACTTAGGACTGACAATGGTCTTGAGTTCGTTGAGTCAGAGTGTGAAGAGTTCTGCACGATGAATGGCATAGCTAAGCACAAGACTTTGGTTGGTAAACCACAGCAAAATGGGGTTGCAGAATGAATCAACAGGACTCTACTGGAGAAAGCTCGATGTATGCTTTCAAATGTCGGGCTTTGGGATTGCAAAGCTTTTTAGGCAGAGGCTATTTCTACAGCCTGCTACTTGGTAAATCGTTCACCATACACCTCCATTGATTTTCAGATTCCAGAAGAAGTATGGTCAGGTAATCCTGTTGATTATTCTAGTTTGAGAATATTTGGATGTCCTGTGTATGCCCATGTGAATAATAGGAAGTTAGCCCCTAGGGCTGTCAAATGTATGTTTCTTGGATATGCATCTGAGTCTAAAGGATACCGCATGTGGTGTCATGAGTTTAAGAAAGTCATTCAGAGTAGGGATGTCACTTTCAATGAGACTGCTATATTATCTTCTGAGAAGGATTCTGTTGTTTCTTCTATTGGTATAGGTGATCAGGAGGATACCAGTATGCAAATAGAAATTGAGACCATTGCAATTCAAGGTGGAGCTGCTAATCACCCTAACAGGGAGGCCCAGGGTACTGAACCTCACACTATCAGTTCTTATCAACCTCAGGTGGAGGTTGTTCACTCTATAGCTCATGATCGTCCTCAAAGGGAGATCAGGAGACCTGCTCGCTACAATGACGATGAGGGACTGATAGCATATGCACTTCCAGTTGCAGAGGAGGTGCCTGAAGGTGTGGAACCTTCTACCTATACTGAAGCAATCTCCTACCCAAATTCATCTAATTGGATCCTAGCTATGCAAGAGGAAATGGAGAGTTTGCAAAAGAATCGGATTTGGGAATTATGTGAGCTAACTAAAGGCCGAAGAGCCTTAACTTCCAAATGGATCTACAAGAAAAAAGAAGGTATTCCTGGAGTTGAAAATGCAAGGTGGAAAGCGCGCCTGGTTGTTCGTGGTTGCAATCAGAAAGAAGGTATTGACTATAATGAGGTATTTTCACTTGTTGTTAGACATACCTCTATTAGAGTGCTTCTTGCATTTGTTGCATTATTTAATCTGGAGTTGGAGCAGTTTGATGTGAAGACTGCATTCCTTCATAGGGAGTTAGAGGAGGAGATCTATATGAAACAACTCGAAGGTTTTGTATTTCCTGGGAAGGAACAACTGACATGTAGATTGAAAAAGTCCTTGTACGGACTTAAGCAGGCTCCTAGGCAGTTGTACAAAAGGTTTGCCACCTTCACGATTGCACAAGGATACACACGCAGTCGATATGATAATTGTGTGTATTTTAGACAATATTTTGATGGTTCTTTTATTTACTTGCTATTGTATGTTGACGATATGCTGATTGCCTATAAGGATAAATTCTTGATTGGTAACTTGAAATCTCAACTCAGTGAGGAGTTTGAGATGAAGGACCTGGGTGCAGCAAAGAAGATTCTTGGCATGGAGATTCAGAGGGATCGAAAGGTCGGTAAGCTGTACTTATCTCAAGGACACTACCTTGAGAAAGTACTAGGCAGATTTAGTATGGATAACTGTAAGGCAGTTTCCACACCCCTTGCTACACATTTCAGATTGTCTGCTGAGTGTTGTCCACAATCTGATGAGGACATAGATAGAATGTCTAATGTCCCTTATTCTGGTGCTATTGGTAGTTTGATGTATGTCATGGTATGCATTAGGCCAAACTTGTCACATGCTGTGAGTGTGGTAAGTAGGTATATGCATAATTTTGGAAAGGATCATTGGGAAGCTGTGAAGTGGATCCTTCGTTATGTGAAGGGTACTGTTAAAAGGGGGTTGGTATTTGATAGGAACAAAGCTGCTACATATGATGTTACAGGTTTTCTTGATTCTGACTATGCTGGTGACCTTGATAGGAGAAGGTCCATATCTGAGTATATCTTCACTATGTGTACAGGTGCTATCTCTTGGAAAGCATCGCTTCAGTCAATTGCAACTCTATCTACTACAGAGGGTGAGTATGTTGCTGCTACTGAAGGAGTGAAGGAGGTTACTTGGTTGAGGGGCCTCGTTACTGAGCTTGGAGTCCCACAGGCTGCCACTATGGTGTTTTCTGATAGTCAGGGTGCTATCCACTTGACTAAGAATGATGCCTACCATTCGAAGACCAAGCACATCGGTGTCAAGTACCACTATGTCAGAGATGCAGTTGCTACAGGGGAAATAGTGGTAAGGAAGATTCATACTTCGGAAAATCCTGCAGATATGTTAACCAAGCCTCTACCTATAGCTAAGTTCGAGCATTGCTTGGACTTAGTTGGCATTCACAGTATCTAAGCGCCCTTCGGGGCATTGCCCCTTTGGGGGGGGATCACCCTTTGGGGTGCTATGACAGTGTTACAGAGTTGGTGATTGGAGATTTCGGTCCAAAGTGGAGATTGTTGGGTTGTTGGGTTTTGTGGCCCAAAATCAAAGGCAGATAGGGTTTGTCTTGAAGCGTAGTTTCTCCTGGTGGCTAGGGTTTGTCTCCAAGGGTTAAACCCTGATTTTCTAGACCCTATAAAAAGGGGTCACGCCTAGGATCTAAAATCACTCCGGAATCACTCCTAAATCCCTAAACACATTGAGAGGTAGAGAATTGTGAGAGAGATTACAAGAGGTTGTAATTCTGTTGTTGGATCAAATCACTTGTTGTGATTGTGATCCTTTTGTATTCTCCCTACTCATATAGTGGATTGATTGTGCTCGTCGTCGTCCGTGGTTTTCTCCCGCATTGAGTTTCCACTTAAATCTTGTGTTTCGTTGTTTTGTTTTTGTTATCTTTCTTTAAGTTTCTGAATATCTGTTTCATCATATTGCTTCCGCTATTAGTTTGCTCCAATTTCCTAACAGGTTCTTGGCCCTGCATTTTGTAATGCCCGTCACATAATTCAACTTAAGTTTCAAGCCTTCCAAACATTCCTTCAAATTTGGGTTGAACCTCATCACTGTCGTTGTCTATGCTACCTTTAGTGCCGTTGGATCTGTGGCTACTGTTAGAAAAATCATTCTTGATGCCAAAACTTACAGATTGTTTGCTAATATTTGAGTTTCACATTGTGATTTATCATAGTGAGGTATGGCTGAGAAAGTTGGGAATCTAGTTATGGCACATGTGGATTGCTTGCTCTGTGCGTGTGTGGATTGTATTTTTGGGATCAAATGTAGTTTGAAAGACTTTCGAGTAAAAGTGAATGGACCCACAAGAAAGGGGGTGGCCCGGGTACGAAGCAAAACGCGAGCTGAGATTTGCAAGAGAACCGAAGGAGAAATGAGCACGGATAACCTGGGCTTGGGTTTATGACAGCCAGACGAGGCCCACACGAAAGGCAACAAGAAGTAAAAGGAAGGGGAAAATAGGGACCGCATCCTGGAGAAAGAGTAGGCCCAAAATGAGAATGAAGAGAGTGTGAGAGACTGGACCGGCTTGCTGTTCGGCCGCCGGTAGAATGAAGAAGTCGAGCCTGCTTGAATACGAAAGGACTGAACCGGGCCACTGAAACTAGGCCTGCCATTTGTGTCTTCTCTTCCATCATCCCACATGATCCAACTCGTTTTTTCTCCCAATTCTTTGGCCAATATTTATTCATGTATTCAAACTTTTATTAAAAAAAAATCAACAAAACATGTTGAAATTCTATTTAAAGCATTTATTATGAGCAAATATTATATAATAAAAGAAAATCGAGGCATCAGTCATGCTTAAGCGACACAAGTCTTGCTCGTGACCTAATCTCCAGGGGACAATTTGTAGGTACTAAAAATATTTATGTACCGTACTAAAGATATAAAATTAAATTAATTATTTGGGTCAACCCTTTTAATTAATTTATTTGAGCTGAAATAACTTCTAAGTCAAGTCACGACCCCAGCTCGAGTGACATCCAAGTCAAGGCCCGGAAAAACCCAAATCAAACTCCAAGTCAAAGCTCAAGTCAAAGTCCAAGTCAGAGTCTAAATCAAAGCTCAAGTCAAAGTCTAAATCACGGCCCATGACCAAATGACTTCCAAGTCAAGGCCCGGTCGAAACCTAAGAGACTCTCAAGTCAAAGTCCAAGTTAAGCCCAAGTAAAAGTAAAAGTCAAAGCAAATGACTCTTAAATCAAATCGATCCAAGATAAGGCCTGATTGAAGGCCCAAAATAAGGTCAAAAGTCCATCTTGACCTTCAAGGGGGAGGGAGGAATTTTCCCTAACCCACTATTCATTGCTGAAAAATTGAAAGAAATCACCAACACTTAAACATTCACTCTTTAAAGAAAGATAACAAGCACGCGTCATCCTCCCCTCGGAGATCATGTATTTATCTTGATTGGAATTGAGTCTGTCAGGCCATCTCTCAAGATAAACTCATTTAAATTCATTCAATAGAGAGTGTACTCATGTGCAAATTAATACAAATATTCAATTTTATATTCAAATCTCTGTCTAATTTATTTTAGGCTTAAAATTTGTGTTTACAGCTAAATTTACTCAGATTATATCAGCACATCATACATTTTCGGTTACGTTATTTACAGCCACTTGAAATAGAATATGATCCATTTGCACTTGCACAATGTATCATTGGCAGGCGTACGTTGAAACCTGAAGCAAATTTGGTTCCAATGTTCATAATCTTCTTCCAATACCAAGAAATATCATCAGGAGGTTTTACTTTTCAAATGCTTCGACCTTTCAAATACACTCCATGCGCTCATTTCACCTACACACAATGTCTGTTAGAATGTTTATCGGTAGCGATACTCCAAAGGTGCTTAGCTACCGGTGCTGCATTCCAATACACACAGCTTTTCACTCCCAAACCCCTATATAACCTTGGCATGCATACAAAATCCCATGCATCGTGTCTTTGGTGTCTTCAATGCAACTGTTGGTGCAACCTATAGGATTGGAATTCAATGATTCCTACATTCAGGTTTGGAAATCCTCTAGATGGTTTAGTAGCTTAGGGTGCGTAGCTTTTGGATAAGTCCTATTCGCTTCTTTTGCTAAGCCAGCAACAAGGCACATTGCTTAGCTCGATTCAATGCAGTCAGCACTACTATCATTTTCTTGGGTCTTATATATTAATCCGGTTACAATATATTTTATTTTTTTGAAAAGGGTCAGGCTGCCATGAAACTAGTGGGTGGATTTTTAATAAGTTTAAAAATATAATAATTCCGATCTTAGACCCAAGGTTACAATATATTTATAAAAGTTGGTAATAGCAACCAAACAACGCGTATGAGGATGATGTCTTTGGAAACTTTTTAAGAAAATTATATTGAAAGAAAATGAGCAAATGGATTGTCACAAGAACATAATGAACGCACCTGCTAATTTATAATTTTGTCTAATTGGAGAGATTTTTTGTTAATTCATATACAGTACGTTAAAGTTCAATGCTCAAACCTGTTAATACTCATCGTGCAGTTTTGATATGAAAATTTGCAATCATATGAAATCCACAAGTCCAAATCACTATTGCTACTGATAAAATTGAATGGGTTTGATTAAGGCATGGTTTATGTGGTCATTTTGCAAATGTGTAACAGTCAACAATAACACCACCGGTGAAGAAGGGGAAAATGTTGAAGGGGTTGTGCTTGTGTTGTAACTTCAATGTCGATTGTAGGGTACTGCTACCTAAGTGGTTTGTTATGATGAGCAACGTCTTTCTCTTCCACCAACTTGCAGCCTTTGGGGTGGTAATTTCTCTCTACCCTCTCCTTATTCAGTGGAAACACAAAAATAGTGCGCATAAGAAAAGATATGTCGCATATGAAACCGTCTCATCTATACTTTCTACCTATGAGACATGAAATAATAAGATTAGACTGCAGACAATCAACGTATATGCACACGTGAATAACATTACTGAAAATCTTCATGCTAGTCGTAACAATTGCAGCAACGATCCCAAGGGTGATTGCAAGGTCCCTTGCAGTAGCCGCAGCAGTAACAATTGCAGCGATGATCCGCTTCTTTGGGGACATAAATGCACTTAAGGGAGCATTTGGGTTCTTGCCCCTTGACTTTGTAATGCCAGTCGTATTATTCAACTTCATTTTGAAGCCTTCCGAACGTTCCTTCAAATTTTGGTTGAACCTCACCAGAGCTCTTGTCTTCCTCTATCTTGTGTTTCATTGGATCTGTGGCTGCTGTTAGGCACATTGTTCTTGATGCCAAAACTTACAGATTGTTAGCTAATGTTTGAGTTTCACATTGTGATTTATCATAGTGTGGTACGGTTGAGAAGGTTGGGAGTCTTGTTATAGCACCTGTGCATTGCTAGCTTTTGTGTGTGTGTGTGTGTGTAAATTGTATTTTTTGGGTCAAATGTAGTTTGAAAGAATTTAGATTAAAGGTGAATGGAGCCACTTTAATTAGTGAAGATACAATGCTATTCTATGGCAAGCAAATTTTAGAAGTGTAAATGGGTAGAGTTGGATAGTCAAGCCTCATAGGCTCAACTTGGTCAGGGCTCAAGATCAAGCAAAGGTTCGCTTGGCGTGCTTCGATTTGCCTTGGATGCTTATAAAGTCAATCGCAAGCCTTGTCTAATTTTGACTTGTGTCCCCTTTTCTTTTCTTTGTGTAGGAGACGTATATATACGTCATGTTCAAAAAGATCATATTTATATTTATGTTAACACATGCATCCATGATCGATCATTGAAGTATACTTAACTTGATTAATTTGTAGAGATAGTTACGATGTTCTAAAAATTAAAATTCCTAATATTTACAATTGAACATATAAATCTCCAACTATGTAGAAAAGTTAATAAAAAGTAATCTATCTTTATGAAATGTGCACACGATATTACACAAAACCTAGATTGCATCCCTTCCAAGCATTGTTAATTAGCTATATGTCATTTGATTTTACCAGTTTTGCTTCAGGTCTCCTATTTTGTTGACATGTTTCCAGACTTCCAGTTCCATTATTACTCTAACAAACCACATAGTGACATAGGCATACCTAAATTGACACTTCCTATATGATAAATACACGTGTTCCACAACGAGTCTTGGAACTACAATATAATTTGCATGGGCTAGGACACTTTTGGTCACCCACAAAATTTTCCAAGTGTTGACTCAGAATCCTCTGGCTACACCTACCAGCCACCAGGCATAAGCTTCATTAACATCCGTGGCTTCCATTTTGAGAGCCCTATGCTCTTCTTCAACTTGACAATTCCAACTCCATTCATCCAAGTGGCACATGAAGGAAAATAAGTACAGTACTTCATTGCTTTCACCTCATCAGATCTTAATGTTCTCTATACATAGAATTTACATACAAATGGGCTGATATATGAGCCACTTTGCTCATATGCAACTCAAATTCCCACAAATCCTCTTCCAGAATCTTGAAATAAGGCACAACATAATACACAATGCAACGGTTAACAAGGTGAATCAACATCCATTACCTAAATTAGCAATCGGCTATACAAAATTGCTGCCCTGTGATTCCTTACAAGGCACTGCTCAACTAACACGCCCAGGAAGAGCAAGGTAAAAAGACCTAGGGGTTGCACGGCAACATTGGACCCATTGCATTCAAGATATCGGCAATCCAAAATTATCAAAGTTGGATTATGCATTGCGCTCTCTATTCTTGTTTCTTATGAATTGCTATTATGTGAAAAGCATCTTCAACTCCTCTATACGTGCGCTTCGAACTTCTTGATCAGTTAAGGCACCAGAGATCATCCTTTGCTTTCTAGCCTGCACTGCCTCCATCCTTTCCTCTACAGTTCCCTACAAAATGATCATTTATCATTAGTATCCAACCACAATAATGGATAGAGAAATGTTTAGCACACCCAACATTAGGAGGATCTGTACAGAGCGGTGATGACTCAGTCATTGCTACTGATATCGTCACATAAACATGGAATATTTGGATAATAATAGACCTGGCAAACCAGTGGATGCTTTCAACAGAAGTTTATAGCAAATCGAGTTTGAGCCATACCATTTCGTGTTTGGGGCTTGCATATCCATTAAGCTTGTCGACAAAATGTAATAAATACCAGTCAGATTATTCAAGGCAATCGAACTAGAGCTCAAAGTTCGGTTGCCTTATATTTTTAGGTCTCATATGAGCCAATTTCACTTTGTCTAATAATAATAGCTAGCAAGCCATCTCACAAGCTAGATGAAAACTGTTCTGGTAATTTGGTGGAAACTCGTTTTAATGCAGCAAGATGCATGCTCAAAAGAAAAGTACCTTAACAATGAATCTCTTGATGTTCACAGCTTTAGTTTGGCCAATGCGATGAATGCGCATGACTGCTTGCTCCTCAACAGCAGGGTTCCACCATGGATCCTACATAAGCAATGCCAGTAATCAGTACTTGCAGAAGTGGCAACAGTAATTGTCTAGGCTAATTCACTAGAGATGCAACACAAATGGTCAGGAGTCTAAAGTTCATTTGCCAAATGCAACAAGAACACAATCTTTCAGCTTTCACAGGCATAATTTGTTTGTCAACAGTCCAAAGAGTAGCAGCAACAGAAGCATATAAACTCAACCCAAATATGTATTTAGGAATCCTGCCTCCACATAATGGAAATGGGTTTGACTCCTACAAGAGGCAGACGTCTCCCCGTCTATCTTTCTCGTTAGGGTGTGCCCATGAGTGATGAGGCCTCTAGATGGGCCATCTTATCGTACAAATTAATTATACACACAAGGGAAACACGTCTTTACCAGAATCCTGTTACTCGCTGGCTTAAAACACTTTCATAATGGAGGGCTAAAATGAAAGATGGGCAAATAAAAGATCCAAATTGGCTCTCTAGCTTTTGCAAATATCAATAATGAGACAGGTGAAAATCTAAATGTTGTTGATCTGTCATGACATGTATTATTTTCCAACAGCCGCCCATCTTTAGGATAATGTTATTCTACACTGACAAGCCACTCTTATTTCAAGCTCCATGAATGAGGTAGGAAAAGGTGCATAGCATACATTATGATGCTGCAGAAATCTAGATTTTCAATAGAAGGCCTTTTTATAAATCATGCCATTGGTTCCTTCTCTTTCCACAGTCATACATCATGATGTTATTGTACAAAGTTCAACAAGTAGATTAATTCGAATTGCATCTTGCTTCATCAGCACCAAGAAGCATGGCATAATCCTCTAGAGAAACATATACACCAGAACAAAATTATTGTAGCAAGAGCTAACTTTTGGTTTCAAATAAACACATCTTTATGCTTTAGTAATAGAAATATCGAGATCGTATGTGAGAGTCAACCACCAAAAAAAGCAAAGATATTCACAAGTCACGTATACAGAAGCCACTTTTACTGGTACAGCAAAATTTTAGTTGAGCCTGTTTGAAGTATGCAACCTTAAGTACAATTTACAGCCTCACAGGAGGCAACTAAGCTGAAACATCCCCACCTTAACTCAAGGAAAGCAGTAAAAACATATTGACTAAACAAGATGCCACAAGATTTCAAGGGAAATATTCACAGAATTCAATTAAGGAAATTGTCCCTTGAAGCATATTAGTTCTAGCAGTTCCCCTCGGGGGGGGGGGGGGGGGGGG
>JACYFF010031957.1:20168385-20185436 GCA_017589665.1 Selenicereus undatus
GGGGGGGGGGGGTTCCAAAGGGCTGAAACAGTTATAAAATAACAAAAGTAATAACAGAAATAGTCAACTGAATTAACAGTTCACAGAATGTCCATCAATCACACAAGTAATTACAGAAACCAGAAGCAGCAGTCAACAAAATTTCCAACTTAAAATTTTCAAAATGCAGATATGATATATGAAGTGCTCGTGATTAATGGACACATTCTAGGGAAATTTGTAAACAGCTCTTAGTAATGTAGATAAATAAGGAAAAAGAACCAGTCCTTTGACAATGACATTAGAAAACCCTAGGAAAATGCAGCAACATATTTAATGCGTACTTACAAGAACAAAAGCATTGGATGCAGCAGTTAGGTTAATTCCCACACCACCAGCTTTCAAGGACATCAGCAGTACCTATTTTCCATGGACACGTTCAAACAATGTGACTACAGCATTCTGTGGGGCAACGATCCATCCCCAATACAATGATATTGCATCCTACAAAATAATTAGTATAAACCAACAATAATGGAACAAACCAGGATATCATTTTCTTCAGAGAACTTCTTTATTACTCTCTCACGTTGTTGTTGATTTAGAGTTCCATCAAGGCGAAGAAAAGATATGTTGTTCCTGCCGAAGAACATGACATTGAAGTGAATTCCAAAGTACATTAGTAGTTTAATGAAAAGGTCTTGCCACACAACGTCATAACCACACAAAGACTAGGAAAAGAAATTATAATCCCAGTAGGCCAGTACAATCGCTAGACTTTGAATGTGTCATATTTGGACAAAACAAAGTACTGATTTCTCTCTTATCTAAAACCTGAACAGCAATTTGGATCAAACAATGGAAAATTACAGAGATAGCGAATGAAATCGATGTAGATAGAGATACAGATCTTATATCAGCTCCCTACGCTACAAAGGCCCTCCATAGTCCGTAGGAATTTCCAAAATGTTCTCATGATATATGAGACAAACAAAACTACTAGTGAACTTTGCAAAGAAAATCAGTTCTCGATCATCCCAAGACTGTATAATACCAAGGCTGGCCAAATTCACAAGCAAAATAGTGCCCTAGAAGCAAGGAAGGTACCGAGAAAGCGGAATTTCTAATAGGTCCAGAAAGGCAGTCCACTGGCTAAAGATGATGCTTTTGGATCTTGATGAGCGCAGTTCTTCCAGTTCATGTAACAATGACGAAACTTTGGTTGATTCAACCCAGTTTTTCTCAACGTCTATCTGAAATCTACTGTCAGTTGGAGCTGTAATGAGATCTTGCCTGCTGACAGCTTTCCTGAAGAAGAAATCAAAATTTAAGGACTCTGAGGGTAAAAGCCAACTCACATAAAACAGGAAAGACTCTCAAAGGCATAGAAAGGAACAATAGCAAAGACAACAACATTCATAAGAAAAAGGTGAGGAACCCAAGGAAGAGAACACAATGAAGCAAAATGGTAACAGGGAAGTTTGCTGAAATGTGAAACCAGACACACCTGCAAACAGGACATAGACCAGAAGCAGCATTTCGCCAACTAGCCAAAAGACACTCGCGGCATAAGCGGTGAGCACAAGGAGTCAAAACTGCATCTTCAAAAGCTTCAAGACATATTGGACACTCTCCTTGCTCCCCCTTCCGCAGCTCTTCTACAACCTCTTGAATATAAGCTCGCGATGGCACAACTTTGGCTTCACCTTCAGCAGCATCACGACCGCCTCTCAGAAAACGTTTTGCAAGTTTATTCAGGTCAGCAAAGTCTTGAGTATCACCTCGACTGTGCATACGTAATAAAGATACATGTCAGTAAGCATATTCACAAAACAGAATCATCAAGAATGCAGTTGAGAGACGGATAAAAATGCAAACCTCAGCATCGAACCCAGAAAGAAGCAACTTTCTTTTACAAGCAAGCAGTACACACATGCACAACACCCCCCCCCAAAGGAGAGAGAGAGACAAGGATCTTCAAAAAGAGAAAAAAAAACATATGTGCTTGAAGTTTAGTGCCTGTGCTTCCAGTCCCACCACAGCATCAATCCAGTAGACCGAAGAAACTCAATTACCTGGGGGGGTCTAAAATTGCCAATCTCGGCATGTAGTTGAAAAAAAGCCCCACAAAAACAACAAAATTATCTCCAGAGACAGCACCGAGAACCAAATAAGGAACAAGAACGCTGCAAACAAGTATTTACTCAAGTTATGGCATTCTAAATTATTTTTTTAAAACAGACGCTAATCCATACACTGAAGCAGGAGTGTCACCGCCAAGGCTAACCCAAGTAAGCAGACCAAGAACCGGAATACCATGAATAATAATGCATTAAGGGGCAAGAAAAGAGGACAAAAATGAATCCATGCATGATCCGGACCTCATAACGAGAAATGGATGGTCACAACATTGGCGTAGTCGTAATAGTAACTCCAATATAGAAGCGTAGTTATGCAAGACACGTCCTTCTGCAACAAACTTATCAAACTTGACCTGTAGATATGTTTCACTCGTTAGACAAACTAAACAGGAACTACGCTGAATTAAGATTTCAGAATGAATTGATGCTTGGCAAATTACCTTGGATTTTTTGTACAAAGCCTCATAGAAGTCCCTTTCAGCTTCAGTTAGTTCGCAGTAAATCACTTGGACATTGGCTGGAGGGAGAACTAAAATTGGCCTGCACAAAAAGATATTGGCAATCAGACAATACAAGGACAAGTTGGGAAGAATGATGTAAAAAATAAGAGAACAGGCTGACATGTTTACCTTCCTTCTCGATCAACACTATGTTTTGTTCTTCTTAACATTATGGGCCTTAGAATGGACTGGACTAGCTTTAATCCTCTTTCATCACCCTCTTCAAATGGCTTTTGAATGAGTTTATTCCACCTATATGACAAAATGATTCATTAGGTTGATTGAAAATCATTCTATAACTTTGTAAAGATGAAATAGAAGGTGTGACAATTCTGCAAAAACACATTAAACTATCCAAGAATGTATTGGTGTTGATACATGCTTAACATATTAAACCACCATAAAAATTGCAGTGCATGCCACTTATGACTTCTACATTTGTATATAATATATCCACCAACGCTTGACAAGCTATAGTATCCAATGTACAATAACAGACCATTGGGGGAATGAAATTGGATGTAATATATCAAAGTATGTTTTGTATGAAATATCTCTACCAAAGCTTCACAAGCTATAGCGTCCAATGTACAATAACATACCATTGCGAATGACATTATATGTTCATGCATGTGCCAACTTTGCCCCAATTCAACTGTGCAGTATATAGAAAGTTTCATCTTGAGCACTCCCAAGGATTACACAAAAAATGAGCAAATACCAGAATACAGGGTTGAGTGATATTATAACTTAGACCAAATTTAAACAATGGTCCTGCACATGAATAAATATACCAACTAAACATGTTCCTGTCTATTTGCATGGGTGTAGATAAAAGATCAAAACAAAGCAATCCTAATAATCTGAATCAGTATATAATAGTATGCCAAATTTAACATTCAGTTTGCTTTCGCATATCAATGAACATATTGCTGTTAATTAGTTAAACTATGCTACATTTTAGACTTGACACTACAAGGGAGCAAGTAGTTATGAGTTACAACTGCATGAAGAACCAACTCTAAGATCCATCAATTCATAATGGGGTAGGCAGGCATAAAGTATACAATGAGAACCATTCTTTTCTGCATTACCACTCTATATAACTACCCCTAGCTCAGCCCCATTTCCAGGTAGTTGATTGCCCAGGCAGGAAAGGCAGTCCACATTTCTTTTTCTTTTTTTTTTCCCGCGCGGGGCGCGGGGGGGGGGGGGGGGGGGGGGGGGCAGTCGACAACTTAGTTACATTAATAACTAATTTGGGCTAAGCTAGGCTTCTGGATCAGGATTGTAAGTATTTCCGCTTCCTGGACAGCTGAAAAAGTCACTTTTGTGACAGCTGTTTAAGAGCTTGGTATAGCAAAAGACGTCAAAAAATTGCTCTCTACTTTTTGGTAGCAAACAGATTTTTAATCTAGGATCCTCTGGTAACAGCTTCTTTATAATCAGAGGTAATGCTCCTACATCATAACCCCTCACACTCTGCTTAGGTGGGACTCCAGGGCATGGATTTGGATTTGGATACGAATAAAAATTCATGCTGCGTATTGCTAGACCAAGAACACAGATTTTGGAGTGTATAGCATCCCAATAACTTTGTCCTAACCACAGGTATTGTTGTATGATGAACCATCAAAGTGAGGTAATTGTTTTTCATGTATCAAATTAGCTTCTAGTGACTAAAGATGCAGTAGGTTGGAAACAACCATCAAATTATCAACAGAATGCCAGACTGCAATACTGAGGCTGGAAGAGTCAAGCTTTGCCAACATTTACTAAGGCCCTGTCATTTTCGACTCTGAGCAGCTTTGAACTTAAAGCTTACAACTGCTTACAACTTCAGAACTTCTTTCAACAAAAGCTGCTTACAACCTCTTACAACTGCTTACAACTCCTTACAACTACAACTCTCTACAGTTTATAACTCTTCACAACTCCTAGTTTTTAGCTCTTTACAACTCCTGACGGTTCCTTGCAGCACGCAGCTTAATATTAAAGAACAAGGCCTAAAGTAACTAGGACATGATAAAAACATAAAATCAGAACAACATAATATGCATTTTATAAAAATTTATATAGATCAGAGCCTTGAAACAACCGGATCATGTGCAACCAAACAAAACAAATTAGAAAGGGAAAAGGAGTAACGGCCACAAATAATATAATCAAATTAGTCATCTATTCGTTATCTCTGAAAACAAAGCCTATATTCAAACACGCAAACTTAAAACCAAAAATACTGTGACCTACGAAGTAATAAATGCATAACTTTCCATCTTCTATAAAAGATTTTTAAGAAAAGAAAGGGTAAAAGACGGTATACCATGCCCAGTTTCCCCATGGCTCCACCTTTAGAAACCGAAGTAGGCTGTATATGTCCTCAAGATTATTCTACAAACCAAAAGTTTAAAGGGGTCAGTTACTTAGCAGTCAGGAAAGATGCTCCAGGCACGTGCAGCAAGCAACAGAATAAGAAAGAAGCCTGCTAGTATGACATTTATATTTTCCTAATATAAAGTAGCAGACTTCACTCAGCCATCAAAGCATATATGTGTGTTATTATAATAGGCTTGACTTCATCAGGGTCAACTCCCAGTAGACTCTTACCTCAACAGACAGAGAGAACATGAGAAGTATTGAGAGAAGCCATCAAAGAGAGTATATGCAGCCGGAATACAGAAAAGTGAATGGGATAGCCAACAACTACACAAAGCAACCACAAGAATAAAGCCATATGCATGCAAGGTCTCAAACCAGAATTTGACTCATAGCAGACCGAATTCCCATGTATACAGCACCACCTAGGTATTGGTATCAAACAAGACAGATTTTGCTCAAGAGAGAGCATGCAATAACAACAGCCAGGCAGATTTCCTAACCCAAGAACATCAAATGCAGAAATGAATCAACGAAGAAAACAATTTACTCAAGTAAACTCAGCCGGAAAGAGAGAAATTACCTGAATAGGAGTGCCCGTGAGACACCATCTGCGATCAGCTGTTAAAGCAGCTGCAGCCATGGAGATTTGGCTTTTTGAGTTCTTGATGGTATGTGCCTCATCAAGCACCACCCTTGACCACCTTATAGAATAAAGAGCCCCATGATCTTCAGTACTCTGAACCAACGTCATAGGTAAGACGAGCAAAGGTAAACTGTCAATACAAGCTTAGCTAATTTACAAAGGAGATTCCAAACTACCTCAGACGAGAATTCTGAAGATAACACTCCATAGGTGGTGAGGACAACATCACTTTGAGCTAAAAGTTCCACATCACTTGATCTACTTTGTCCATAATGAACATAAACAGATAAGGAACCAGGCTGAGCATGAGTTTCTATTTCTGACTGTCAACAAATTTAGACAAGATTATCCCAGTGAGTGTTAGATCATGAAAAACCATGTTGCTTCAAGAATCAGAAAAGGCTTCAGTAACACATATACCTTCCACTGACTCAGCAGTGTCATGGGACAAACAATTAGATTGCTGCCATTTGTAAGAGAGTGCTCTTTCCTGACCAGCTTATCAAAGCCCTGAAACTTTGCAGCCTTCTTAGGAGGATCTGGATATGTGTCTATGACTTGGCAGAGCTCATCACTCTCACAAGAAGACTGGCTAGTCAGCTGGGTACAAGTTGACCCAGCTCTCTCTGGACTAGCAAGGAGAAGGGATATGGTCATGACAGTCTTCCCAAGACCCATAGCATCTGCTAGAATCTTCAGGGAGGAAAAACAGTATCAACATAGATATCTTGTAATATCTAAAAATTTCTATTATTTGATCATAGCATTCATACATACCCCTCCCCTAGCCATCTGAAGAGTACTTGGGAATTCTATTGTGGCTTCACCAGAAAATGAATTCAAATATACAACAAGATCTCTCCTGCAAATCATAAGGACCCAACTTAAAACATCGGTGTACTTTAACGAGTATGATAGAGGTCCAGCCATACATTTTACAAGCTTGACATACCTGTCAGCAAGGCGATATGCTTCCCAACACGGATGAAGGGTAGTTGCAGCCTCATCCATGGTCCGTCCCCTCTCCAAATGGACCATCCAGTGAAGTGCCTGCTTTTGGTAGGGTCGGAGTTTGCACTGAAGACTGCTTGGGGGATCCATTTCCTAAAACATTTGATTTCAAAGCTCATCAAACTGAAAAAGCTTGTTCGAAAGAAAAGGAGAGAGGGAGAGAGGAAGAGGAAGAAGATGATGAAGAAGAAAAGAAGGTGAAGTGAAGCATATGATACCTCCAGTTTAGAGCTATCTCCAACTCCAACAATCTTGTCAACATCAGCATCTGATACACCTTCGTCACCTTCATTTTTGCTTCCATTTGATGACAAATTCTTCGAACTGCTAGTCTTCAACAATGAGGCATGCAAAGTTGTACAATCCTGTTGAGGTAAAATTTACAAAGTTGAACAAACGGCAAGGCCTCACAAAGATCTAATAGAAAGTATTAAGTTAGAAACTATACCTCCGAACTCAAAGGCCGCTTCCGCGTGTACAAGTTGTCAGGAGTGAATTCCGCCTAATGTTAAGAGAGAGGCAAACTGTGATACCTTCACTTAACTTTTTTTTCCGGCTAAAAGAGAGTAGACAATGGAAAGGCTTCAAACATATACATGCATTACCTTCTTAAAAGGGGCAATCCCAAGCAGCTTGAATAGAGTCGGAAGAGGATAAACAACGGATTCCTCAGCAGAATTGGCAGCTGCTTTGAGTGAATTCTGGTGTTGTTTTCGGAACATTGAACTGTTGATATATACACTGGATTGGAAGGCAATGGTATATCCATCAGACAGGAATACATCAAATAATTGTCCAAAACCGACACTACAAAATGGTCTCCCACTGACATCCAAGTTAAGATTCACCCCAATAACACTAACTAAAACGTGGACAAAGTACCACCCCAATAACACACTCCATCATCTCCTAAAAGTTTCCCATTCTGTGATCAGTTTTGCAGAACTGTGGAAAATATGTTTCCGCCTCATTTAACATGACATTTTCTTCTTATGATTAAACAAAAGATAGAGTGGCTAAGGCAAGAATGTATCTTTGTAAAGACAGTGAATGCCCACCTCACATTTAAGGTAATGGTGTCCATAATACCCAAATTCTCAGGAGCATATTTACAAAATCCCTCAATTCTGATCTTCATCTCCCTCACCAGAGGCACCAAACACCGTGCCCATTCATTTGGTATACGGCCAACCTGCAAACAACGCGAGCAAACATGATGAGACTACACATATCACATTCACTTCACCCAAAGAAACCCATTTTTAAAAAGGAAAAATCTCTACCCATGACATAATTAAACCTACCTCTCCGCCACCTTTTGTAGAGAATCTAACAATCTCCGAACATGCTCCCGCCTGTTTTCCTCTGCCAAAAGCCTTAGAGGGTAATGGCGAACTCAACTTCTTCTTCGGAAAGGCAAACTCTACCTCATCACCAGTTTTAATCCTCCGCCCTTTACTAGTTGACATCCCAGAAATCTCACCATACCCCACGAACCACCACTCTCCTCCAGCCGTAACACAAGCAATCTCCCTATCTCTTTGTTGATGACAAATTTCCACCAATTCCTCACTTGGTCTAATATCTTCGTTCGTCTCCACGAGAATGATAGAATTAGAGCTGGGAATTTGAACCCTATGGCTCGAATGGATTCTAGGGTTTTGCCGAATTTGGGGTTTTTCGGCACTGCGGAAATTGGGGGTATCGAAGATTATGTTAATGGCGCCAGTTGCATCGTTGTTGGCCATGTGAAGAGCTCTGATTATGTCCATTTCACTGTACTCTTGACCCACTACCGATCGAACTGTGGCTACCACTTCATCTTTGACTTTGTTGCTCATCTGGGTAGCTGCCGATATAAACCCTAAAATTACAATCACATGAATTGCAGGTGAGACAATGAGAGACGAGCGAAATTGGGAAGAAGTCGGATGACAGAGAGCTTCGATGAGTTAGAAATTGCGAATTTCTGATGGAACGTGGTGATTTAGGGGATTTAGGGTTTTAAAAATGGAGGGAAAACCATCAAAATGGCGCCTAAAATAGGGAACTGAAATGAGAGTAAAGGTAAAAGGGGCACATTCCCGCCACGTGTGCTTCGGGTAATCCATTGGGGGGGGGGGGGGGGAACCGTCATTAACCAGCATCACCTGCGCATCTGACGTCTAAAAGTGTCCTGAGCTTGTGTTTATAAGTTGCAAATTGCAACTAACTAGGAGCAGCCACTAAACTGAATTGAATTAAATTGTTTTAAGAGTAAGTTTTTTGAATCATGAGAGAAAAAGATATGAATAAGCCGCCTGACCCACTCTACTATCACCCTCGCTCACGGTCTTTCCACCGAAGTCTTCAATCTAATCCCCCCCTTACCCTTTGTGTTGCGTCTGAAGGAATTCATCATGCCTTGTCTTCTCCTTGTTTACAGCTCCAACCACCATCCGCACCACCATTAAAGGCCTCACCAACCAAAAGGTCTAATCTCTTTATGATCTGTATTTTGAGATCTCAGCACAATCCTTTTGATTTACCGGATATCTCCACCACCAACTTGCCGTCTCTACCCCTGTCAATCTCCGTCCTTCATCTCTTCTCCACCCACGGACCTTTTAGCCCTTTTCTCGGCATTTATGAGGAACTTGGGGTGATTGATAACACATCACATTATCTAGCCGGATTCCAGTCATCTCATACCATTAATGCAGAGGTAGTACAGTCCCAGCAAAGCTACGAATGGTTTAGGAACAAATCAGTGGGCGTAAGAGTACAGATCCGCCGGTTTCCTGGATACGCTTGTGGATCTGCCAAGCAAAACCATGATGTCACCCAGAATATTTGGGATGTAACCCCCTCGATTATCTGCTATATTCTCTGCAAAAGGATTATGCACAGTCTTCAATCAGGTTCTATTGTTCCATCTTCATTTAATTCGCTTAGATGTACTCATAACTGTGGTGGTTGCAATTCTCTTGTGTGTGTGATTTTTAGCCCAGTTCAATCCCCAACCGGTGTCGGTATTATCTTGTGTATGCGCCCCTTACTACAGCTGCCTCGTCACCCGAGTCGTTTTATATACCCAATCCCCAACTGCCCTCACCTCAAACCTTACCTTCTCAACACAAGGTGGTTGTGCCTTAAGCTTATGTATGACCTTTCTCCAAACTCCCCTCAGTCACTTAACAGTAGCTCCAATGGTAGTATGGACCACCAAGACTATGTTCCCTCTCCTCCTGATCTTACCCAACCTGGAATCCCAACTGTGTTGGATGGAAACCGATGTAACTCTTCTGGCCAACCCACTCCCAACTGCCCCGAATCCTACTCTGATGCCCTTAAATTCGGAATGGGAGGCCACAATAGTACTAAAATGTCAACTGTTGAACCAGAATTTTGTTCTAAACTTCGACAAGATCAGCCTACAGGGATCTTTTTCATAGGTCAATCCTCAAAAACTCAAAACCCGGACCCTCATTCGGAGAACTCGATCCCTGACCCTCCCCCTCAACCTTCCTTCAACTCAAAGGAACTTCTTGCCTACTGTCTTTTGGGTAAGGTATGGGGGGAACCGTTACCTCTACCTACTATAATCCACCGAACCCGAAATGAGTGGAAATGTGTGAAAGGCCGAGTGGAATATGTGGAAATGGGGAACCATCGGATCCTCATCCGTTTTGCTAATGCTGAAGACAAGTTTATGGTTTTTGATCAAAGACCTTATTTTGTTAATGGTCTTAACTTTGCTTTGAAACCATGGGTTGAATTTTTTGACCCATATCAAACTTCTCTTACTCGAGTTGATCAGTGGCTCAGGAACCCTAGGCTCCCTTGGGAATTCTGGGAAAGGGGGATCCTTCAGGATCTGCTAAA
Source organism: Selenicereus undatus (assembly GCA_017589665.1). Taxonomy (NCBI): domain Eukaryota; kingdom Viridiplantae; phylum Streptophyta; class Magnoliopsida; order Caryophyllales; family Cactaceae; genus Selenicereus; species Selenicereus undatus. Next base: position 20,178,903 of record JACYFF010031957.1, read on the forward strand.
ACATGTGGGGAATATAGTTCGTGTTGACCATAACACTCTTCTTCACCTGAAAGGCAAATTCGCTAGAGTTTGTGTCAACACTGATATTACTCACCCTCTTCCCGGTAGTCTGTCTATATCTAGAGGAGGGTTGTCAACAAGAGTGCCCCTTATCTATGAAGGGCTCCATGAAGTCTGTCCTCTCTATGGTGGGGATTCGCACCAATTAGAATCTTGCCCAAACCTCCCGGTTTCAAAGCAGATAGAGGTTCTCGTTGAATGTTTCGATGCTCAAGGAGTTTCCCCTGCTAATAAAAGCGTCATTCCCTCCGCTACTACCCTTCCCAACTTGGATGATACTTGGGTGACAATTTCTCCCAAGAAAAGAGTTAGAGCCATGCATTCCTCTAAGCAATCTAAAGCCTCCTCTTCGATCCAGTAACCTAGCAAGACGAATCCTACTACTGGTCACACTCAGAGCTTCTTGGGAAAATTCACTGCTCCGCCTATCCACTCTTCTAAACCAGCCCCAAGCACTCCTGAAGGAATTATCCTGGCTAATCTCAATGTTGTCCCACATCCTACTCAGCCTATTTTGGAGGATGACCCTCTCAATACCATTAATGTAGACATGTTGGACGATATAGAGGCTGAAGATAATGTCGACCATCTGAATCTGAACCATTGTGAGGATATCGAGATGTCCTCGGACTCGGCTAAGAGGAAGAGGGATGATGATGGAGGGGAGGCCACCTCTCAGGCCACTTAATACTCTTTCTACCTATGTCTGATCACTCTTTTTTGCTGAACTCCCCTGGGTTACTTCATTATTCTACTCAGTCCTGCTATAGGAGTTGTATGTGTTTTTCTGTTCTACATATTGATGTATGTTGTTTTAGATGCTGGCCCTGTGATGTATATTTTGTGGTTACTAAAGGTCCTGGATGCATGCGCATGTGGACTCTCTGTTGCTTATGGGGTTTGGAACATAGGGATATGACCAAAGGCTTATCTCAGCTTAACACCGATCGGGATAGCCTTCGGCACTTTGGGTGGTGGTTCGTTTGTTGTATTTCCCTTACATGCTTAGTTCAGTCCTTAAGTTTTCATCCATGATTCCCAAGCTTGATATTATGGGCTATGTTGTGCGTTATGTGATTATATTTGCTGGGCTATTAACCGTTATGTATTCAAGGGGTTGCTGGAAAGCACCGATTTGCTGGGGTTCTAGTGCGGCTCCCAGTAAAGGTGAGAAGCCTAGAAGTCAGGGACTATGGTGCAGTCCCCCCTAGTCTGCTGGTTGACGATGACGAGTTTTGAGCCTGAGACCTTAACTATTGTGTTTATTAATTCATCAGAGCATGTATGGCGTATGGCTAAAAGTATTCGACTATCCGATTATCTCTATCCTAAGTCTACATACTCAGTAAGGTTTAGAAGTTTTTTTTTGGTTTCCTCATGGCTACAGGTCGTAAAGTACCAATCCAAGATGTCACGCAACAATTCCACTCTAGACACCGGTAAAAAATCGATAATTTTTACCCAGCTTAAAATAAGGCGAGCGAGGACCAAGGGGATATTAATCCCCTCGGCCCCTCCAAGGCCCGATCTTAGACTGCCTCCGGGCTTGATATATGTTGTCCTTTTTCAGCATTGTTTTCACTATTTAGTTTTTTTCGTATGGTCATGTACTATTTACCCCACATGTGGCTTGGGGAGTCTGAACTGGAAAGTACAAAGTTTAACTCCTTCTTTTGTAAATTAGGCCTATTGGCCAGCATGGTTGTCTAGTCATTACCGCCTTTTAAAGGAATGTATTTTACATGCCTACTTTATGCATCCATGGTGCAGATTAGGTCACGAGGGACCGGTTTTTGTCAGTTGCTTCGTGGAAGGATCCTTTTTAAAGTCTATGTATGTGGATGTATGCACTTCCTATCTAGGGTTGCCTCCATGGATCTATTATCCAGACTTATAGATACCTATGACGATATATCTCATTTCAACATTCGCAATGAGATAATTGTGATTAATATGACATGTGTCTGGGTTATGCTTTGTAAGTTACAAAATGAACGTTATTAGCTGGAATGTCCAAGGGGCTAAAAAATTGCAAGTCTTATAGGAACTAAAGCTCATGTCAAGAATTCATAAACCGGATATGATATTCTTATTAGAAACCATGGTCAATGAGGAAAATATAGTCAAAATCTTACCCATAGTAGGATATGACCATTTTGATTACGTACTTCCATCCAACCACTCAGGTGGAATTGCGGTGTTATGGAATACTGGGTCAATTCACGCTTCAGTATTATTTAAAGAAACCCGAGCGATCCATATGCTGATTCATGACACCCAAACAGCACAAAACTGTGTAGTGTCAGACATTTACGCCCAGCACAGGAAAAGGAAAAACTCCATTCTGGAATCATCTCTTAGAATTAAATACAGTTATTGATGCTCCCTGGTGTCTGATAAGAGATTTTAATGAACTAGCTGCACCCAATGAAAAGGTGGGCGGACAAATTTTGCCCAGCCACAAATATGCTAGGCTTAACACCTTCATAAACTCAATAGGCGCAGAATCAATCCAAGTAACTGGCAGATTATTTACTTGGAAAAAAAGAATCCATACACATCTCATTTACAAAAGACTTGATAGAGTGATTGCTAGAAAAGACTGGATGAACATTTATCCAGACTCCCTTGAAACTCATGGTAGCTTTACTATCTCTAATCATTGCCCTATTATTCTCTCCACAGTAACACAAAGACATAGCCAAAAAGCTTTCCCTTTCCGCTTTCAAAATTATTGGACCAATTATCAACAAGTTGATAATATAGTTAAAAAGCAATGGAGGGTCGTAATCAATAGCTCCAAGATGTTTCAGTTATCCAAGAAACTAAAACTCATCAAGCATGAAGTTAAGGACTGGTCAAAAAAGCAGTTTGGCAATTACCACGAAAAAGTCGCCACCAATGAACAAAAAATAGATTATGTCGAAAGGAAGCTACTTGAAAACCCTAACAGCTTCAGGTTAAATTCCTGGATGACTCGACTCATTAACCAAAGAGAAAAATTGTTGCTATTCAACCAAAAGTACTGGGGTAATCTCAAGAGGAAAGAATGGTTAGTGAATGATGACAGAAACACAAAATTCTTCCAATGAATAGCAAATGCTGGAAGAAAAAGGAAGATAATAATTAAATTAAGAGATGACAGTGGTGTCTGGATTGACGACCATAAGATGATTGCTGATAAATTCATCACCGACTATACGCAAAGATTTAAATATCCTCATATTCAACCCAGAAACCTACCAATTCTTGGACTTACTTGGAAAGTGTCAGATGACGACAACCTTGAACTCATTAAACTACCAAGTGTGGACGAAGTTAAAAATGTTGTTTTTAGCATCGACTCTAATAAAACCCCAGGACCTAACGGCTTTGGAGCTGGGTTTTTCAAGAGGTATTGGAAAATCATTCAGTGTGAGCTAGTTAATTGCATATTAGAATTTTTCAAGAACGGAAAAATCCTCAAAGAGATTAATCACACCTTCATCACCCTTATCCCTAAATCTGATGCACCTTCGCAAACTAATCATTTTAGACCTATCCGTTTGTGCACAACCGTTTACAAAATCATTGCCAAGATCTTGATCAATAGAATGAGGCCACTACTTGATAACATCATATCTTCGATACAAAGTGCCTTTATTCAAGGGAGATCCATTCATGACAATATCCTACTTACCCATGAAATAATGCATAAATTCAAGTGCATTAATAGTAGATCTGTGTAGGTTGCGGTCAAATTGGACATGGAAAAAGCATATGATAGACTTGAATGGGACTTCATATTACAATGTCTACAAGAACTTGGATTTCACCCCGTATGGAATAAGTGGATTATGGAATGTATTTAATCAGTTTCCTACTTAATTATAGTCAATGACGAACCGAATGACCTCTTTTCTCCTTCAAGGGGAATTAAACAAGGAGACCCCTTGTCACCCTATATCTTCATCATTTGTATGGAAGTACTTAATCATTTCCTGACTAACAAAGCCAAGACTACTAAATCGGGTATTGGAATTAAACTTGGACCCTGAACCTCAGCAATCCCATGCCTTATGTTTGCTGATGATTGCTCATTCTTCTGTAAATCCAATTCTAACAGTTGTAGCATCGTCAAAAACACGCTGGATAAGTTCTGCAACCTTTTTGGCCAACAAATTAATTTCCATAAATCTATAGTTACCTTCTCAAAAAATGTAATTGCCGCACAAAAACAATCCGCTATGGGCATTTTAAGCATCCCTCACAAAGACTCATTAGGGAAGTACATTGGGTGCCCTGTCTTCCAAGGGAAACCCTCAAAAACTACCTTCTAGTACATTCACCTCTAAACTGGCCGGATGGGAAGCTAATTCCCTCTCTAAAGCAGGGAGATCAGTACTGATTCAATCACATTTAGAATCCTTACTCGCGCACACCATGCAATGTTTTCAGCTCCCTAAATCAACTTCTAACCATATCGATAAGATTAGTCGCGATTTCTTTTGGCAAAAATCTAGTACAAACAAAGGGCTACCACTTATAGCTTGGGATAAAGTCTGTATGCCAAAGAACAAAGGGGGTCTGGGCCTTCGGCAAATAGATGTTGTTAACAAAGCCTTTAAGTGTAAGATAGCTTGGAAAGTATTATCCAATGAAGCTAGTTTATGGACCCAAATGGTTACAAACAAATACCTCAAAGAAAAGAACTTTTTTTACTATAGACAAAAAGGCACTGACTCACCAGTTTGGAAGAGCGCATTGAATTGTCGTGACCTCCTCAGACGAGGTGTCATGTGGAAGTTAGGAAATGGGAAGCGAATTCTATTTTGGTTTGACAACTGGATAGGGAATTTCACACTAGCTGATAGGCTACGTACCCCTGGAATTAATATTCCCTTGCCAGAAGCAACGGTTAGTGACTTTATTCTTGCAAACCGTACCTGGAATATCGACAAACTCAAGCACACTCTTATAGATCACTCTATTATAACAAAAATCCAAGGAATTACTATCCCATATTATGACATAGAAGATTCCTTCTGTTGGGGACTCCACAGTTCAGGAAAATTCTCAACAAAGTTTGCTACTTGGCTAGCCCATGACTAGCAAGCTCTGCATAACTATGACTGGAAGATCAAGTGGATATGGAAAATTGACACCATACCAAAAATCAAAGTCTTTCTCTGGCAAGTGTGCCATAAGGCGATTCCTGTCAAAGATCTTCTCTTAAGAAAAGGGCTACACATTGATCCTTAATGCCCCATCTGCTCAGATGATATCGAATCCATAGAACACTTGTTCATTGAATGTCGTTTGATAAGGAAAGTTTGGGATTATGCTGAAAACCATGGATGGATCCCGTCCGGTATAACACCTGCTCATAACCAAACCATATTACATTACCTCCATAAAATTAAAAACACTGGGACTCCTGACATACTTCGAAAAGTCCCCTTCCTACTCTGGAGCATTTGGAAGAATAGAAATAATGTAGTCTTCAGAAATAATATTTTTCAACCGTTAGCATGTATCATCCAAGCCAAAAAGGCTTGTGCCGAATGGCGAATCCGAGATCGTATATCGGTTGATACCTTTTCCCAGGGGACTTCTTGTACCCCTTCCACCCCAAATGATTTTGTGAGATGGCATCCCCCTCATCCGAGAGCTATCAAACTCAACTTCGACGATTCTCAACCCATTCCTCAGTGGCAAGTGGCTTCATTTTACGAGATTGGATGGGAACGCTAGTTAAAGCAGGAGCACAAAATTGCGGAGATACAACCATTCTCGTGGCAGAAGCAAGAGCATTTCGAGATGGAGTCAAAGCAGCAGTTCAATCAGGGTACAACAGTATCATTATTGAAGGGGATAACCTTACAGTGATCAAAGCAGCTAAAGGGGACGGTCAGGTCCTGTGGAAAATCGCTAATATCATTTCAGATGTTCAAGTCTGGTCAAATAAGGACATTCAAACCAAGTACAATCACATCTTTCGGGAGGCAAACATGGCAGCAAACTGGCTAGCCAAATTCGACCAATCCATTACCGGTGCGTTTACAACGGACTTACGTTTCTCACCTCACCTACGTCAAATTGTTACGGATGATGTTATTGGGCGTACTCTTGTGAGAAGAAACCCTTAATTTTTATCTCTCCTTTACCATTGTGAAAAAAAAAAGTTTCTTGAATCATAAAAATTAATAAAATTAGTTCATACTTTTAGTTAGATAACTTGTTTCATGAATTTTACTTATCTCTGAATGATTTTTTAAAAATGACTTGTAATACTAGCAATTTATAAATATAACTAATTTACTTGCATAGATAATTAATAACAACAGCTAAATGCCGTGAAATTGCAATCGATTCATAAAAATAAAGTTGTCGGTAATGCTTATATGTCTATCAATCATTAATTACAATAAGTTTTAGCTTTTAGATATTGTTTATAATGAACAAATAGATGACTAAACTAATTGTGATTGCATT
>JACYFF010031957.1:20225436-20268366 GCA_017589665.1 Selenicereus undatus
TTTTTTTGTGTTTGTTTTCCAACAAGCGAAAAAAATTTATTTCATCAATTAAATTAAAAAATTGAAACATATATTGAAAAATATATAACAAATTAAACACTTAGGAGGAGATAATTAAACACTTTGGAAAATAAATAACAAAACCATATTTACATTACAAAAAGATAAACACTTACAAAATACTTCACTTCTTCCTTGAGCCTTCTATTGTCACAAATTTTTCACAAATCAGAATTTTTAGGAGGAGATAATTTGAATTTTAGTTGTGATGAAACACAGATTTTTAGTACTTATAGGAAATTTTTGGAGTAAAAAAGCAGTAATAAATAGCTTCTCTTTTTCTTTTTGGCCGGTCTCCTAAAACGCAACACTCCATTGTTGCATCATGGACTAAACGCTGCGTTTCATGCCCACAAAAGACAAAAAAAATTGAAACGCAGGACGGAATGGCTCCCGATTCCGTCCCCCGTTTGACGCGCGCGTGTCCTGGGTTGGGCAAGACGGGTGTTACTCATGGGTCCCCCTCCCTGCACGCGTGTAGCTGGGCTGCTGATGCCCGTAGAGCATTAACAGCCACAGATACGCTGGGCAAGTGTGCCCCTTGTGTCTGTGGCATGTCACATTTTACCTTCCCAACCAGGCTGAAATGCGTGCGACACGCGGGGAAGTACGTCTGTGCGTGTCTCCTCGCGAGTCACTGTTTAGCTTTTTAAAATATTTTTTTTCTTTTTCTTTTTTTTTTAAGTAATTATATAATTTTTAAATGATTTAAAAAATAGATTGTGCGTTATAATGTGGGTCCATAACAAATATTTGTATTAAATTATTAAAATTGAATTCTATAAATTGAAAAAATGATAAAATATAAATTTTAAAATTGTAAAATTTTTACTGATATAATATATCAGAATTTTAAAATTCGGAACTCTCACTGAGACGCTCTTAATACGCTCCCACTTTCATGATACGCAATTCCGAGCCGCCTCCTCGCAACTGAACTCTTAGAGCAGCTGCAATGGGCAGCTCGCGCGAGGAGAGAGAGAGTCGAGCGAGGGAAAGTGCAGCTCACGTGTGTGCAGTGGTCTCCTCAGCATGCACGCCTCACGAGTTTCCTCGGCTCCCGCAGCCAACTCGTGAGGAATTTTTTTTTAAAAAAAATATTTTTAATTAGTTTTTAATATTTTTAATTGGTTTTTCTTTTATTTTTTTGGTTCGAAAATAAACTTGTGTATTATAGTGTGGGTCCAGATGTATTATTTTATTTGGTGAGAAAAAATGGTGAGCTTACCATTGCAGAGAGTAAGAATTGTGAGGTAAAAAATTAGAGAGATAGCTGACGTGACAGTAGTAGGACCCAACCGGTGAGCCAAAAAATGGCTCACCATTGTTTTTGCTCTTAGGTGAACATTATAACTTAAACAGGAAAGTGTACATGCCTTCATAATTCATGCAAACCCTGCTTTCTCTTTTCTTTCGAATTCGAATCTTCAGCTCTCATTTCTCCTATTAATTTCAATCTTCCTCACCCTTTCTCTGATTCATTCTCACATACATCTCTGCAAAATCAAACAACATTTAATTCGATTACAAATTCTGTGATCATATTTAGATTTTCAGCAGCCATGTCAGTCACTTCGTTGAGCTTCAGTCTACCCAATAACCCTAATCATGCTTGGAAAGAGATTGATTTGAGCAGAAAATGGAGTTGCAATTTTGTGATTGAATATAAGGATTCAGGTTTTTCATCAACAAAGGCTGCTCTGAGAGTGGTCAACTCTTCGCGTCCATGGAGGACAGAGAAAGAGAGGTTCGTTGTTAACCTTACAAGTCGGATTCTAGGGTTCCGTGCCGGAGGAAGTTGGGGTATTGAAAGATGGTAGTGTACCAAGGCTTGATGATGGGGGTTCCGACGACAATAATGAGAGCTTTCCGCTAGAAAATGACGGCAACGACGATGGTGGTGGCGGCGGAGATTAAGGAGATGAATTTGAAGAGAGAGAGAGTTCGGGGCCTTCGGGCCGATAATGAAGCTCGGGGATGTTGTGAGAGAGACTGAGAAGTTTGGGGCAAGTCTTCCATCTGACTTACTTAAAGCTGCAAAAACCATAGGGATCAAGAAACTACTGCTGATGCGATATTTGGAGTTGCAGGCTACAAATTCTTTTGTTATGAGATGAAGTTGAAAACAAAAAGACGAAAACTTTGTGTTCTTTCTGTTCTATCTTTTGTTGTTCTTGGGTGTTTTTTCATTAATTTGAGGATAAATTGCAGGGTTCAGCTTGGCCATTAGGGTTTCTTATGAGGCATTGGTCAATGCTTCGGAATAGGATGTTGGCTGATCCTGCATTCCCCTTCAAAATTGTAACTGAGGTACTGTTGGCACTCAATATGTTTTTCCGGTCCCCTACGAAATGAGTTTTTGTCATTGATAAGCATATTAAGGTCAGAAATCTATGGAAATGTTGATATTGGTCAGGATAGTGATTTCGATTAATGAAAAATCTGTATTGAATTTGAGTTAAAAAAATAAAATTGAAGACGATTTGCAGACACTTATCAGGATGGACTAATATTTGGAAACGTTTATGGTTGGGTATTAGTATTAATTTCATTGCACATAGATCCTGATGGGAAGTATATCAAAAAGACATGGGACATGGCCAACTCTGTTGGTCTTTTTTATTGGTAGATAAGAAGTTATCGTGTCGTCTAATCTTGAGATTCTATTTGATTGCGTTCACAAACCTACTAATTGGTAACATTGTGTTGTCTAATCATTCTGGATTTTTATATGCAATGATTTGATAGTGTTGTCTAATCTAGAGGTTTTATGTGATTATGTTGACAAATGTTGTCTTTTACAAGCTAGCGTCGTCTAATCATGAGACTTCTATATGCAATTGTGTGATCTTGCTTGAAACAATGCAGATAGTGATTGATTCTTGTTGTGCAACGTTTGTGGAAGTTCAAAAAAGGGGAAAGGATTTTTGGACAGAATTCGAACTTTACCTTGCTGATCTTCTTGTTGGCGTGTTGTTAATATAGCCTTGGTTGGCATGTTAACACCATATGTTCATGTTGGGCAACGATCTGTTTCAGGAGGAGGCTTTCGTGGACGGGTCAACCATGCTTTTCGTGACCTTCCCAGCAGGTAATTTGAACTTCTCATGCACAAGATTCTAGTATTAGTACTGTATATGTTTTAGCATTACTAACTTTTCCATCTTCATTTAGAAAATTCTTGTTCAAACCATACTAGCCCTAAAAGTGACAATAAAAAGTCAGAGCAGTCTCATTTCCAACACTATATCATATTTGCTTTCCATGCACTGCAGATGTTACATCCGAAGCCCATATCCCGCTTTAGCAGGACTCCCAGGATTTGGATTTGGATTCTACTGGATGTTCAAACTAACTAATTCTTTGCTTGCTCAACTTTGTAGTGTTTTTGAAGCTGAAAGACCACAATGTAGGTTCTCAGTCCAGCAACGAATTGCATCATATTTTTACGAGGTATTAGGACTACATATATCAAAAGACAAAGTAAATGTGCCTGGAATTCTATAACAAGTTCCCCTGACCGCTTAATATATGTTGGAAAAAGTACATTTTGTGATTGCGGTGGAATGCAAAATAGCATGTCATTCTTAATTTTGCGAGGCCTTCCATATTTTACTGTGTATTCTGTTCACCCAAATTGTTATTGGAATGGCACGGAGCACGGCAGTCTTGTTGTCCTGGCTAATTCTCATTACTCATTCCATCCCATACGTATTCTCAAATGTTTTGGTAGAACTGAGAATTCTATAAGACTCAGGACTCTGCTTAGAAAAGCTGAGACTGAGCGAAATAAGAGCTTATGTCCGACTCCCACTTCCTGCGTCCACTACTGAAAGGGGGCCCGGCCTTGTTCTAATCAAAATGCATATTGTGTGCCTGAGCTTTCCTAACTTTCCATAGTTAAGCCATTGTTCTATTTCTGTCTGTTGTCCTGATGTGTAACCACCACTAGGAGCCCTTGTACATTGTTGTATTAATAGTTGTCTACTTATTTGCTTTATTGTAGTAAAAATTATCATGGTATCTATATATTGTCTGCGAGCAGAATTTAATTGAAGGTACAATACATTGTCCTCCTGGCATTTGTGATAAAAACTGCCACACTTTGTTTTCAGGGTCTACTAAAAGGAGGTGTTGGATTTGGTTATGGAATTGTTGTCCAGGGCATTGTAAATTTGATCATGACTGCCAAACGGTAAGCTTCTTACAAACACATTAACGCCATGTTCGGTGTTAGGTTATGATCATCTGAAATGCATAGATGAATTTTTTTATCGATGTGGGAGTGTGATGACATGATGATGTACAAAGTTACATATAATCATGCTGCAGAGTTGACTTTTGGCTGCATTCTGGCTCCATGCCATATAGAATGACCAAGAGGTTGTGATACTTCATTGAGAAGTATAGTTATATTAAGATTAATCAGTCTAGTCTGAACTTAAGATTTTATGGCGCTCAATAGCATTTTAGCTTGGAATAGAATCATGGCCCAAAAAAAAATGAAGAAGCAAGCAATGGCCTTCTATGCATTCATATGTGGCCTAGTATTCAGCACTGTTGCAAAGTTTATAGGATATTTGTATAGTTTTTGAATTTGACTCACATTTGTGTCACACGACCTTCTCATATGCATCTTGCAGCTAACGACTTTATTAAAACTCATAGATTTGTTAATTTTACCTTTGAAGGTAGTAAAAGGTGAACTGTGTGGACCAATATCTCTAATTTCTTGTTAGGCAGAGGCGTTCAACTTTGTTGTTTATGATTACCATAGTATAGTGGCTGCACAATTATTAGATATCTAAGTTGATGTATAGATGCTAGAATACTCAATAAACAATGACATGAACTAAGGTCAAATAATTCAAACATTTGGGGTTTTTAGTCTGAAATTAGCTAAGCACATTTCTAATTGATATCTTAGGGTCCTAACTTCGAATTCCATTGTGAAATTAACTAGACAGAGCTTTAACACTATGGATGAAATGCATATTGATCCAGAGGAGTTCCAGAAGAGTTGATCTCATTATATGAATGATGTTGAGAGGATCGAAAATGCAGTTTCAGTCGTCATATGAGAAGTTAGTCTCCTGCAATCATGTTCCATATTGGAGTCATCGCAACGTGAAAACGTGGTTCGGCCGACTCCAAAACCTTTCCGATGTGGCCATCTCGTCGCAGAATGGCCACATTTTGAATTCATGGTGTTGACTATATATTGATCTGAACATGGCTGGAAGCTTCAGCTAAGCATAGCGCTTACAAATTAGGATTTATATGTGAAGATCAAGTCTGTGAATGGTAGCAATTTGCTAAAAGTCTTATCATCCTTGTAATGGTTTCCTCTTTTAGAAAAAGCTAAATAATTATCAGTAACAATTCCCAAAAGTATTCAGTTTACAGGGATGAGTTTAAAAATAGAGAATATTTAGCCCACTAACTCATCCTACACTCACTAACATACCTGTCAACTCTCACACACAAACTCTTTTATGATCATTGGAACGGTTTCATTTTGAAGTTCTATTATTTAAGCTAATGGATTCCGTATGCCTTTTCCTTTTTAGGTATAGAAGATGCCTTAATGCCTTTTCATATTAATAAGTTGCTTATGCTTTGTGACTTATGTCTCATTGTGGTCTGTCTCTAAAGTCTAATATACTTTGATGGGAACATGCATGTTCTTATACCATAATGCACAAAGTTTAGTACAGGTTTCTCTTCTTATTGTCGGGAGATTGTCTTTGCTGGAGACTTAAATTATTTAACTATCTTTCTGTTTGTCATGGAGCAAAAGCATAAAGAAGTCATATGAGGATATACCTGTTCCGCCGCTTTTCAAAAGTGCTGCTCTCTAGGGCATGTTTGATGGCCTTTTCATTTTTGTTTGAATAGAGATATATGGCTTTCATGTTTCATCTGATTAGTTGTAGTGAACACATTGTAATTATCTTAGTTCAGCAGTTATTGAGGTTTTTGTAGTTTATGTTTTGTCAACTTCAGTTAGACTACATATGCTCTAACCCCTCACCAAAGGGACATTACCGAGTCCAGATCATGCTACTTAGAGGATCATTCAATGATGAACATAAGAGCCCTTATAACCTTAAGCAAGTGATGATTCTTCCTGACTAGGACAAAAAAGACGAATGAAGTCCTGTAATAGGTGCATCAGAAAAACTTTTACTTGTATTGAAATATTATCTTACTAAGGCTTGGCTGACATCAACCTACCTCCCCCCCCCCCCCAACCCACCAAAAAGCCTTTGATCATGATGAGAATGCATTTTCTATTGTACCTGAGCATCCTCTTTGTGTGTTAGATGTAAAACTACATACAATTGAATTTCCCAAAAGGCCTTGGCTTCTTCTTTGTCTGTAGATTCAATACTGCTTGTGGTGTTTGTTATTGGACCTCCTCATAACATGACTTCTAACATGTGGTCAATGATTATGATTTCTTAAATAGGTTTCTTCCTGGCTGTTTCATCTAATACTCGTTACCAGATTATAAATGGACTGAAGCGTGTGGTTGGGGCATCACCGCTTGTGAAAGTGTCCCACCAGTTGCCATGGCTTTAACAGTTGGGGTCCGCTTTGCCAACAACTTCTATGGTGGTATGCAATTCGTAGACTGTGCTAGATGGAGTGGAGTGCAGTAGAATTGATCTGTAATCCTATTTCCTATCTTGTAAACCCCTACTTTCCCAGTCTCACTGCCCAACCCATTTAGAGCACTTCAAGGTAGTAAAATTAATTACAAGCGTAGACTGTGGCGTCGTTAGTTGACAACTTCCCCTCAAAGATCCAAGCTTTATAGGAGAGCTTATGGACCTTTGATTGAGAATTTTGCTTCATGAAGAAATTGTTGTTGCAAAAGAAACTGCCTATTAGTATTCAATTTAATCTTCTTGACATCTGTTGCGTGTTTTAGAACTTAGAAGAACTTTATTCAAAAGCTATCTTGTCGGTCTCTCAGCACGACGTTTCTTCACGGAAGACAAGGCATTGGGCTGAAGTTGCCTGTACTTTTAGATCTTCAAGTACTAGCAGCCCCTAATTTAGTAGAATTCATACCAGGTGATGAGGTTTGTTGAAATGATGCTACGGACAAATTGATAACAAATCAAAGAGTGACCCAAACCAAAAGGATCCTAAGTTAACCTATTCGACTTGAATGTTTAACCCTGTTTTTAATCTGTCATTTGTTCATTTGCCCCTTAAACACTCCATTTGTTATGTCTACCTGTAAATTAGATGGTTGGAAACAAATTCCTCCTACATGTCACCAATAGGATTTGAGTATTTTGTCTTTTTTATGGATAACAAATCATTGTATAATTGCCTCAAACTTGAGTTCTAGAATCGTGAAGGGCTATTTGTCCTGCTAAACTTCAATTTATTTGGTAGTCTTTTCATTCTTCTAACAAAGCGTCTAGTGGATTGAAACCTGAAAGGATATGATAAAAAATTGGGGTGGTTTTCTACGCCACGAATCCTGCGTTTTTAATTTTGGATAGAAACAATATGTTTTTAAAACTTATTATCCAACATATCGACCTTTGAGTAATATACTAACTTCAAGCGAACAATATTTTAACTTAACCATTTGATTGCATGGTGGTCTGTTTATTACATGTGGATCATCGTGTTAGAAAAAGTTGGCATAGCTTATGCTAACTGTAAATGTAGGATTATTCTCATTCAAGAACCTTAAAGAAAGGGAATCACTGGCATCCAAAAATCGTTTCTTAAAACCCAAATCTTGTACAATGTGGAAAGGAAAAGTATACAATAAGTTAAAATGATACGCCTTATTATCTTCTCTTCTTTTTTTAATCATCGATTGATTAAGCTACGAGTAGACCAAATAGTACAAATGTACAATCCTAAAAGACAAAACAAGACAAAATTAACTTACATAAACTAGGTATGGAAACTGTGTGCGTCACTAGCTAGCAAATTAGGGCTCATGAATAAATAAAAGAGCTGGTAAAGGGATGTTGATGAACTGCTACAAAATTAGGATTCTTTTATTGGTTTAAAAAAAAAAAAAAACAGAGGGATACCTGATATATGATGATAATGAATGTGTTTTAGGATGTTTTTAATGTAACACTATAGTTTCTCCCTTTACCCTGCACTTCCACACTATTTGCCTTTGGAGGGAGGAAGAACACGTGATCACTCAAAAAGATACGTATACTAGTGATACTAAATAAAGTAGACCAAAAATTATGAAAGTAAATTAATTTCTTGTTAAGTAAAATATTGTATGTAATAAAACTATTGTAATTCTCTTTTTGCAAAGTCTAACAAAAAAAAGTATATTAATAATCTAAAAGGTAGTTGTTGTCAAGTTTAGCTATTGCGATGATTATGATATCGACATTTTATTTTAATAAAAGACTGAATTTATTGAATTATGCCATTTATAAAAGCTTACAAAGATTTGATTTTAGATATTTTACATCTAAATAAAATAATAAGTTACTTTTATAACAAACAGAAGTAAACAGTTGAAAATTCATCTTTTTCTATTAATTCTATAAGTTTGTGGAAAATTGGCAAGTCTCTCAATTGTGTTGCTATGACATCATCATAAATCAAGAGGATTATAAATGAGGGAGCTTCTTATTTTCGGTGTAATTTTACAAAAAATATAGAGTTTCTTATTTAATTATAAAAATATGATAATTTTGATATTTTACACTGATTTTATTAATTCACCATAATTTAACTAAAGAACTATTGTAAAGAGTTTCAAGAAATTAAACCATTGGAAAATCTTTCTTCCTCCTCCTCCTCCTAAATCCAAATTTTGTATCCACTCCTTCCTCCTTTTCTTGTCTAGTTTCTTGTGGCCCTTTTCTTGTCTAAATCCATTTAATTTTGATTCTGATTTTAATTTCTAGTGATATTATTTATTTATTCAAGTAAAATTTCTTTCCTTATGAGAGTTAGGTTTCTCTCATTCTAGTGAGGTTAGGTTTCTCTCCCTCTAATAAGAGTTACAGTTTTTCTTCTTTTTGTGAGAGTTAGGGTTTTCCTTTCTAGAATGCTATTTCTCATCTTTTGTACGAGTTATTTCTCTCGCCTAATCAGAATAGTAACATTCCTTGTTAGAGTTTAAAGTACAAAGATTACACCTATTTTATTAATTCACATGCAATAATTTAACTAACGTAAGATTGTAAATGAGGGAAGTAAATGAAAAAATGAAATGAAAAGAAGGCAAGGAAAGGTTGATAATCGCATCAAGATTACTACACTACCTACCGTAATTGAAAATTGGTAAAAAAAATATCTTACGTACTATATTAGATTTTACGGTAAAAGATATATCCACTAAGCTATTGGATCGATTAAACATAGTCATCCATACTCTGCAGAATTATGTTAAATATCAACTCATCAAGCTCTGAACATGATTTTCCAATGGTTTTATCACTTATGAGCTAATTAATGATATCTGCCCCTTTGCCGTTTCTCACAATCTTTTTGTCAAATATTCACCGGTTCAACTTTCAAAAGGAAGTAAAATGAGGACCGGGTCAAATATGGCGCTTAAATCTTTCAAAGACTACTCATTGAGCTTGACTGTCACAGGTGCAATTGCAAACACATAACAGTAGTGATTATTTTCTTTTCTTTATTTATTATATTTTCCTTTTTGGCCAGTCACATTAATTAAGATTGAAGTACACTGTGCTTAACTCATAAGTAGCTGGCATATTTGCTCCTTTGTCCTTGCCAGAAGATTCTGAATAATAACTATGGTAAAATACCGGAGGATAGTTGTTGGACTCGAGGGCTGTTCTTTTCGTGAGTCAATTTTAAAATATTAATTTTAACATATTTCAATCTATTTTAATCTACTTTAACCCACTTCAACATATTTCAATCCAATTTACCCACGAAAAGAACAGGCCCTTGGTGTTGCGTTTTTGGATGCTGCTTTCTGCGAGTAGCGTTCGATTGGGGGTTACAAAATAAATATGATGTGTCCAGTCATTACAATCTCATATTTGGGATTAAATATTCAAGATCACTAGGATTTTCTTTCCCCCATCATTAGTAGTATGAAGATTCAAGTATAAAGTTGGAGGTTAAATAAACCATGCAACAAAATTCTCTGCACTTTACAAAATTTTGCATTCCTAAAACATCTAAGAGTCTTTTACACACACACACACACACACACACATATATATATATATATATATATATATAAAATAATATAGCCAGACGATCCAAACTCCTGTAAATACCTACAGCTCTAAATATGCCTTCTAACTTAAAACATAAATACACCCAACCAATAAAAGTAAGAGTATTCCTACCATAGATGGAGACTACGTCTAACCCAAGCATCGACATGCAATGACACCATCATATAGCCTACAATCATATGTTATCATGCTAATGTAGGTCCACGTCAAACATTTGACCGAGCTTCTTATTCACTACAACCTCATCTCCTATATAAGATTCTAATAAAATATTTAAGAAAATATTCTAACCAAAATTCAAACAAGTAATTTAAAGTCCACCACTCGGTTTTATAACGTACGTACCCTTTACATTTAATTTTTAAAAGGTAAAATCTGTTGCTAGATTTGTCATATTGCCTTGTCTTCGCGAAATTAGCAACTGTGTTACTTCCATAATATGTGTTAGTAAATTGTACACTTCCAACAATAAGCCCTTGGCTAAGTCATTCTTTGACTGAATAAAACGTTTTATATTAACAAAGAAGCAACTTTCTTAAATATATTGATATTATGCTGGTGAAATTTTAGTCTAGTGGTTAAGATTGATGTCCTAAGTATATTAAGCTCTAGATTAGATTATCCTTTTTCCCATTACATTGTAATTGTATTGTACTGTACTTTATAGCTCATTCGAACCAAAAGAACAAGGTGTTGATATTTCTTAACTTATGATAAATTGAATGCTTGAATCTGTGCTGTGTAACTCAAATTAAAAGTAGCCTTGTATAACATTAGAAAGTATATTCAATATATGATAGTGCAGTAGCCCTATAGACATGCTTGCTAGAAGTTTAACTTGGATCTTATTGTAGTCACATTCAAATAGCTCTAGATATATCATGTATAGAGTTCATAAGGAATTGATCCATTTAAACTTTTACATGAGACATATTTATTTAGAAACCAGCTACTTAAACTGACGTTTAACTTCACATTTTTCCCCAAGAAAAGGTTGTTATAGTCGGTTAATAAGTGTGTGAGACATCTCACGGTATAATTTATCATGAGACAGTCTCACAAAAGACTTACTGTACTAGGTCAGATAATCTTTTTTAATTTTAAATGCCCCGGACTTCGTATGTATGAGATATTATGACCTATGACACAAATATCACATTTTATTACAGGTAACTAGTATTATGACTCATATGATGTGAAAAGTATTTTTATTATGTTCTTGTTTTCAACTTACCACAATTTGTAACGGTCAATTATAGTAGTTAAGAATATAGGTTATTAAAGTCATCTATTTAAAACTTTTAATATATTAAAGTATATTAGCATTTAAATAATAGAAAAAAACTTTAACAGTTATGTTATGAAACCCAAAGTCATCTAATTAACTGACCAGTAAGTTTTCTATGAGACCGTCTCACAATAATGTATACCATAAGACGTCTCATACACTCAATAACCGCCTTCTAAATCTAAAAAGAAAATATCTTGCCACATAGGTGGTCTCACAATAAATCACCGTAAGACTACCTCATACAAGAATTTGTGTTAACTACGGTAAGTCTTGTGTGAGACCAACTTATACCGTGAAACATCTCCTCACAAACTCATTAATCGCCTCCTAAATTTTAAAAAAAAATGTCTTGCCTCAGAGGCGGTTTCACAATAAATCACCGTGAGACCGTTTCATACAAGAATTTGTATACTAACTATTTTTACTCTTCTATGTACATGTACATTTGAATTTCCATAAGATCCAATATGTATGGTGTATAGGTACAAGTGCTGTTTTGCAAAACCCAATGTATATGTAGGTTCCAAAATGAGTATGGTGAGCATATGACTAAAACCCCTACTTGGAATAAATTTCTGTACATATGTAGTTGACTGTTCTCGATTTTCGATTATGATACTTCAAATAGCGCCTTACCAAACAGGTCATCTAAATTTTGTATTTTACTTTACCTATGCAAATAAAAAAAAGATATATGATACTCAAAATTGTATTCATCTAGACCATAGTTGGAACCTAGTGAAGCTTCAACTAGGCTTGGCCCTGTTCGGCAAAATTAGTTATTTAAGTAGCAGATAACTGTTTGAGTAGCGGATAACTGTTGAGTTTTAGCAGATAGCTGTTTAACTAGTTGTTTAAAAAAAATGTGTTTGGTAAAATTAGCTGTTGAATTAGCCGATTTACATAAAATGACAAAAAAGGATATTACTAACATTTTTGTTGTTTCATTATTATTATTGCTACTACTATTATTACTACTACTATTATTACAACTACAACAACAGCAACTACAATAATAATACCTACTACTACTACTACAATTTGATGGTACAAAACTTGCAATAATAATTAGCCAGAGCAACTCCCACCTAAATCGTAAATTAGCTAGAGCAACTCCCAAATTTGGGTTGTGAGAAACCTTGTTGAGAAACCTGCACCCAGTAGAATTGACCAAGGATCATGATAGGCATGATTAGAAGAGAGAATAGAGAGTGGAGATGATAGCCTATCTGAACCACACATCTCGCAATCCCACCACCACCATAAGAGAATAGAGAGAAGAAGAAGCAACACTAACCACTGCCCATCTTCTCCAACTAGCTGAGTCCCACCTCCGCCTCCACAACTTCTCTATCTGTCACGAATATGCCCTTGAATCGCACCACCCCAATGACCTCCACCACCACCACAAGAAATTGCCTCCCAATTCCAGAAAAAATCTATTAGATTTAACATCAAATAAAATAAAAAAAATTAATATACTCGCTTTACAATTATAGAGCAACTCCAAAATTGCTACTGAAATCTTCTATGATTTGTGATGTTCTGTAGTGATTTCAAACAGAGAAGGCAGAAAAGGGGGGATCGAACACTGACAGTGAGGGTTTTGGGAAGAAGGTAGGCTTTTATATAAGGGGCAAGGGCTGAAAATCTAGGAAAACATCAGGGGCATAATTGGAAGAAAAAAAATGAAATGCTTTAGTGTTTTGCAAAACGTTAAAACTCCTAACGTTTTTAAAACGCTACCTCAACCACTAAAAGCTAATTTGATATGCTATTTTATCGAACACTGAAAATGATATGCTATTTTATCGAACACTGAAAATTTGAGAATGTAAAATTTTAATATATTTAAAATGCTAAATACTAATTAAAACGCTATTACCGAATACAGCCATAGTTACAAACACTAAACTCATGCCCTATAAAACACTCCAAATTGAATTGAAGCCACAAAACAATGCATAATTACACCTACACAACGCCCATGATGGAAATCGAAATTGAAATGTTGGCTGGTGTTGGTGCGGGTAAAAAAGGGGGAAAAAAAAGTCGTCTCCAACTCTTCTCCCTCTGTCCGACGCGGGGGGGGCGGCCGGCCTGTCCCGCGTTTTCCAATTTTCTCTCTCCCAACAAACACCCCTCTCTCTTTCCCCTCTCGCTCCCTCTCTCTCTCTCTAGATCACAGTCATCCATTGTCGCACCTCCTGAGCTCCATTTCCCTCTGCAATTCAATCTCTGAAGATCTTCCAATTTCTCTGTTCTCCTTCATCATTCGATCTCTGCGCGTACATTTGGACAGGGATAGAGAGGGGAGGAGGAGGACAGAGAAGCGGCGGTTCTGTTCTGAGACTCCCGCCTCTCTATCTCTCTAACTGGATCTGACCAGCCATGGCGCTTTCAGGCATGAGAGGCCTTTCCATGTTCATTAGTGACATTCGTAACTGCCAGAACAAAGAACAAGAACGACTTCGTGTCGACAAAGAGCTTGGCAACATTCGTGGCAAATTCAAAAATGAGAAGGTTAGGGTTTCTGTCTCACTGTTTTTTGTAATGTTTGGATCGTGGGGTGGTAGTAGAAGTGCTGTTGCTGTGAAGTGGTATTGATTTTGGTGTGGAATAGAGCTTGTGTAAGCTTAATTTGGTGTATTAGGGCTAATTTTTTACATAATTCGTGGTTATACTTGTGCATTTTGATCGAAGGCAGTGGTGGAAGGTTAGTTAGAAATTCGCAGTTCATTTTAGTCTCAGTAATTGAACCACTGTGTGCTTAAATTTGGAATAGGTTTTTGCCACGGGTTAGTTGGATTGAGGAATTACATAGTGGCTTGTTCTTCGGTCTCATTTTAGACTCAAGTTTATTATCTGCTGCCTTGGCAATCTGGGTGTGACTGTACACTGGAATTTGCCTACAAAGGTCGACATTAAACCCTCGAAGTAGATGAATCCGATCCTCTGCAGTTTCTGGCAGTTGGGTGAGAATGCTGAGCAACTCTATTCTGAAGTACAGTTGTGTAGCCTGTTTGGAAAACTGTATCAACTTTGAATTGGATTTTTAAGTGTTTACCCAATTTGGGAAAAAAGGTACTACCTGGCGATAAGTAATTGAACATTAGAGCAGAGAGCTTACGAGTGGACCTAGGGCACCATCTAATGGGCTGAAAATATGAAAGGAACAAACGTGACAGTCTAATCTTGGACTTCATCTTCACCAACAAACCTATGCATAATGTGCTAAAACTGAAGTTAGAGTAGAAAGCTTGTTCCTTTTCACCCCCTCTTTAGTAGAGATAATCGGACAACTCTTCAGATCTAATATTGTCATGCAGCAATGCCATCGCGATTTCTTTCTTTAGGGCTAGTTGTCTGCTTGTCTCATCCCTATTCCTTCCTGATACACCATTAGTTGATGTGCAAAATTGTTAAAGAATTATGGGTATTTTTTGATTTCTTTGGTTTTGAGATGGTGGGATGTGAGAGTATGGAGTGTGGAGGAGTATTCTGAGCTGGAGGGACCTCAATGTCACAGCTGGTGAAGCTATTGGAGTGGATGTTAACCATTAAGCATAAAATTTAATTCCCCCCCTTTTTGGTCAATCTCTGCTATTTAAGTTTAGGAAGAGTGGTTCTACAGTTATACCCTCTATGCCCAAACAACCTCTTCTCTAGCAGTCTTGCTTTTCTAATTGGCAAAAGTTTTGTTAACTGATGCTGTACTATGCATAATTGTGATCAGACGGATAGAAAGTTAGGTACTCAACATAGCTACATGGACACCATAACCTACTGGGTTTTGAAAGAGCTGATTGATTGTTTTCTAAAGAATAGCAGTCTGCTTTTTTCTACTAAATAGTAAAGTTAGCCATCAGCGTAGGTAACTGTTATTTGGGAGCTAAGTTATCTGGGTAAGTGTAGGGAGTAGATCTAGGGCTTAGCATAGTCTTGTTTTGTTGACGGCTAGTCCTGTAATTGTTCTTTTCGACAGCTCCTGTTCTATGATGTCATTTGATTCAGTCTTCAAAATAGCTGCTTTTGTACTGTGTACAGCAGATACGTGGTAATAGCTCTAGTGATAAAATTGTTAGTACTTTGTACACTGAACCAGGCTCTGATGCTACCAAACTGCCAGTTCCTACAGTCCCTTTGTCGCATTCTCGTCATTAATGGAAATTTTGGAATCATGGGATATGCACAACCTGGTGGATGTATGAGAAATCTTATTACTATTCTTCAAAGAGCTTTACGCCTCTCGGCTTTCTTAAGATTAGAATGAAGGGAACGGCCCTACTGTTGTGTTGGCAAAGCTAACTTATTGAGTTGTGGGCGGAAAAAGTGGACATGGGGACTCGTGTTGGAGCTTCCTTTTCTCCCCCCAGAGTAGATTTTTGTGATTTGATGGACAAAAGTAGTGTGATTCACTATTTTCTATTGCACCTATGTTATTGTCTTTGACTGGTTGAACAAGAAGCTGGTCCACAAGAGAAAGCACGATTAGATTTTAGAAGTTTCCTTGGATCATACTCAGCCAGTTCACCCCTCCCTCGTGTTTTTTGTATTACTTTAATTCAGTTCCCGCTTCTTTTTTAAGCACTTTGTTGACTGTCTCTAAGAAGCGTGGACCCTCCACAGCCTCGTATATCCGTGCCTGACGTGTCAGACATCCACATTATCGGAGACATCCTGCTCACTCTCAAATGCATGCCAAAGACACAAATGGTGGAAGAAAAATGGGTTTTGTTATTAACAGTCGTAGGTCATATGCATTATGTGCGGGTTATTATTGTTCCAATCCAAACACAATCCTCTCCTCTCCAAGGCCAAAAACATAGAATAAGTTTTGCAGTTTGCTTTGCCTGTTAGAGTACTAAATTTTTGAACCTTTTGAAGCATCATCATGTAAAAAAATTTTAATTATGTTTCTGCTTTAGCTGACACTCTTTTCATTTGTCAGGGGTTGTCTCCATATGAAAAGAAGAAATATGTTTGGAAAATGCTTTATGTATATATGTTAGGCTATGATGTTGATTTTGGTCATATGGAGGCTGTTTCGTTGATATCAGCACCAAAGTATCCAGAAAAGCAGGTAACCTTGTGATCTGTGGCCCTGTTCCCCTATATTATTTATTTACTTTTGCAACTTAGTCAAGGAATCAGAGTGCAGCTTGGTATGGTGTTGTGGAGCCATACTCATATGACAATTGGATAAAGTGTCACAGTTGCTGTACGATGGATTGATATTTATATTGTTAATGTTGTACTCCCAAATATGCGTTAGAATGGTATTTAAAAAGTAAAACTCGAAGAAAATGTTTTATGAGTGTGGTCTTTGTGATTTAATTAAATTAGTACATTCATAAAGTAAGAGCCACCATGCCAAATATGACAGCTGTTTCGTGGTAAATGCAATGTTTGTTTGGGTTGAAATGTGTTTCATAGAGGCTATGAATGTGAATTGCAATTGACATAAGATATGGGGTCTCAGGGCTATAGTGACCTGAGACCCTGATGATGGGACAGTTCACTACAGTTGCATTGCGTACTGGCTTTGGTTTGGTTCCTTGAGGCTTAAACAAATGGTATGCTGGCAGTCCCAAAGTACCAGAAACATAAAATGGCTTTGTTTGGTTTGGTTCCATGGAGAAAAACGTTTTTGTTTGTAGTAGAAGAAGTGATGGGAAAGGGGCTCAATGTTCAGTGAATGTGATGCTGCGATGCTAGACTGTTGCACACTTGCACTGCTTCTTTGTATGCATATGTCTATTCATCTATACTTGGGTTTCTTTTAATATATCTGAGGTCATTGACTGGTTGAATTCTTGTAAGGCGATGCTCAAAAGACCCCCCCCCAAAAAAAAGGAAAAACTAACACACATGCACACACACACACACACACACCACACACACAAAAACAAAAACAAAAACAAGAAAGCTTTTGTCATGCTACAGTGCTGATGTCCCGAACCATTGGATTACATATCATGATCTTGATTTCCATATTGGTATGTTGTGCTGTTGCTTTTTGCAGGTTGGTTACATAGCAACTTCATGTTTGCTCAATGAGAATCATGATTTCTTACGACTAGCGATAAATGCTGTGCGCAATGACATTATTGGGCGCAATGAAACTTTCCAGTGTCTTGCCTTGACTTTGGTATGCCACTTATCTTTCAGACTCTTAGGTTTGTTTTCTCAGTCTAGATCTTTCCTGGCTATTTTCGCCCGAGGAATTTTTTTGTGACCTGGGGGGTAGATCGTAGATCTCAGAGGTAAACACATGGTATTCATTTCCATGCTACATAATTTTCCTCAGTGTCATAATCTTGAATTCACTTTGACTTTAGCACCTTATATCTGTCAATTGTCTGTGGCAGGTTGGGAATATTGGTGGTAGGGAATTTGCAGAATCTTTGGCACCTGATGTGCAGAGGTTACTGGTAAAGGAATCTAAAATTTCTTAGTCATTTGCTTATTAATTATGATTGAAATTGCTGGTTGTGACTATTGCTTTCTGTTAAGATGTCAAGTGGCTGCAGGCCACTGGTGCGAAAGAAAGCTGCTCTCTGTCTCCTTCGCCTGTATAGGAAAAATCCAGATGTAGTTAACATAGATGGCTGGTATGTTTTTCTTTCCTGTTCTTACCTCACCCCCCTCTCTCTTCCTTCTCGTTCCTCCTACCGTCTGGATTGCTTTCTGCCTTTTTGTGCGTTGGATCAATAAGACATAATGTCTTGTTGAAGAATTGGGATGTTGAGTGATTTTAAAATTACTACAGGGAACAGAGGGATCAGATCATGAGTAATTATGATCCCTTTGAACTTTATCTAACATATCTACTTTTCAAATATATCAGGCCGGATCGAATGGCACAACTTTTAGACGAACGTGATCTGGGGGTTCTTACTTCTGCTATGAGTCTGCTGGTTGCATTAGTGTCCAATAACCATGATGCATACTGGAGCTGTGTTCCCAAATGTGTTAAGATTTTGGAAAGGCTGGCTAGAAACCAGGATGTCCCCCAAGATTACACATACTATGGTATCCCGTCACCATGGCTTCAGGTTCATTCTCCATTTCCTTATCTTTATACAAATGAGCAGACAGGTTTACTTACAGCCCTTTTCTCTTCCCTCTTTCCCTTCCAACCGTCATCCTCTTTCTTCGAAGTTTGTTTTCTCAATCGGGATTCTAGGGCCCCATTCTCTTTTTTCGGGCTTACATACTCCATTAGAGCTGATATTGTTGAGGCCTAATAGTTTTCGTTGTTTTATGCTGGACAACTTTTGAAACTCTCCCTCAAGAACAATTACCTTTTATTTTTTTAAGTTTTTTTTGGGGGGGGGGGGGGGAGGAGTGTTCCATATATTTACAGAGGCCCTTTCCGTGAGCTGCTATGAAAGCAGCCATTGAAATAATTATTTATAATTTGCAATGAGCAAATTCATTATTTTGCTGTTACATGCTTTTTGCACAGGTTAAGGCAATGAGGGCTCTGCAGTACTTTCCTACCATAGAGGATCCAAGTTCTAGGAGATCCTTGTTTGAGGTTTGTTTCTCCTATGAAGCTTTGTGTATATCGCTTTTTATATAGCTCTGATATATGGACTCATTTTTAGGTTTTGCAACGGATATTGATGGGAACAGATGTTGTGAAAAATGTGAATAAGAACAATGCCTCACATGCTGTCCTGTTTGAGGCTCTTGCTCTTGTAAGTCCCATTACCTTATATTTTTTATTTTGAAAGATAAAATAGAAGGACATCTTCATCCTTGTTTTTGGGTATTGTTTGTAGATTAGCTGCTGCATGAAAAGTTAAAAAATGTTAAAATGTTTCAAAGTACAAGGTGAAATTAATTACTTATTTTGGAAAATTGGATCAGTGCTTTCACTGATTACTAATTTAAATGCTTCCATCTTTGTAGAATGTACCATTGAGGAAACCTTCAAGTTCTTTTTTGTATGTGTTAGGGCTTTTTTTGCTTTGGGGGGGAGGGGGGCAGAGTGTGACCTGGTAATTGATAAAAGAAATGGGCCCCCGAGATTTTTGGGTTCCTTATTTATGTCTTTGTCTGTACATTGTACCTCATCACAGGTAATGCATCTTGATGCTGAGAAGGAAATGATGTCCCAATGTGTTGCCTTGCTTGGAAAGTTTATTGCTGTTCGTGAACCAAACATCCGATACCTGGGTTTGGTAAGTTCTGGGAAGCTATAGACTGTTTGATGTCGTAAGTTGCATCTGTAATGAAAGTTTCAGCCAGGCTTTAAGTGAGTTCATTGCAGCTTCTAACATGAATTCTTTATTGTTGGAATTTCTCTAATGCAGGAAAATATGACACGGATGTTAATGGTTACAGATGTGCATGACATCATCAAAAGACATCAGGCTCAGATTATAACTTCACTGAAGGATCCTGATATCAGGTTGAGCTTTGGAGCTTTGCCTTACCCCATCTTTGTGTTCGTGTACTGGCTAACACCATCAGGAGTCATCTGTGCTCCTCTCATCCTCACCCTCTCTTTTGCTTGTTTCTTTTTCTATACATGCGCGCGCGCACACACACACACATATGTATCACATACTTGCATTTACCCTAGCCTAAGAAAACTGGATTTTTCTGTGATGTGATCACAATGATGTGAAAAATTATTGCTTTCTATTCCATGGCAGGAAATCTCTTGTATTTTGTTTTCCCTTCTCTCCAACCTCTGAGGTGCACAACTGCACATTGACTAATGATAATTTACATTGTCAGCATCCGGAGACGTGCCCTTGATTTGCTTTATGGAATTTGCGATGTTTCAAACGCCAAGGACATTGTGGAGGAGTTATTACAGGTTTGAATTTTTGGCTACCATTTTTTTCTTTCTCGTGTGTAGGTTTGTTTAACGTTGCTTTAATCTTGACAGAGATACTTTTAGGATATATGCTCAAACTTTTAAAGATAAAAGATTTCTTTTGTTTTGCAGTATCTAAGCACAGCAGAATTTGCAATGCGAGAAGAATTATCTCTCAAGGCTGCCATACTTGCTGAAAAGTTTGCCCCGGACTTGTCATGGTAGGGTCACTTTGTATTGTTGGTGCAGCTTATTCTACTTCACTTTGCCTGCTATCTAAGGTTGTCACCCTATATTTCTTTAGTACTGTATAAAATACCAATCTTGATTTGTACAATTTCTAGTCCAAGACTCTGAGCACTTTACATACTGCAGTATTGCCTTCCTGACCTGTCTGGTATCCTTCTCTTTGTTTTCTTTTTTTAATGTTTTCGTAAGACCTGTAAAATCCAAAACACAAGTGAGAATTTTTTGGGGTTTTCTTTTTTTTTTTCTTTTTTGGGGGGGGGGGTTGGAGTTACTGGACAGTGGACAGCCAAATCTTACAAAAACCGTATGGAAAGCAAAGAAATAAATTAGAATAAAGGGGCAAGAGAGAATGCATCAAGATTGCTAGTCATCTATCTATAGGTATAAATGAAGGACAACCATTGCTGGTTTGGCCAATCATGCCAACAAAGCCTACATAATTTGGAAATGACCAAATTGCATTAAACTCCTGATATTCTGATTGTAGACTAGTGACTTGTCACTGCCCTTGAAACAAATATCACTATGATAAAAACTTCTTGCAATTTCTCCGCTGTAAACATCCACTACTAAGGAACATCACATAAACCTTCCAAATTTTCCAGGCAGGCTTGTGAGCAACTGAACACAAAATCACTCCAACAAATATGACATTCTGGGAGAAAAAAGGTTTCAATTTTTGTTAATCTTTCGAAGTTTCATCTTCTTGCATGAATACATTGACTAGTTAGCAGAAGTGTCAAAAGTATTACAAAGTCCAGTTCCAACTACACAAGTTCTCTGAAATTGATAGAAGAAAGAGGGGGGAAGATTGCATTCTTCAGAACAACACTAAGAATGAATGCCCATGTAGATGGGTTCTTCTGCAGTCTTATCCCTGGGATGAGCTGCTAGAGAGTTTATCCTCAATAACGATCACTTTCATGTTATCTTGAGTTACCTTATTCTTGATTTTATTTTCATGTCGAGTGCCATCTAACTGAGCAACTTTGGGATTTAAAGGTTTTCTAACTGCATCATGTTGACCGCCATCTAACTAAGCGAGTTCTTTCTTTGATTTTGAGGGCTTTTAGTCCTCTGATTTTGACAATATGCAAGTTCATCCTAGTTATGTAAAATAAGTATGCCATAAGGAATGTATCTTGTAGTATTGGAGACTTGACAAATGGGTTAGAATTTAGATTACCTTCTTATTTTGTCCCTTCGGTGTAATAGCAACTTTGCATTGTGAATAAAGCTGAATGCTCCTTTGTTGATGGTCAAAGTGGTTGGAACTCTGAAAGAATCGAACACGAAGGCTTTGCCAAAGAGAAAAGGATGACAACTAAAGGGCTTATGAATTTCTTTTCTTCCCGTGTTTGTAACTGTTGTGAAACCATGCAAATCTGTTTATGCCCTGCCTTTTACAAATTTTATGCAGGTATGTGGATGTGATCCTTCAGCTGATTGATAAAGCGGGTGACTTTGTTAGTGATGATATATGGTTCCGGGTGGTACAATTTGTTACAAACAATGAAGATCTGCAGGTAAGTAATTTCATGCTTTTTTTAATTTATTTTTTATTATAGATGTTATGTTTGTTATCTTGTAGTAGTATCAGTATATTTTACCTTCTACTTGTAGCCTTATGCGGCACTGAAAGCCAGGGAGTATCTCGAGAAGCCTGCCATACATGAGACAATGGTTAAGGTGTGTTCTTGCCTAAACAAACCCCACCCTTCCCCTTCCTGATGAATTTTTTTAAAGGAAAATCGGTAGAGAAAGAGAGAGAGAGGTAAACGAAGGACTTGAAGATTATATCATGATACTTTGAGGGAGGTGGCATGTTCCTGTTGCGATGCATGGAGTCAGAAAGTTCGTGGGAAAACTTTTTTCGTGTTGTTCGCTTTTTAAATCCGTCTTGTGAACTTCCTTCAGAAATTACGATATTCATTGATGTTTTAAATAAATCGTCTACAATGCTTTTTTCAACAGCACTTCATTAAGGGACATATGTCTGATGAGGATGTCATTATGGCCTTTGGATTTGAGACCTTGCAATCATCTCCTTCTTCTCCACTTTTTTGGGCTTATAAATGCTGATATACCTAATTCTTGTTCTTCACAGGTGTTCGATTCTGTTTGGTAGACTTACTACGTAACTAGACCCATCTTGGTCTCCAATTTGATATGTTTTTTGTCATGGGACAATAGGTGAATGGATAGTACTAAGAAAAGTATTTCTCATGTTATTCTTTACAAAATGTGAAGATTGAGATTAAAAGGCATTTCTAGAATAGATTGAATCACACTTGCATGAAATTCTATTTAACACGTCTCTATGGCTTAAATTAATTCCTTGTGTTTGGAATAATGTACAGTTGTCACAATGAAATGTGACGAGGAATACTGTTGTGGTGCGCAATAGTCAATCCCTTTAAATGTTTTGATTCCTAAAATTTAGCTGTTCGTTCATCATCCCCAGTACCCACCTTCTGTTGTCGATGCTAGCGTTTTTTTGTCTTTTTATTTTCTTGACATGTGATATGGCTTCTTAACATCAGGTCAGTGCTTATATACTTGGAGAATTTGGACACCTTTTGGCCAGACGTCCTGGTTGCAGTCCCAGGGAACTTTTTAGCATCATCCACGAAAAGCTTCCTGCAGTATCGTACGAACGTTCACCCTTGCGCTCTTATGCTTTCTGTCATCTTTATGTTGCCAAGTGCTTAGGAATTCTTATGGAGAATGCTCTTTCAGGACTTCAACTATCCCTATTCTCCTTTCATCATATGCCAAGATTTTAATGCACATGCAACCTCTAGATTCAGAATTGCAGAGGCAGATTTCAGCAGTGTTCCGGAAGTGAGTGTTTCAGTGTTCATAACATTTCCACAAGCTTATCCACTGTCTCATAGTTGCAGCTTATAAGAATTCTTCTTATGTCAGATACGAGAGTTGCATTGATGCAGAGATACAGCAACGTGCTGTTGAGTATCTTGCACTGACTATGAAAGGTCCTGCTTTGGCCGATATATTGGCTGAAATGCCCAAGTTCCCAGAGCGCCAGGTGTGTGTTGGATTTTGTTATACTCCAGTAGTTTGTTGTGGCAGTAACTGCCATCAAAGAAAATATTTAGCTATTGATGAGCGTTTGAGCTAGTATACATATAATGGAACAGTTTATCTAGATGCTGATGTTCTTCTGATCTGTAAATTCAGTCTGCACTAATCAAGAAAGCTGAAGATGCTGAAATTGATACTGCGGAGCAAAGTGCTATAAAGTTACGGGCAGCGCAGCAGAGTTCAAATGCTTTGGTTGTTGCTGACCCACTGCCAGCCAACGGAACTCCACCGGTTGGATCTTTAGGCCTTGTTAAAGTGCCCAGCATGAACACTAACACGGTTTGAACAATCTTCTGCTGAGTTTTATTTGTCCATTCATAGTAGCCTCCAAAGCCAAAACCTCTATATCTTATTTGTGCTCCATAAAATCTACCAGGATTACGAAGCTACGCAGAAAACATTACCTCAACCAAATGGGGCTTTGAGTGAAATGGACTCCCAACAAGCTATTCCGTCTCCAGATCTTCTTGGTGATTTGTTGGGCCCCCTTGCAATTGAAGGTCCCCCAGGGGATGCTGCACAATCAGAGCCAGGCTCAGCATCAGGAGCTGAAGCTACCTCAAATGTGGTTGATGCTTTGGCACTTGCACCTGTGGAAGAGCAACCAAATTCAGTACAGGTAAAAACCTCTGCGCTTATGCCTAAACGGCTGAAACTATAGTAATCCTGTTTTGCTGCTGCTCAATTTTCTCAACTTTCAGGATCTCAGGGAGGGTTGTCTTACGTTAATTGCAGTGCAAGTATAAACTTTCTACTCCCCTATCAATTTCTTTTGCAGTTGTGGTGGCATATAATCTCTATGTTACCGACCAAGCAGCTGTTCTTTTTTTCTTTTCTTTCTTCCTCATTTTTAAGCCTTTTGGTTGTTTGCGGTCTCAGGGGGAGCTCCTTTTTAGAATGCACACACATACTGTTATTTATTTGAAGTTGAAACCTGTTGTATCTATTTACTCGTGACCAGGGTTTTGGACTTGGGACCAGTTTGACATTGGGCTTCCTTCTCCGCAGGCTAAGGCTGCCTGCCGCCGTCAATTGCATTGATACTTCTATATTTACTCTTCGTCTATAGGATGTACATTTGTGGATTTTCAAATTGACAATAATGATTATTTTGAATAAGGAACTTATTTATTTTTGCGGAACACTTTATTAACAATACCAATCCTCTGAAAGTATGACAAAAAGTACCTTGTCAAGCAAATTAATTGATTAGAAATGCAGTGTTTGAAAGCTTTAGGGATGTCATCAGTTTAATTGTCCCAGACATATATTCCTGTCTGACAGTCTTGAGTGACTGACACTGAACTGTCTATGCAGCCTATTGGAAGTATCGCAGAAAGATTTCAGAACTTGTGCATTAAGGATAGTGGTGTTCTGTATGAAGATCCTTATATTCAGGTTTGCATTGCTTTTACAGTTCTCTTTAACTCATGCAGAATTTCCTTGGCCATGTTCGCTTTAAACCAGATATTCACATGCATATTGTATGATGCATCACAGCATCAGGTATTAGACCCTTGGGGTTTTGTGAGCTTTAGTTCTCATCTCCATTCCCTTTGGCACAGATTGGAATAAAAGCAGAGTGGCGAGCCCATCATGGTCGTATGGTCCTTTTCTTGGGAAACAAAAATACTGCTCCGCTTGATTCAGTTCGAGCATTGATATTGCCTCCTGCCAACCTGAAGTTGGAACTTTCATTAGTACCTGAGACTATTCCTCCCCGAGCCCAGGTGAAGATGAAAGTTGAATTTCTAGTAATTCTATCACATATTATGGGGGAAAAAGCATCTGAATTTTGATTGATATCTCAGCTGATTATCACACTCACTGTTGTCCTTTTTTGGCCAAATGTAAATCTCATAACTTAAGTAATAAATGTTGAAGATGTAACTTAAATGCTCAATTACTTGTTATCCATTACTTAGGTGCAATGCCCTCTTGAAGTTGTAAATCTCTGCCCAAGTAGGGATGTTGCTGTTCTTGACTTCTCATACAAGTTTGCTGCCTCCATGGTACATGTTCGATTGCACTCTTTTCTGTCTGATATGATTCCAAGTATGCTCTAACCTGGAGAATCCTTGAGTGCTGAATGTTTATAACTACTCACCCACAGGTGAATATCAAGCTTCGACTTCCTGCAGTTTTGAACAAGTTCTTGCAGCCGTTGTCATTATCAACAGAGGAATTTTTCCCTTCATGGAGATCCCTTTCAGGGCCACCTTTGAAGCTCCAGGAAGTGGTGTGTGCATTTGCGTGGATTATTTTATTTCTTTGTTACCAACTTACAGTATTTTACTGATCGATTCACCTTTTTCTTCTACACATTGCTTTATTTCCTTGTTAGCATGTCCCTAGTTCCATTGATCATTAGATGTTTCTATCTGCAATTGTGGGGAGCTGACATTCAGTCACACGGACTTCCATTCTTGCATGTCTCCAGCTCATGCCCTGCAGTTAAGAGTCTTACAATTTGAGTTTAGGTTCTATGCTTTCCCATCCTTCACTACTAAAGACAGGCTGGGGGATGGATGTATTCTGTGCGTCTACCGTAGCGTGAACATCGCATCCATCGAACTAGACTTCATGTTCAGCTTTATTTTCATCATACGATTGTGTTTTACATTCTCTTGCTTCCTCAGAATGGAATATAGCACATATGTTTCGAGGCATGTCCATGTAATGAAAGTGAACTTCAAAGAAAGCGCTGTCCAGTACAAAGCCCAAAGGGAAACACAATTGCATGTTATATGGCTTCTAGCTTATCTTGTCACTTCAGTTGATTCTATAGTATTTTAATGCCAATATGCCACACTTGAAATGTGTTGCACATGTCATTCCTTGTTATATGTATTTTCCTTTTTGGTAAGGAACTTGTCATTCCTTGATATGAAATAGACAGAATGCCATACAGAGCAGGGAACGGGGGTAATGGAATGAATCTGAAGTTACCACCCATGTGCTTAATGTCAACAGTTTCTGAGAGTCTCCAAGCCAGCCGCTAAAGGCTAAAGGCAGATCAGTGGATGCCCAAAAAAAAAAAAAAAAGGCATGCAATGTTGGACATCTTTGTGTCATTTTGTGTCATTTTACCTGGTTTGATTCACAGTTCTTTTCTTTTTTTTCTTATTTCTTGAATCAAGAAACTAATATCATACACTGATATGACTCTAGAGGTGTCTTAGGCCTTTCCTAGTTTGACTGCTGACCTTCCTATTTGGAAGATCTGTTTAATATCTGGTTACCAGACTTCTGTACAAGTTGGTTTGATCCTACCCAATGATTTCCTTGCGGTGAATGTTTTTGTCGCACCTTATGATGTGTAAGCTAATATGTTCTGTACAAGACAGAGCAATTAAAAACTGTCACATTATCTGATAGTTATTGCTATGAAAATCTTATTGAACTGATCAAGTTTTTGGGGTCATAATTCCTTTTTGATTCCATGAACACGGTGAGACTGAGAGCTTCATATGATTGCGGAAATTAACATTAGTGAATCATTTTATGTTGCATGTATGCAAGTATGCTGATGCGCATACTTTTTTTTTTGTTTTTTTACACGTACGGTTAATATTTCTGCAGGTCAGAGGTGTTAGACCTATGCCTCTAATTGAGATGGCAAATCTGTTCAACACCTATCACCTGATAGTCTGTCCTGGATTGGTAAGTCTCTAAACCCTTTCTGGATCGTCTATCTATTTCACACAAAATTATGACTTACTGGTTCATTCTTATCCAGGATCCAAATCCGAATAACTTGGTGGCATGCACCACTTTTTATTCAGAAAGCACGAGAGCCATGCTGTGCTTGGTATGACATTCAAAGAATTTGTTATGTGATAATTTAGATTGTCCTCCTACTCTGTTCCCTTATGTAGCCTGCATGTGTGCGCCCCCCCTCCCCCCTCTCGTGGGCCCAAAAAAATTGGGGAACAAGCCTACCTCAAAATGCTTTGATGTGACCATTTCACCTGGAGTGGTTGATGAGGCAATTTTTCAGGGATCTATGCCCATTACCCTTGGGCCTGGGGCTTTAGAGTGGACTGTGGACATGGTAAGGTTACTCAGGTATAATGGAATGGCAAGGGGGAAGAGGTGGGGACACAGGGCACAAGTCTAGTAGTGGTTGGCACTTCTCCTGATCCAGGTTTGATCATGGGTAGTGTATTTGTCCGACGTCCGATTTGTCCGGACCCGAACCGACCTGAACCCTTATTTTTGCACCTAGTTGTGATCTGACAAGGCATATGCTTTTAGGGACGTTGGGATGACCAACTCGTTTAGGTGCTTCCACACCCCCCCCCCCCAAAAAAAATGAGTGACTAATTAATTATTTAGATTGACAATTAACTTCCAGATAATGCATAAATGAGATGGTCACCTGGCCAGCGGTGTATTTGAGCCTCAACATTGTTTTTTTTTTTTTTTTGATGTATGATTTGAATCTTCACATGATTAATTTGAAATATAATTTCGCTGACTATAATTATCATCTTAAAACCATCAAGAAAACGATTTGTTTTAAAATTGAAGGGTTGACCCCAATTGCGAGTATGACTATGGAGTATGGGGTGATTTTCCTTTTAAACAAATAGATGACCTCAGTTGAGCCGAGCCAAGCCAAGCTGAAATGCCCTAGGCTTGGGTTTGACTTGCTAAGCATTCAAGCTGAGTCCAAGCCCTACCGAGCTGCGGTGTGACTCGCTTACTGCCCTCCCTGCAGCGAGAAATTATCGCCGTGGACAAGCTTATAAAAATCCCTTATGAAGATGCCTACCTTTTTCCAGCTGGCTGTTTTTTAAATGGTGACTCTCTCTCCTTTGATTTGCAGATTAGAATAGAAACTGATCCTGCAGACAGAACTCAGCTCCGTATGACAATTGCATCAGGGGATCCTACGCTAACATTTGAGTATGTATTCTGACACAAGTTCAAGATATTATTTTTCCCATTTAACTTAAACTGGCAGAGAAATTAATAGTTATCTGCTTTCAGGTTGAAAGAATTCATCAAGGAACAATTAGTTGCCATCCCAGCAAATCCTCGTGCACCTCCACCATCACAAGCACCAGCACCACCACCGGCACAAGCTCCTACTCAAGTAGCAGCATTGACAGATCCAGGTGCTATACTTGCTGGGTTGCTATGAGAAGCATGGATCATGTTAAGATAATTCCTCCATTAATATACATGTACAAGTCATTGATACAGGTGACTCCCAATTCATCTATCGAGGAAACCGATTACACAGATTACAAAACCCTATTTTGCGAGGGCTGGTGGGATTGAAGTTGATGAGCTTAATTGGTGATTGGTTGAATGTTAGGGTATGTTCAAGGATAGATCGGGGGTCCGAAATAGGGAATTTTTTCCTTCACAATTGCAATGTGCTTGGATGAGCTTTCTCTTGGGATGGGGGGTTTTCCCCTCATCTGGTTTTGTTTGATGATTTTCCCCTGTTAGAATTCTTTCTCAGTGTCAGTTGTAATATGGTAGTGGGTAGTTTGTAAAAGAAACTGTATGCGTTTCTTTTTCTCATTTCATATTTTTGAACAATTTTTGGGGTATATTAAACAGGTGTTGTAAGTGAAACAGCGAGAACTAGTGTTAGCAGTTTGTTCCTCCAATCTGCCTGAAGCATAAAGTTGTAACTAGTGAAAATTTTCTTTATAATATTTTCGGCATGCGTGTTTATTCTTTGATTTGAAATTTGCAATCTCTTCCTCAAGACTTATTTTTGTATGTATATATTATATTTCCTTTACTCTGCTATTTGGATTTTATGTTTAGTTTTAAAACAATGTTACGAGGACCGGACTGGCTGGTCGGACTAGGACACGGCAAGCAATTCGATCCGGAGAAAGCCACAAGTCGTCGTATTGGTCAAACTGTAAAAACCCTATCAAAACTAGACAATTTGGTTGACGGTCGAAATGTCCGAGTTACAATTGGACCGCAATTTCCTGAAAAGCAATTGAATTGTTGAACCAGATTTGCATATTCCAATGCTCAGATGGTTTCTTCAATACTCGTCAGTCGATGATTGATTATAGTTACTCGATTCAACAATAAAGCGGGTCAACCGGTCTAACCCCTGTCTAATTGGTCAAACTGGTTGAACTATTGACCCACTCTTCTGACCGGGTTGAACTACGGGTCAATTCTCTTAACATTGTTTTACTTGCAAGTGCACAAGATTAATTATAAACTAGTAAGTGTAGGAGTGTCGATCCAACGAGGAACAATAGTGATTTTAAATTTAGCATTTGAGGAGTTCGATTATCAATATGAATTAATGGGACAAAAGAAGAGTAAATGAGTCAAGAAAGTGGAGAGAAATCAAATTAGAGAATGATCTAGGACTTTGGATTTCACCATTGATGCAAATATTGATTTACTAATTTAAATGGGGATTCAATTTATCTCA
The DNA here is from genome assembly GCA_017589665.1 of Selenicereus undatus. Classification (NCBI taxonomy): domain Eukaryota; kingdom Viridiplantae; phylum Streptophyta; class Magnoliopsida; order Caryophyllales; family Cactaceae; genus Selenicereus; species Selenicereus undatus. Next base: position 20,255,640 of record JACYFF010031957.1, read on the forward strand.
TGTTCAACCTAAGCTACAAGCATGAGGCCATAAATTAAGAAGATGATTATAATTATCAAATAAGATTATTTATCTAAAGGGTTAGCATGAATCATTCTTTTTAGACATAACATGTATAATTTCTAAAATAAATTATTCAATTTTAACAATTATAATTATAAAGTCCAATTACATAATCATCATATTAGCCTACAAGGTCTAATATTCATTTGAGATAGCAAACCAACTTGATTAAACAATAGTATTAAGATGCATAAATAGATTAAGATCAAGTGTAAGCTCAAAATTATGCAATTAAAGAGACAAAAATAACCCCATAAGATATTAGCAAAATAATATTATTATCAAGGATCCATCCTAATCATAGAAATGAGTAATTTAGTCGGTCATAACTAGTGAAAATACCATTGAAGTTAGTATATTTTACTCCATATGCCCAAACTTTTATACTCAATTATACAAATGATATAATCAAGTGTAAGCTCTCAAATTTGACTCACAAATGATATGAGAAGAGAATAAAACAAAAAATTGCCAACAAGGCTTATTTTCTTCTAAACCCCTCAACCCAAATGATTTTGTCTTATGAAGACTCTATCTAAAGAAAATGAAAGATGGAAGCTGAAAATGAGAAGATGCTTGGGTGAGTGAGTGGATGAATGACTAGATGAATACATTTTTCCCCAACCTTGACCCTCTTTTTATAGTGAAAATCCAACCTCTTTTGGAGCCCAAAAATTAATAAAAATTAATTTCAATTAATTCTTGACTGTTAGAATGCATGAAAAAGGGCTAGTCTTAAGTATAAATTTATCAAAATTAATTAACTTTAATTAGGTTAACAATTGGTGCATGTGGAGAAATAATGCATGTGGAGAATTAAGCACCTGGTAAAATGAAGGCAGAACTCGGCCGCAGAGATTAACCCAAACGGAGCTGGGAAAGGCCGGCGGCAGATAGAGCTTGAGGGATTGCTTCTGGCTCATGGTTATGGGCCACAGAACAGGCCCAACCTAGAAAGAAGAGAAGCAGAGGTGGGGGGAACTTCTGGACTGGGCTTCCAGAATAGGCCCACGAGGAGGGGTGTTGTGAGAGAGTGAGAGAAAAGAGGTGGATGCTGAAGAACTGCTGGGCCGCGGAGATCCGGCCCAGGAGGGACAGAGAGAGGAGAGGAATACGGGGCTCTGCTGGAGGGCTGGGAATTGGGTCGCCAAGGTTAGGCTCAGACGAGAGAGACAGCAGGGAGAGAGAGAGGAAGGCTGGGGGGACCGCAGGCCAGGAGAAGAGAGGAGGGGCTGGCTGGACCGACAGTGCTAGCTGATGGGCGTCTGGGCCTCTTCGAATTGGCAGCACAACCGGCCCAAACCAGCCTTTTTCCTTTTGTCTCTCTTTTTTTCTCTTTGGCTTGAACTCTATGCATTGCGCACATGTTGGAGAATGGAGATCCGAGTAGAATTGAACAACTCCGTCCAAATTCTTTTATTTTGTTTTTACTTGAAAGTTACATAAAATATGTATTATTCTCTCATAAAATATATTTTAAAGACTTAAAAGTAGGTAAAATGAAGGACAAAATTACATATAAAATGTGAATTATCAACTCCCCCACACCAAAACTTTGCTTGTCCTCGAGCAGAGAACAACCATAACGCATAGATTCATTTAATCCATCAAGCATAATAAGAATAAGATTTAAGGAAGAAAATCAAGTGATCCAACTATGAATGCCCACTCCAAATCACATATATCAATTCACTACCAACCCACAAGTTATTATCAAATATTTTCAATTTCAAATGAGCCAATAGGTCAAAATTCAAGCAAATTATGCACACAACAAAACTATGTAGTAAACCGTAAGCAAAAAATTTCACCCAACATAACAAAAATCACAAGAGCGTCTTTAAAATCAAGTCTCCAATGCCAAATCAATTTATTATTCTCTTTTTCTTGATTTTTTTTGTTGAGACTTTGAATTTGTTCAAAAGTTCTTGATTCCACATGCTCTTTTGAGTGGATAAAGATATGGATAGATATAACACTCAGAGAAGCACTTAGTACATATTTAGACAATTAAAGATATGAATAAAAATAGACCCTCAACATTGGTACCAAAATCAGAACTCAATTAATTCAATTTATTTTATTTATTAATTGAAAAGTCAATGGGGAACTCAGTGCTTATCAATTACTTATAATGACATTGAAAATGGGGTTACATCTCAAACTCAAAATCAGTTACATAGTGGCATTAGCACAGCAAAAATTTCAACATTCGACTAGTCAAAGCTAGAAATAATCTCTAATAAACATGGGTCACATGAATCAAATTCACATAAGAAGAGTAGAACATACATAGTCAGAACACTCAAGAAGGGCAGCCCGATGCACAGGTATCTCGCGTTCATGCAGGTCCGGAAAAGGGCCCCACCCCAAGGGGGTGAATTGTAGGCAGTCTTACCTGACTTTATCAGTTGTTGATTCTAAGGCTTGAACCCGTCACCTTTTGATCACACGGAGACAACCTTACTATTGCTCCAAGACCCCCTTTCAATCAGAACACTCAAGCTCTTCCCAAAATCAAATTCACCCAAAGATTTTTAAGTTTAATTTTCATTTTGCTTCCCCCCCCCCCACCCTCACCCTAAACCTTACGTTGTCCTCAGTACAGAAAACAATAAGAAATAGAGAATTGGAGAAAAGAATAACACAACCATCGCAACAGCCAAAAATTAAGTGAAGAATCACACCCAAAAACACAAGCACACCTTGATCAAAAGGAAAAAAATTTAAAAAAAACCTCAAACTCTCCTAAAACGATTGGGTTGCCTCCCAACAAGTGCTAAGTTTTATGTCTTCAGTCAGACAAGGTCTCATCCACTAATCATAGTAAACTGGGTCTACTAGATTAATGGATTCAATCAAACCAAGCTCAACATCATGAGTCATAATATGTTTCAAACATCAGCCATTAACCATGAGAACTCGACCATCTTGGGGATCTAAAATTTGGACCGTGCCAGAGGGAAACACTTGTTGGACAACAAAAGGACCATCCCATCTAGATCTCAACTTTCCAAGAAATAGTTCAAGCTTAGAGTTAAAAAGCCAAACTTTCTGATTAGGTTCAAAAGATTTACGAGAAATTGTTTTATCATGAAAAGCTTTGGTTTTAGCTTTATAAATCTTAGCATTCTCATACGCTTCATTGTGCAATTCATCCAACCCATTTAATTGAAGCCTACAATTAGAATTCGGTTGTTTCATATCAAAATTAAAGGCTTTAATAACCCAAAAAGTATAGTGTTCTAATTCAACTAGCAAGTGCCAAGCCTTACCAAAAAGAAGTTGATAATGAGACATCCCAATGGGAGTATTATAAGCAGTACGATAGGTCCAAAGAGCATCATGCAATCTCAAAGATCAGTCTGTCCTATCGAGTCAAACCATTTTCTCAAGTATAAACTTGATCTCCCGATTAGATACCTCAACTTGACCACTAGTCTGAGGGTGATAAGGAGTAGCAACTTTGTGGGTCACGGAACACTTTCTAAGCAAAGCTTCAAAAGATCGATTACAAAAAGTGACTCCCTCCATCGCTAATAAGGGCTTTAAGGGCACCACACCGATAGAAAATGCACTCTTTCACAAACTTGACCACAACCTTGTGGTCATTGGTTCTAGTAGCCTGAGCTTCTACCCACTCTGACATATAATCAACAGTGACTAATATATAGACAAAGCCAAAAGATGGGGGAAAGAGACACATGAAATCAATGCCCCACACATCAAATATCTCAATAATCAGAATAGGGGAAAGGGGCATCATATCACAATGGGACAGGGCACCCGTACATTGGCAACACTCACAAGCAAGATAAAATCAGTGAGCATCTCTAAACAGGGTGGGGTGGAAGAACCCACTTTGTAAGACTTTAGTAGCTGTCCTACAACCTCCAAAGTGACCACCACAAGTATAAGAGTGACAAAAGTTGAGAATACTATGAATTTCACTATCGAGGACACATCTACGTACCACTTGGTCAGAGCAATGTTTGAAAGCATAAGGATCTTCCTAATAGTAATGTCTTACCTGTGCGAAGAATCTATCTTTTTCTTGTTTGGACCAATGAGGAGGAATCTTCCAGTGGCAATGTAGTTCACAATGTGGGCAAACCAAGGGAGAGGGGCATGTCACACAGCAAATAGTTACTCATCAAGAAAGTAGTTAGAAAATCCAATTAAGTCATTAGTATACTTAGTAAAGATCCTAGAGAAGTGGTATGCAATTGAATTTTCAGAACCTTTCCTATCTTTTATTTCAACATTAAACTCTTGGAGCAACAAAATCCATCTAATGAGTCTTGCTTTAGTGTCATTCTTAGCCAATAAGTGTTTTAATGCAGCATGATTAGTGAACACAATCATTTTCAAACACAAAAGGTATGGACAGAATTTATCAAGTGCAAAAAATACAGCTAGCAGCTCTTTTTTGTAGTTGAATAACTCTCTTAAGCATCGGTTAGAGTTCTACTAGCATAGTATATGATGTAAGGCATTACATTCACCCTTTAACCCATAACAACGCTGGCAGCAAAATCAGATGCATCACACATAATCTCAAATGGCAAGGAAAAATCAGGGGGGCTGCACATTAGGGGTTGACACCAACAAAGATTGAAACTTTTCAAAAGTTTTCATACAAGACTCATCAATCACAAAGTGAGCATCTTTGGTAAGGAGATTAGTAAGTGGTCGAGCCACTTTATTGAAATCCTTAATAAATCTCCTATAGAAGCTAGCATGACCAAGGAATAATCTAACTTGCTTCACAAAAGAATGCACAGCATATTAGAAATTAAATCAACCTTGGCTTTATCAACCTCAATTTCTTTTTTGGACACTTTGTGTTCCAACACAATCCATTCTTGGACCATGAACTGACTCTTTTTCCAACTTAAAACAAGATTCACTTCTTCACATCTTTTCAATACAGTGGACAGATTAATAAGACACACATCAAAGGAAGAACAAAAAACAGAGAAATCATCCATAAACACTTCCATGAAATTATCAGTATAATCGAAAAATATGATCATCATGCATCTCTGGAATGTGGAAGGTGCATTACACAACCCAAAAGGTATAATCCAATAGGCAAAAGTACCTAATGGGCATGTAAAGGTCATTTTCTCTTGGTTGTCAGGATAGAGGAGTATTTGGTTGTAACCGGTATACCACTATGTCCATCTAAAAAGCAATAAAAACTTTGCCCGGCTAATTTTTTCAAAATTTGATCTATGAATGGGAGGGGAAAATGGTCTTTTCTCGTTACAGGATTCAGCTTTCTATAATCAATGTACACCCTGTGGTCTGTCTAGTAGGAATCAATTTACTTTCATTATTCTTTACCACAGTTACGCCAGATTTCTTATGGACTATTTGAACTGGACTGACCCATTGGCTATCAAAAATAGGGCAGATATTGTCTGCATCTAAAAGCGTAACTACCTCTTTTGGAACAACTTCTTTTATGTGGGGATTCAGTATGCATTGCATTTGCCTAACAGGCTTAGCATCTTCCTCTAAATGAATTTTGTGCATGCAAATTATGGGACTAATCAGCAATCCCTTTCAAATCAGCCACTGACCACCCAATAGCACCCTTATGATCAGACAACACATGAATCAACTATTTCTCTTGATTATAAGATAAAAAAGAAGATATAATAACAGGTAGGGTCTCTTTAGGGCCTAGAAACACATACTTGAATGAATCAGGGATAGGTTTTCTCAAGTTTGGGTGGGGACACAACAGAAGGTGGCATAGGAGAACTAGCCAAAGGAGGAAGAGGTTCATAAGTGGACACCCAAGAGGAAGACTCAAGATGAGGAGTGGAGTCAAGAATAGAATCCATCTCATCTATTATACTTTCTAAGTCAAACAATCTCAAATCCCCATGGGAAATACAGGTTTCCAAGGGATCATTGCTTAGAATAGTGGCCAAAGTTTCTTCAATCATTTCATCAATCATATCAACAAAGAAGCATTCATATTCATCTTCAAATATAGGTTGAGAAGAATCTTTAAAAATGTTAAGTCTAACCCTCATGTTCATGACTGAGAGATCCATAACTCCTGACCTACAGTTAATGGTGGCATTAGCTGTGGCTACAAAGGGACGTCCTAAAATAAGAGAGATTTACTTAGAAGCATGACTAAGGTCTATATCCAACATAATAAAATCAACAGGAAATAATTCTTTATCAATTTGTAATAAGAAATCATCTATTCACCCCCTAGGAGTCCTAACCGACATATCAGCAAAGCTGAAGGGTACAACTGGAAGGTTTTAGTTCACCCAATTCCAACTCTAAGAAAACATAATATGGTATCAAATTAACACTAGAACCCAAATCCAAAAGTGCCCTTTCAATCTTGTGATTGTCAATAAAGCATGAAACGGTAGGGACACCGAGATATTTGAACTTAGGTGGAGTGTCACATTTTAAAATTGAGCTCACTTATTCACTTAGAAGAACCTTTTTAGAATTGTCATCGTTAGATTTTCGTTTAAAAGTGCATGTTTTTAAGGAAGGGGAAGATTGACCTTAACTTGTTTAAAGGTCTCTAGGATGTCATCTCTTTGCTTGTCTTTCTTGGAGGGGAATGGTGCATTCAAAGCTTGAGGATAAGGAACCATTGGCTTATATGTCACAGTGGGGTCAGACACAACAGGTGAAGGGGATGGGTGATTCTCATTTTTAATCTCAAGGTCACTCTCCATGGTCTTAAGTCTTTCCTCTTTATCATGTTCCTTCGCGCTCACCTTGTTATCTACTTCTTTACCACTCGTAAGATCCATTATGGGTTTCAATTGTTCAAATTGTTAGCCTTTAGGGTTCTGTATGAGATGACTTGGAAGTTTTCCTTCTTCTCTTTTATATACAGCTATGGCTAGTTGTCCAAGTTGGGTTTCTAACTTAGCTATAGATTGTGAGTGAGAATCAACAATATGCATTTTAGACGCGATTCCTTGGACCTTAGAATTGACATTTTGCAAAAGAGAAGTCAAGTTATCAAGAATAGAAATTACCTTGTCTATATTAGAGCTCCCAGATAGAGCTTGATGTGAGAAGGGATGAACATATCTCTAGTTTTCGAAACTAGGAGGGGTAGGTCTGCTAGAGTGCGCTTGAGGATTCTCAACCTTTTGAGACCTCCATAAAAAATTAGGATGATTCCTCCAACTATTAGGTATTAGAATGAAAGTTGTTGAATGAAGAAAATCCTTGGGCAACATTTACTTGCTCAGTCACATAGTCAGACTTACCAATACAAGGACACTCAATAGAAGCATGCATGGGATTAGCATAAATCGAAAACACATCTTGCATAGAAGGGGCATTAGACACTTTGTTCATGCACAACAATTGATCAGATTTCTTAGCTAAAACATGAACTTTACTAGAAAGGTCAATTGAATGTGAAACCTCATAAATCCCCCCTTTACATCCTAATTGCCTAGGCAAATCCAAATGTGAGGAAGTGGCATGTAGGTGTGAATTTTCACTCAAATGTTCAAATAATTCCCAAACTTCTTTGGGAGTTTTGTACAAGAAACTACCATTGCATGATACATCAACCATTTGCCTATTGTGATAATCTAAACCAGAATAAAAACTCTGGATGAGTTACCACATAGGGACCTCACGATGAGGACAATTTTGTAACAACTCTTTAAACCCTTCCCAACTTTCATGTAATTGTTCATTTTTATTTTGCGAGAATGTTGTTATAGCATTCCTTAAGGTAGTCGGTTTACCATTAGAGAAAAACTTTTTCAAAAATTCCTTTTGCAATTGATCCCAAGTGATAATATTTGTCTTAGTGTCTAACCAAGCTTTAGCTTTGTCTTTTAAAGAAAAAGAAAAAAGTCGCATCATCAGAGATATTATTCAAAAACACTGTGGAATAAATCTCCAAGAATGCATCAATATGCTTGAGAGGATTTTCAGACTCTAGCCCATAAAACAACGGGAGTATTTGAAAGAGAATGTTTAATCTCAAATGGCACCGTAACAGTGGACATACGTGTTGTTGTTGACGAGTCATAAGTGGCAGGAGTAAAATACTTCTTAAGCTACTTAGGCAGTGGGGTTTGTTCTTTAGCCATCTTTTTCTTAGATTCCTTTTTCTTAGCTCATATCTTACGAAGAGAGCGTTCAATTTCGGGATTATATTGTACAAGATCTAAGCATAAAGAACGTCGACAATGCATATGCCCACAAACAATCAAGAGAAAATAATGAAATCACCACAATAATAACCACCAAACAAAATAAGAAGAAAAAACAACAGAGAGATAAAGATGGAAAAAAAACTAAACAAATAAAAGAAAGATCCAAGGGAACGGGGGGAAAATGAAAATAAAGCAAACTTAAAAAATAAAAAGAGAATAAACGGAGACAAAAATGAAATAAAACAGAGGGGGATTGTTAGATTAGATACAATAAATAAAATAACATAAATAAAAGAGTTAGTTTAGATTAGATTAGATTAGATTAGAAGGGATATGAAAAATAGTTAGATTAGAAGGGAGAGGGGGGAACTAAAATAAAATGGTTAGATTAGGAGGGATTGGGGAATGAAACAATAAAAATAAAAGGGAAGGGCATGGGGAATAAATAAATAAAATTGTTAGATCAACAGGGAAGAGGGAAAAAAATAAAAAGAATAAAAGGAAGAGAAAATTCAGAAATTACTATTTGTTCCCCAGCAGCGGCGCCAAAGCTTGATGTAGATTTCATGTTTAATTTTAAAACCCTTTTTACTGCAAGTACACAAGGTTAATTGTAAACTAGCGAATGTAGGGGTGTCGAGCCCACTAGGAACAGTAGTGATTTTTAATTTAGTCTTTCCGATTATAAAGAATAGTTCAATTGAGGAGTTTGACTATCAATATGAATTAGCAGAACAAAAGAAGAGTAAATGAGTCAAGAAAGTGGAGAGAAATCAAATTAGAGAATGATCTACGACTTTAGATTTCAGCATTGATGCAAATATTGATTTACTAATTCAAATGAAAATTCAATTTGTCTCTTATTCAACCTAAGCTACAAGCGTTAGGCCATACATTAAGAAGATGATTATAATTATCAAATAAAATTATTTATCTAGAGGGTTAGCATGAATCATTCTTTTTATACAAAACTCATATAATTTCTAGAACAAATTATTCAATTTTGATAATTATAATTTTAAATTCCAATTAAATAATCATCATATTAACCTACAAGGTCTAATATACATTTGAGATAGCAAATTAAACTATTGTAATCAACATGATTAAACAATAGTATTAAGATGCATAAATAGATTAAGATCACGTATAAACTCAAAATTATGTAATTAAAGAGACAAAAATAACCCCGTAAAGAATTTAGCAAAATAATATTATTATCAACAATCCATTCTAATCCTAAAAATGAGTATTTTAGCCGATCATAATTAGTAAAAACACCATTGAAATTGATACATTTCACTCCCTATGCCCAAACTTTTATACTTGATTACACAAATGATATAATCGAGTGTAAGCTCTCAAATTTGACTCATAAATGAGATGAGAAGAGAATTTTTTTTAAAAAAAAAGAAGCTAACAAAGCTTATTTTCTTCTAAACTTCTCAACCTAAATGATTTTGTCTTGCAAAGACTCTTTCTAACAAAAAAAATGAAAAATGGAAGATGAGAATGAAAAGATGCTTGGGTGAGTGAGTGGATGAATGAATGGATGAATGAATGAATTTTTCCCCAACTTTGACCGTTTTTTTATAGTGGAAATCCAACCCCTTTTATGCCCAAAAATTAACGAAAATTAATTTCAATTAATTTTTGGCTATTAGAATGCATGAAAAAGGGCTCGTCTTAAGCTAAAATTTATCAAAATTAATTAGCTTTGACTAGATTAACAATTGGTGCATGTTGGCAATTAAGCACTTAGTAAGATGAGGCGGCAGAACTGGGCCGCAGAGATCATGCCAGACGGAGCTGGGAGAGGCTGGTGGGAGAGAGAGCTTGAGGGTTTGCTTCTGTGCGCTAGGTTATGGGGCGCAGAGGGGCACAGAACGAGCCTAACCGAGAACGAGGAGAAGGAGAGGTTGGGGGGGGGCTGTCAGAATAGGCCCACGTAGAGGGGTGTTGTACTGTTGTGAGAGAGCGAGAAAATAGGTGGATGCTGAGGTTGAATGGAGTAATGAGGAGCTTTTTAGTTGTTCCATCAAATAACATATCTACCTTTTTTCTTCTTTTATTTGAGGGGCTTTTCACTTTAATGACTTGAATGGAGCAATGAGGAATATGGGATTTGAACCTGACTAACAGGACACGGGTTACATTCAAATGGTGCACATTTCTTCCAACAACATATTGTTCCAAGTTCTAACTCCTTTCTCTTTTATTTTTTTGGGGGAGGGGTTGGAAGTAACTAGTTAATCAAAAGATCACAGTAATGCTTGTAAAGGCTGCAACTAGGGGGGGGGGGGGACAGTTTTGTTAACCATTACCTTAAGGGCAATGGTTAACTAAATACATTAAACGCGGAAGATAATTCACCTTTTAGTAACCATATTAAATACAACAACCCCTCAAATTTTATAAACAAATAATAAATAAATAGCAAAATCATAGCAACTCCATCAACACCAGTACAACCACCCTTGCACCCACACCACCCTCTTTACTCTAGCTACCTTTGCCAGCGAAGCCGGTGGAACTCAAAAGACACCTTGGTGGGTTGGCTTCATGGACTAGATGGGTGAGCCTAAAAATTGAAGCATGACGGATCAATCTGGGTTTAATTTTAGGAAAGAGAGATATAAACAAGGGAGATATGGATAAGCGTGGCGGTTGTGGAAGATTAAATCAATGTTCGTGTGCATTACTGTGGACCTAAGGTTGATGAGGGCTATGTATAAAGGTAAATTGGAGGAGGCGATGGGTAATTTGGAAAAAAAAAAATTGAAATGGGGATGCTGGAGGTGCGTAGACAGAGCAAGAAAGAATAGATTTTTTTTACAAAAAAATAAAAATATATGTATGGGCAAACAGCAAGAAAAGAGAAAATCATGGATAATATGTAGCAGCAATTACACTACAAATTACAAAATCTTGAATGTCATTTTAGGGAGATTAAAAATGTACTTTAATTTCTGCTACATTTACTGATTTCTTTTTGGAAATGATACTGTTATGAATATTAATGGTTCCTAGCTTAACCATTGCCCCAACGACAGTGGTTAACAATTCATGGAAAAATATATATTCTGCTATACAATGCATACAAATTTTGAGCCATGTATGCCTGACAATTATTTGCTACTGAAGAGGGAGACGAACAAGTCATTCATTAGAATACGTGCAATATAAGTTATTGATAGCATACGTGCAATATAAATTATTACTATCAAACCTGTTGAAAAGATGAGCTAATATGAGTTGTACAAGTCTTAGTTAACAATTATTGTAATATCTCAAGTATGGCTTAATATATTTGAAGCGACTATTTATTGTCAAAAGTGTACCTTGTTTTTTAAAGAATTCACTCTTAAAAACTTTACAGTTACGCGTATTTGATGCAGATAAGTAGTTGAGTGACCTCTTTGAAAGTTTTCTCAGGTATTGTGTGAGTGAAGACAAAGCATGCTAGAATGACTTGTGGTGATTTGTGAGGTCAGTCGTTAATATTTGAAAATTGTTCTTACTAACAATTTGCGGCCCGGGAAGGGGGCATTATAAGTGGTATGAGAGTGGTGATTTGTGAGGTCAGTCGTTAATCTTTGAAAATTGTTCTTACTAACAATTTGCGGCCCGGGAAGGGGGCATTATAAGTGGTATGAGAGCCAATCCGTGATCATGAATTGTGCTAATGGGAAAGAGAGACCTAGGTAGTCACCTGTTAAGGCAGAGATATTGAGATGAACTACCAATCATGAAGGAGAACAAGTTGGTCAATTTGCGCAACACAACGAGAACATTGTGCTTTGTAAGTGGGGATAAATGTAATGCCCTAATTATGACTTAAAGGATTTGAAGTGATTACTTATATCATCAAAGATGCATTTTTTTAGGTGATCCCTCTTAAGAACTTCACAGCGGTAATTTGGGCAGCAAATGTGCTTACTGTGGAGAATTATTGGGATGACTAATCTCCTGGGAAATTTTCCTAGGTAGCATGTGAGCAAGGACAAAGTACGTTGAAAAGACTCGTAATAACTTGTGATATTAGTTATTGATTCTTGACATTGTTATTGATAACTTCTGCAGCCTATCAAACGTCGGATTTTTATAGTTATAAAACTAGATTATCCATGCTCTAAAGAGTGCTGAAGAAAAGCAAAGTAAAGAAAGCTACTCCAACCTTAACATTTCAATGGTTATAAAATATAAACATCAGCAATAATGTGAGAAGTTTTGATTTCCTTTGAAATAAACCAACCTCTTGAAGACATTCTTAAAAACATTTCTAACTTTTACGAATCTAAATTTCAAAAATTGTTAATATTGAGTTTTTATATCCTTTTATTCAACCCCCTACACATTTTACAATTGCAATGAGTGGCAATAAACATTCATAACCAGATTAAAAATTGGGAATAGGAGGTGGAAATGGTAGAAGCATTATCCGTACTTTTGTTTTTGTTTTGGGTTTTTCTTTTTTTTTTCCC
>JACYFF010031957.1:20322123-20349780 GCA_017589665.1 Selenicereus undatus
AACATATATTTGTATGTATATGTATATGTTTACATCGTCCTGAAAAGATGTGCAAAACTGCTTGGATTAACTTAACTAAATTTAGAGGGTTATAATAATAGATTATGGTAGACACTATTGAGGAAATCGTATATATTTAATAGCACGCGTGTCAACATTTTCCTTCAAGGTAGTTTACAATAATATATGTTTTGGTGTAACCTTGGAGTTGAGCCGTAAATAATAGGTCTGTATTAAACCCTTACGCTTAAATGATGATGATGCTTGAGCCTTAAACCTTAAAACATATATGTTATGCTAGACTCCTTGTCAACTTGGTATATGGTTAATCCAACTATTCACAATGATAACCTGGGTTAGCATCTTGGGACAATTTGGATTATTCGTCCCAATCTTTGTTGCTAAGTGGCTCACCAAATTGTGCAATACTGAACCCTAAATGTTTGACCTTAAACCCTAAAACTTGGTACTTGAACATTTAACCCTAAAGCCTAACCCAAGTTCAGTATATGCTTTTGTAATCTATTTGGTCAAGTTAGCATTTAGTGTTTAGAGTTTAACGTTCAAGATGAGCTCAAAACTCTTATTTTACTTCTTAAATGCTAAAGGCTTTAACCCTAAACCATAAAGCTGAACCCTGTGCTCTCAATTCGGTGTATAGTATTATATTATATATCGCAAAAATCCAATTAAGTTAACCAAGGTTATCGTGCATAGGTTTTTAGGTGAGCAGATACACATATATGTGTGTGTGTGTGTGCACGCATATTGTAAAGCTTTCAAACTCCTCAAACATGTGCTCTTTTTTTTCTTCAATCATACAACCGCTCCTTAATCTCATAAACTGAAACAGCCTATATAAATAAAATATTAGAGTTAAAACAAAACAATAGAAGTAGTAAAATTAAACAGATACAAACTAACGATTTTATTTTCTTTCCCCATCAACTGCGCCCAAATTTGTGGAACTTGTCATAGAACTACCAATTAAACCACAAATTTGATTTATAAATAAGATTTATAGTGTAGACAAGTAGGGATCGATCCCAAGAGGAAAGATATACGAATAAGCTAGTTCGAATCCAATTAAATTTGCTACTCTAATATATTTTTTTAACAACTAAAATAAATGAAATTCAGCAAATAAAAATATGAAAAGTTCTTTAGTAATACTCAAAATTATTCTAAGCCTAATTCTGAAAATTAAACAATAAATACTTAACCCAAATATTCTGGACAAATAAAAAAAAAATGATCACACAATATTGAACTTAAAATTGAAATAGAAAATATCAAGCAGACAATTTATGTCAAAATTCAAACAAAATCACCTAAATAAATAATATGCAAATAGTTAAATTTATATTTCTAGAAATGTATCTAATTAATTTCAAAAAAAACAAAACAGAAAATACAGACAGAAAATACAGATAGAAAATAAAATCTGAAATTAAATAACTAACAAACTGCACTTTAGCAAATATGAAAATAAATAATAAAATTAAATGGATTGTAAAACCTAAGTTTTTGGACTTAGCACAACCCATAAAAATATAAAAAAAAAATAAACACTTAATTTTTAGATTCATTAAAGTAAAAGACTTGCTCATACCCAATTCATGAAATAATTTTGAAAAGTTATTAAAAAATTTCCAAAAATTTTAAAAATTATAAAACAGACGATTAGGACTCTATCTAAACTCTAATGTGGCCTAAAATACATATAAACACAAAAAAATATTTTTAACCTAATTTCTATCAACCGGTAAATAATAGTAAAAATAGAACAGAAAATTAATTTAAAAATTAAACCACACTAAGAATCAAAATATAATTAATCTAAAATTACTAAGAGACATAAAATACTACTTTCGATGGGAGGAAATGAAATTTAATATTAAAGTCTATAAATTTAAAAATAAAAACTAACAAACTAAATAAATCAACTAAAAAACAAACAAATAATTATCAAATGCCTTATCCTCTAGCTTTTTACAGTCTGGCCAATATTGAATTGAATATGAATAAGCAGCTTATAATCTCCTCCCCTCCCTCGTTCACTTGCTTCTGGTTGAGCATCCATGCCTTTTATTCGAATTTGAAAGGAAACAATAATATTTTGATAACAATCTTATCGAAAAATGTATTATTTCGAAAAGTTGGAGGTATGACGGAACCCTAGAGGCTATATAATTTATAATTTATTTTATCTTCATTTGTGTGTTCTATTATGGTTTTGGTAATTATAATGTGTAAAAGTTAGAGTGTGTTCAGTAGCAGTGATTTAGGTTGAGGTTAATGGTTTGACTTAGTCAGTCTACAAGAGATTATAATTTGAGTGTTCGATAAATATAGTGGTTGAAGTAGTTTGTACTATTTTAGAAAAGTCAAAAGAAGTAGCTTTTGAAAACCACTACCTAGTGGTTCTAATTATAATTCCAAAATTAGCCTTTGTGTGAGACAACAAAGCTTCCTATCTTATATCATTTTATATCACTTTACACAAACCTGCTACTTAAACAGCTAAATTCACTGAACATTGTTATTTTAAATGACTAATTGAATAGTTAACCACTAATTACTACTACTTGGCAATTAATAGTTAATAAAACAAGTATAAGCTAGTGAAACAGCTAAGTGTTGACGTAGTATTTGAGGGAGGAGTAAGGGTAGAAATTTATCATCCTCTGAGATGGTGTGGAAATTAAGTCACTAATTATTTTTGACCCTAACTCTAACCTAGGAAAAATGACGAATGTCACTAAACATAATAACTAAACAAATTGCTCACTAATTTTAATTTCTAATCTAAACATGATTAATTAAACTAAAAACTAAAATGAAACATAATTAACAAAATCAACCCCAAACATCATATTAACTAACAACAACTAGGAAAACATCTAATTAACCAAGAAAGTATTAAATTTACTAATTAAAAGATGAAAGAGAAAAGGGAGTACCTCAAAAGCTTGAAAATCCAACAATGGAGGTTTGCCTCCATTATTGGAGCAAGTAAATGATGATTAGACGTGAATTCTGCACTTGTTCTCACTAATCTAACTCAATTACTCCTAATCTAACCCATTGAGAGCTGAAAACTTAAACTTGTGAAAATGGGTTTTCAAATCCTAAGATGGAGGAGAGAGGAAGAGCTTGAAATTTGTACTCTTAAAGAAAGAGAATGAGAGATTAAGAGTAGATACGAGAATAGAAAGATGATTAGGAAAGGGATGCACTAATTTCAATCCATTAACAAACAAAAGCAGTAAATTTGGGCTTTAAACTAGTAAATAAAACCCAACAAAGTAAGAACTTGAATGAAAATGAAGATTAAAGAGAGAAAAAGAAGTCTAATTGCATCAAAACTTCATTACTCTTGAAATATGGCTACAAAATGAAAGTAAATCTACACTAATCTCTTCTAAACCTTGGCTAGACCCTATTCCTAAAACCTGAAAATTATATGCTAACACAAATAGGGGAAGGGGCTTTAAATAGATCTCGATGCAGCTGGAAGCCAACAATAGAAGCAAGGTAGGACAGGGGGTGGCATGGTCGTGCCACAGGGCACAGTAGACCTGACAAAACTGACCCGAGACCCGAGACCCGAATCGAATGACCCGAATCCATACCTGACCCGACACCCGAAGTATGCTCACTCGAAAGTGGACCCGAAACCCAAATTGACCCGACCCGAACCATACCCGACCCGAAATTTTCAACAAAGTTGCTTGTTTTGGCATGACAAACGTATTTCACCAAAAATTGGTTGACCCGAAATCGACCCGACCCGAACCATACCCGACCCAAACCGAAATGACCCGAAATGTCACTTAACCCAAACATGACCCGACCCGTACCCGAACCGAATGACCCATTTGCCAGGTCTAGGCCACAGGCACCTCGTGCCAACCTCTGCCCTTTTCTTTTTCCTTGTTTTTCCTAGTAGTTTTTCTGTACTTGCTGTAGGTTCGCTCGATGCTTATCCAGGGTTGTCCATGAGGGTAAACCCTGGTTAACACGACACCTCGATCAGTACATTTTGCTCCCGTTATCCACCATTTGAGTAATTTTCTTTATTATCTACAAGACCAAAAAAACACTAATAACTAAGTTACCAATTATTATGAGCTAAATCTAGGTAGTATGGGAGTACAAAATTCGCATATTTGGAGCCTGAACAAATGCCCCCACGCCAAAACTTTGCTCATCCTCAAGCAAAGCAAAACAAAACAACTAAAACATAACTTACTTTCGCATGAATCATGGTTGCATTTAGCGTGTCAACAAGCCCTTTATACTCCTCGATTTCCCGAGTGGACAAGTGAGGTCTCATAAGGATTTTCAAGTGAAATACCTACAAAAACTATTCAAAAACAAAGAAAAATCTTTTTAGTTTTTTTTTTAAATAATCATATATACAAATAGTGGGGAAATTATGTGTACAATATAGGCAATTGGATCACCCTAGTAACCAAGTCATCAAATTATATACAAATAGAATGTACAATCAAAAGACCATCTAGTCACAAGATGCATCCGATGTTCATTTTTCACCCCACACATGATATGTAATGATATGCACACCTTGGTACATGTGCAAATGTGTATCAATCCTTATGAATCAAGTTGCTAACATTGACATGATTCCCGTTCCGTGCTTAATTACCTTCTTTGTTCCCTTTTTTTTCTTTTTTTCTTGTTCTTTTTCAACAAGAATAATACCCCCTTGACTTACAAATATTCGGACCTTCCCTAAAAAGGGGTTTTATTCAAAAATGCAAAGCACTTATTTCATTGTCCAAAACAGATGCATAATCAAGTAAAATAGCATATATTCAAGCCAATTAAAGATATGAAACACAGATAATAGCTTTAAACATTGGTGCCCGAGTTTTTATTCACTTTCTAAACTTTTTCCTTTTTTCTTCTTTTTTTTCCGCATTTTACAAGTGCATAGAAGGCAACTTCGACAGTCAAAAGGTTCACATGCCAACTTAACAACAAGATTCTAAGAATTGACGGTACAATGAGCAAGGTAGGAACAAATGCACACATATGAGACAAGGTTATTATGAAAATTCGAATCGACGTCCTCAACTAGACATCTCATCATGCAAACTCTATTTACATATAACTCAATAACCTGGCAACTTAGGATCATAATCACCAAAGAAAGAACATAAATCCTCAAAGAAATGAAAAGTCTTTTTAAAGTTTTCAAAAATTTTGAAAAATATATACAAATAGGCACCTCACCTCCACACCAAAACTCCACAATCTCCTCATTGTGGGAACTAAGGTGCCAAAAAGCAATCACATAAGCTATACAACCATGAAACCAACACAAACTCATAAGTGTATACAAATTAGGACACCACCAAAATCAAAACAAAAATCAGAATCACCAAAAGATTAGCACATACTCACAAGCCAAATACACCACTAATAGCAAAACACATAAACCAAACAAGGATGATCGTAGCCAACTCGGCTTAACAAATCCCAAATTTCTCCTCAAAATTGATCACCCACACAATTACAATCCTAAATATCCACAACTATGTACGAAAAGAAATAAAGCAAAGAAAAAGAAGAAGAGAGAATACTAGGAACGATTACACCAAGTTAGGTGCTGAGTGCACTTAAACTATGCTTCACTATGATGTGCTATAAGAGGCTCAAAGAGCATCACCCACTCCGTCAAATCACCAAGTTGCCACTTGTATCAATCCCAACCAAAGCTTGCAGTAACTTATCAAATAAACTTGAACAATCCTCAAAAAAGTTCAAACCATCAGTAAAAAGCAGGATGTTCCAAAAAAAGCATGTCACCGGAATAGAAGTGAGAGCTCTCTTGACCTTATCAAAGCTCTTGGCCTAATCATAGGAGTTTTCACATGCCCAACATCACTCAATGTAGAGGATAAGGGCCTAGAAGCCTCATGGGAAGCATGAATGCAGAAACTAGGCACGAATCCTAAATCCTCTACCCAATCCTCAAGCCCTATGGCCACATCAAGCTCATGAGTCCGATCTAAATTAGGGGAATAAATCATGCAAGTTTGGGACTCGAGAAAGGTGGACATTGAAGGATTCATAGAAGAGTGAAACAGTGATGATAGGGACAAGACGACAAAAGTGAGAATGGACTTAGGTGGACACTCAATAGAGACCGAATTAACAAGTTCCAAATCATGAGGCATGACCTCAACATACTCCTCAATATGAGGCTCCTCCAAATGAGTCTCCTCAAGCAAATACTCCTCCTCAACAAAAATATCCTTGGAAACCACGATCATGTCATGCTCAAAATCACAAGTAGCCGTAACCACTAGTTTCTCACTCTTATCACTCTCTCAAGGGGCCTAAAAGAAAAGGTGCATAATTAAAAACCATATCTCCCCCAAGAGTGTCCCTAGTCTTAAGATGAGCATTTATTATTAGAGGATGCAATGTAGGATCACTCGTGCCCTCAAAAGGCATTTGATTAAAAGGATGAGAGCATGAAGTCCAAGAGAAAATCATAAGAATAAGAGGGAGGAATCTAATCATAAGCTTGAGGTAGTTGAAAAAGAGGAACTTCAAGTTGATGTTCACAATGAAGCGTAGTATCCTCCAAAGGAACAAAGTCATTAGGTAGCTTGCCTTCATTATCCACAAAAATCTTAGATACAATACTATGAGCTTCTCCAATTGTCTCCCTCTCATATTTCTTATCACTTAAATCCTCAAGAAAGTCCCAGGCTTCATGAGCATTAGTACAAAGAAACTCTCCACCACACATAGATTCAACCATTGTCCTATTACTCACATCCAAACCCTCATAAGCTATTTGACACAAATTCTATCTCTCTAAACCATGGTGAGGACATTAGGTAAGTAACTCCTTGAGCCTATTCATATAATTCAAAAAAGACTCATCTTCAAGTTGGTCAAAAGAAAGGATTTCATTCCTAAGTCTAATGTCTTGCTAGTGAGAAAGTATCTCTTAAGAAGATATCAACAAAAGAATCATCTTTGAGAGCAAAAGGAGTGAATTTCATCCTTACAACATCGTTTGGTACCCTAGGCATGTGAATCAATGAACAAACCTCCTCAAAGTCATGAATAAACAAACAAGGATCTTCAACGCCCGTAAATTTAGGAAGCATACCAACATAATTTGGATTAAGCTCAAATGTCACATCCTTAGGAATAGAAGGGAGGTCAAAACATGATCGAGGGGAAGTTCAAGGAGGATAGAAGTGATCCCTCAATGAACATTACGAGTCGGGCTCCACTCTTTCAGGAATGGGCTCGTCAAGTTTAGTGGACTTGGACTCAACATTAACAACATTTGTTTCCTCAAAATTTCCAAGCCCATCACTAACATCCAATGAGCCACAACTTTTGGTTTTTCAATTTTTTCAATTTGTTGGATTTTTTCACATTTTCTATTTTTTTCTTTTTTTGTTTTCCAATGTCATCCAAATAAGTAGCTAGTCTATAACTCAAGAGAAAAAATAAAGAAAAAAAATAAAAGAGACTATACTGGCACACAATGAACTAATGGGGGACATATTTACAAGAAGTGACTTAATTTCCCACCACCATTCCCGACAACAGTGCAATTTTTTGATGTAGTATTTGAGGGGAGGGGGAGAAAGGTAGAAATTCATCGTTCTCTGGGACGGTGTGTAAATCAAGTCACTAATTATTTTTTGACCCCAACTCTAACCTACTAAAAGTGATGATTGTTACTAAGCATAATGAACTAAACCAATTTTACTCACTAATTCTAATTTCTAATCTAAATATGATTAATTAAACTAAACTAAAACAAAGCATAATTAACAAAATCAACCCCAAACATCATATTAACTAATAACAACTAGCAAAGCACTCGTGGTAGGTTAAAGTTGGTGCTTCTGTGGTCAACAGATGAGTCATAAGATGCCTTCATGGAGGGGAGGTATATTTTACATGGTATCATAATATGTGAAGACCTTGCCAACATATACAAAAAGAAGAGAGTCATGTCTTGTTCGGTGGAATTTAAGCTTTAAATTTCTAACCCCAAGTGCAAGGTCTATTATCGAGTACTCAGGGCGTCGTCCATTAGGAGTTGGGTTTCAAGTACTAGGATTAGCTCGAGTGTTTCAAGCTAGACTAAGTGAAAAGGAGAGAAAGGCAAGCTAATAAACATACAAAAAGAGACTTGCAATTGCGATTTAGCCAATTGATGAACGAAGCAATTGGGACAAGTCCTAACCTGCCAAACCTATATCAACAACTAAAAATGGTAAGTTGTACCAATGAAGAGCACCTAATCCCTCTCTCAAGGGTCATCAGCTAGTCTAATTAGTTTAACCACCTATTTTCATGGGGTTAACCTAATTAGACCATGAGATTAGCAATTCTCGGACCTGGCTAGGATCGGGACTATTTTCATGTCAAAATTCTGTCGATCCTCTCCCCCACACTAGCTAATCGACCTCACCTCTCGGCATAATTCCATCACCCAAAAATATGAGTGAAAGCTCTCTCAAGCATTTCATCGAACACTTGGTGGACATGAGAAAAAATCGAAGTTAAAGGCATAAATTGAGTGTGGTTAGGCTTAGTCCAAGACTAATTAGCCATTAAGAAGTCAATCACAATTCAAGCCAAAAAATCTAGCTACTAATCATCTCAAGAAAGCCTTGAAATCAAACCAAAACTATACTAGCAAACATGAACTACAGAGAAGAAAGGATGAAACTAATCTAATCTAACAAGCTAATTTAGCATGGATTAACAATAAAAACTAAACATTTAAACCAAAAATAATCTTAACTAACATGCTCAAATGAAATAAGGAAGAACAAAATATGAAATAGAAAGAGAAAGAGAGAAGAGAAACTTATGCTTGAATGGCTTGAATAAAAATCTTCAATCTTGAATCCTAAGCAACCAAAATAATATCTAATCTCCCTAATCTAATTCCTCCCTATTGGGGTTTTTATTGTCTAAACCTAATCTAAAAGTAGCCTAAAAGTCTTCAAAAGAACCCCTAAAAAGTCCCGAAGAAGGCCCTTAAAAAAAGAATTAAACTGGGGGAAAAATAGGTGAACAAAACAGCAAGTAGCGACGATCATTGCACCCGTGACCGGTGGCTATTGCCACTAAGATAGCCAGTCATGAACAAGATAGCCGGCCATCGCCACCCCCTGCCCAGCCACCTGTAGGGTGGTGATGGTTAGGGGTGGTGGCTCTAACTCGCATCGTCTCTTTCTTTGTGATCTTCCAGTTTTCTTACTCCGTCTTCGCTCCTTTTTGTGGTATTTGCTTGATGGAAGTCATTACCTATAAAAGTAAACAGAACACATAAAAATCTTAAAGATTATATTATTATACAAGCCAAAATTAGGTGCGAGAGGCATGTAAAATATGACAATTTAGTACCAAACAAACACCACCATACCTATCTTTTGACTGGTCCTCGAGCAAAAACACAAGAAAAACTAACCTTGGAACCTAACTCAGTTCTGTAAGAATCACGGTTGCATTTAGCATATGCGACAAACCCTTTAAACCTCTTGGTTCCCTCAAGTAGACGAGTGAGGTCTCGTGAGGGTTTGTAGAAGATATACCCACAAAAACTTTGAAATATTTTTGGATTTTTTTAAAAAGCAAAGTATATATTAAAGACAAAGGGAAAAATACATACGTATCTAGATCAATTTGATCACCGTAACAACCTAGCTACTAATCCATATACAAGCAAAACATACATTCAGAACACACATAGGCTATGAATGCATCTCGACTCCCATTTTTCACCCCATGTAACACAATGACACGATTTACACACCTTGTTGCTCCGTGCAAAGTGCATTGACTCTTAATACCAGGCTAAAACCGAACAAAAGGTCATTTCCACTTGGCTTATGACTCCCTTTATTTTTGCTCTCTTCTTTTTTTTCTCTCTTTTTTTTCAACTTTTCTCCTTATGCTCCTTTGCTCGAGTGGGTAGTTCTTGGCTTATTAGGCCTTCAACTCATGGAGGAACAACTTAGTACATATTCAGGCTTTGTCCCTATTTAGGGGTTTTACTTGGATGTGCAAATCACATGTTCAAGCGGAAATAGAGATACTAGAGTTCAACTCACTTTTGCATCATACTTTTGTCATTTTTTTCTTTTTCTCATAATGAAGCCAAAACTAGAAGTCAATTAACTAAGTAGAATGTCCCCAAATCCAAATTTCAGCAACTAACACCAAACATCAATGGTTAAGTATCCAAGGTAGGTACAAAATCGCACATGTGAAATGGGATTATTATGAGACACTGGAGATTACATTACAGAGAAGTGTTCCATCATGCATATTCAACGTATATACAAGCTAGCAACCAAGCTACTGAAGGTCAAAACCAATAAGAAAGGCACAAAAGTCCCCTAAAGCTAAGAAGAAAAATGATACAAAAATTGAAAAATTGAAAAATTTTCACAAAAATATACACAAAGGGTATATGACTCCTTCCCCCATACATGAATCTCACAATATCCTCATTGGGAGCCAAGGAGTTATCACACCACAAAAATGCACAAAACACAAAACACAACAAAGCACACAAGAACAGTAAACCTACACACATATACACAACCTAACACACTCTTCCGAAAATACAATCTCACCCAATCAACAACAAGACCACACATATATACAAGACCAACACCAGCGAAAATGAATATATACAAATCCAACAACACCACCAAGAACAAAACACAATTATGAACAAAAAGGCACACAAAGGTGATCATAGCCATCAATCGACTCCATGATATCCCAAATGTCATCTCAAAATAATCACCAACAAATGTCAAGTACTGATTGTACCCAAACTATATCGCTCTAAGATGATGCTATGGAGGCTGGAGGAGCATTAACCACTCCTCCTCATCTCTCAAGATTCGAGTCTTTAACTCGGATGCAGTCAATGCTCTCAGAAGCTTATCATGTGCCTTGGCATACATCTCAAACTGATGTAAGTAAGAGAACATGAATAAGAAAGAAGCAAAGGTAGTTTGTGTCATCTTACACTTATCAAATGCCATGGAAAAATCAAAAGTATGATCAAAGAAAGTACTTCGTATGATCTTCCTAGATGCGTCCTCTAGGTATGAACAATAAGGATTTAAGGAGGGATTATACTCTCTAATGTCACCTAAGAACTCATGAAATGCATGCAATTGAGAGGGGGTAGTGGGAAGGAAGATGGTGAAATGGGGGCTAAGTCAAGTAACTCGGTGCAAATGGGGTCAATATGCTCAATACTACAAGTGGCACCAACATCATCACTATATAACTCCTCAAAAGAAGGCTCTAACAATGCAATATCGCCTGATCAATCAAGTGAATCGTCCTCAACACAACTAGCAACACCCCTAGGGGACTCACCCATCTCTAACCCCATGCACTAAGCTAAAGGGAAAGGAGAAACAAGTAATCTCAAGACACCCTCAGTAGTGTCTCTAGGTGTGCTAGACAAGGATAGAGCGGCGAATGGTGAAGAAGGCAAGGGAGGATCAATCATTTCCTCTAGGTTGGTCAAAGGTGAATCAACCATAAAATTAAGCTTTAGGGGAAGATAAGACTCATAATCATCATATAGAATAACCTCAAGTCTAGGAGAAGATGGACTAGGGTCGATCTTATGCAATAGGCCACACTCCCTTATCTCACTAACAAAAAACACTCATGTCGCTAATTCATTGTCTCTATTACGACATTAAGTTTTGCATAGCATGCATCGAAAATATCATAATCTAGACAAGAATTTGCATCATGGTCAAAATTTTGACAATAAGAGCACACAAGAGGAGAATAAGCATGCAAATCATAGGAATTGGGAAAGGGCACACAAAAAACTCATTAGCATCCTCGTGGTGCCATTGATACCAAGCCAAAGACTCAAACAAGTCCCACATATCATTAGCGTCTAAAGAACACATACCGCAATAACACATGGACTTAAGGGTGGCTTGGGTCTTATATGCTATCCC
Source organism: Selenicereus undatus (assembly GCA_017589665.1). Lineage (NCBI taxonomy): Eukaryota > Viridiplantae > Streptophyta > Magnoliopsida > Caryophyllales > Cactaceae > Selenicereus > Selenicereus undatus. Next base: position 20,334,156 of record JACYFF010031957.1, read on the forward strand.
CTCAAGCACAACATTATATATTTCCCATTTTTCATATGTGAAATGCACATATTGAGCACGATAATTATTCAATCTAGTGTTGCCAAAAAGGTTCACACTCGAATTGAGGTAAATGGAAAATAGTCATTTTGATTTTTTTTTCAATTTTTTTAATTTTTTAATTTTTTTGGATTTTCTAAAGGCCTAGCCTCGAATGCTCAAGGAAACCCCGATCTTGAAAATCACCAACTCCCCGGCAACGACGCCAAAAACGTGTTCGATTGAATTTAAGCTTTAAATTTGTAACCTGAAGTGCGATGTCTATCATTGAGTAGTCAGGGTGTCATCCACTAGGAGTTGGGTTTTAAGTACCGGGATTAGCTCGAGCGTTTCAAGCTAGGCTAAGTGAAAAGGAAAGTAAGACAAGCTAAAATAAGCTAATAAACATACGAAAAGAAGCTTGCAGTTGCAAGTTGGCCAATTGACGAATCAAGCAATCAGGGCAAGTCTTAACCTACCAAACCTATACTGACAACTAGAGATGGTTAGTTGCACCAATGAAGATCACCCAAGCAGTCTCTCAAGGGTCATGAGCTAGTCTAATTCTAATTAGTCTAACCGCCTATTTTCATGAGATTAGCCTAATTAGACTACAGGATTAGCAAACCTTGAACCAAGCTAGGATCAGGACTATTTTCATGTCAAAATTCCGACTATCCTCTCGTCCACAGTAGCTAATCGACTTCACTTCTTGGCATAAGTCAATAGTCCAAAATATAGATAAAAGCTCTCTCAAGCATTTCATCGAACACTTGGCAGGCATGAGAGAAAATTCTAAGTTAGAGGCATAAATTGGGTGTGGTTAGGCCTAATCCAAGGCTAATTAGCCATTAAGAAGCTAATCACAATCCAAGCCAACAAAATCTAGCTACTAATCATCTTAAGAAAGCTATGAAACTAAACCAAAACTATACTAGCAAACAAGAACTAGAGAGAAAAAAGGATAAAACTACTCTATTCTAACATGGATTAACAATAAAAACTAAATAGTTAAACTAAACATAATCCAAACTAACACGCTCAAATGAAATAAGGAAGAACAGAATATGAAATAGAAAGAGAAAGAGAGAAGAGAAAACTTATTCTTGGATGACTTGAATAAAAATCTTCAATCTTGAATCCAAAGCAACCAAAATACAATCTAATCTCCCTAATCTAATTTCCCCCTATGGGGTTTTATTGGCTAAGCCTAATCTAACATAGCCTAAAAGTCTTCAAAAGAACCCTAAAAAGTCCCCAAGAAGGCCTTTAAAAAAGGAATCAAACCGGGGGAAAAAATAGGCGAACAAAGCAGCAAGTGGCGACAGTCGTTGCACCGGCGACCGGTGGCCATCGCCACCAAGACAGCCGGTCGCGAACAAGACGGCCGATCGTTGCCACCCCCTGTCCAGCCACCTACAGGGTGGCGATGGTTAGGTGTGGTGGCTACGACTCTCGTCGTCTCTTCCTTTGGTATCTTCCCAGTTTTCTTGCTCCGTCTTTGCTCTTTTTTGTGGTATTTGCTCGATTGAGTTTCTTACCTTAAAAAGTAAACAATATAAGTAAAAATCCTAAAAATTATATTATTGTACGAGCTAAAATTCGGTGATAGAGGCATGTAAAAGATAACAATTTAGTACCAAACATGTCTCCTAGACGTTTGATTTGATCTCAAAAAGGCCTATGACTTTATGAGATGGGTTTTCATTGAGAAAGTTGTCAACTGGAACAGAATTTCCCATGTAATTCAGTAAGGAATTATGCAATATATTTCTGCCACTAACTTTTCAACAGAAATTTGCATCGGTATTTGTGAATAAAAGAGGTTTAAGACAGGGGAACCCTATGTCTTCCATAACCTTCATGTTGGCTATGGAATACCTCACTAGAGCTCTTAAAGTTGCAACAAGGTAAGAGTTTAGATATCATGTAGGGTGTCACAGCTTTCATTAGAGCTCCTTGAGATTTGCTAAAGACTTGCTTTTGTTTTGTTGAGCTGATTCTACTAGGGCGAAATATGTCATGGCTACCTTTAGCATTTTTCTCACTGTGTGGAGCATACACGGGATGGGCCGGAATGTAGCTTGCTTGAGTTTAGTTGCAAATTCCCCTTGAGCACAAGATATGACTTGGTGTAAAGGCTATGCCACCAACCAAGACTAAGGATCCACCAAGAATTGCATAAAGGTTTGGCCACCAACAATTCTATAAATGTTCCACTCAAGACTCACCACCTTAGAAGCTAGGATAAAGAGAACTTAAGATTTTAGAGAGAGAAGCTTTCAAGCTCTATTTCATTCATGCATAACTTATGAATTACAAAGGCCCCAAGGCTGTTTTTAAGGGGCTTCCCACATCCTTCATGCAGCAAAACATTAGCCAAAAGCTACAGAGTACACTAGGGAAGAGAAGCTATCAAATCAGCCTACTCCCTTAGGTACTTACATGCTAATCTAGTCACTTTGTCACCTCATTAGTACTAATGGCTTGTCAAAATGAGGTGTCAAGCTTACATTGCAGATGAAAATAGTAATTCAAATCCTAAACTAGCAAGAAGTACAAGTAATTAATGCTAACAAGTTGCTCTTACACAACTAGTACAAAATCGGTAAACCAAGCAATTTTCTTGTCCTTTTGGCTGGATAATAGCAGCACAAGGGGGTGCATTTTGGTCCTTCAAGGCTGGTGGTTTGATAAATATTTATGTCACTTTCCATGCCCTAAAGTTTCACAAAGTTGGAGTTAAGTTGGGTAACTTAATTCCCTCCCATTTCGAACTGTGCTGGAATCCACCAAGTTTGCATAGTCTGGAAATATCTTGGTGTTTGACCCACCAAATGAAGTACAAATGGCTTACAACTTGTTTTATTGGAAAGCACTTAGGATGTGTTACTCTCCTGTTTTGGGAAGGTCAAGAGGTCTTCTAAGGGATTTCCTCATGGAAATGAGGTTAAAACCACGACAAGAATAAGAAAAGCTCAAACTAGTAGCTTACCCCTATGATCAGTGCACGGACCAAGTCCTTTGGAATGGAGCTTTTGAGAACTAAGGAGGACTTGAGTGCTTTGTTGAACTGAATTGGGTATGGAGTTTGCTTCATCCTCCCCTTCTTGAATGTGATTTTCCCTCAAATCATCTTCACCATCTTCATCCTCAAGGTAAGGTGTAAGATCACCCACATTGAAGGTGGGAGATAAACCCATGTCTTCGGGCAATTCAAGTTTGTAGGCATTATCATTGACCTTCTCAAGGACTTTGAAAGGACCACTCCCTCTAGGCATAAGCTTATTCCTCCTTCTTGATGGGAATCTCTCCTTTCTTAAGTGTAGCCACACTAATTCCCCGGGCTTGAAGGTGATAGCCTTGCGGTGCTTGTTTGCTCTTGCCTTATACATCTCATTAGTCTTCTCAATCCTTGCCCGAATCTGTTGGTGAAGCTTCTTCATCTCCCTTGCTCTCTCTTCAACCTCAAAACTTACTCTAGACTCAAATGGAAGTGGTATGAGTTCTAGTGGAGTTAGTGTGTTGATTCCATAGCATGATTCAAAGGGAGAATAGGAAGTAGCAAAACTAGGAGTGCGATTGTATGCAAATTTAGCATGGGGAAGCTTGAGATCACACTCCTTAATGCTTTTACTCACCAAACTTCTAAGCAAAGTAGCAAGAGTTTTTTGGTGACTTTGGTCTGCCCATCCATTTGAGGATAGTGGGGGGTGCTATACAAGAGCTTAGTAGCTAGGAGCCTCCATAAACATCTCCAAAAATGACTAAGAAACTTTTTATCTTGATCAGACACAATGCTCTTAGGAATGCCATGAAGCTTGACAACTTCCTTGAAGTAGAGATGGGCTATATGAGATGCATCGTCGGTCTTCTCACAAGGGATAAAGTGAGCCATCTTTGAAAAGCGGTCGACTACCACCATAATAGCATCTTTGCCCTTTAGAGTTCTAGGAAGGGCAACTATGAAATCCATGCTCACATGTTCCCATGCGCCATTAGGAATAGGTAAAGGAGTGTTAACCCTTGGTGGAATTTACTCTTGGCCTTTTGACAAATAGAACACTTGGAAATTACCTCATGAACATCACCTCCCATCTTAGGCCAAAAGAAGTGGCCGACTAGACCTCCTCTGTGAACTTCTTTGACAAGAAGCTTTCGGATGGGTCCTTTTGGAATACAAAGCTTGTTGCCTTTGAATAAGATGCCCTATTGGTGAGTGTAGAGGCCATGCTTGCTGCCTTCTTGACCATTGAGGTAAGGCTTGAAATTCTCATCTTCTTGGTAGAGATCATGGATAAATTGGAAGCCTATGACCCTTGCTTCCATCACGGCTAGCAAGGAGTGCCGTCTAGATAGTGCATCCGCCATTACATTCGTATTCCCCTTCTTATGTTTAGCCACAAAAGAGAAGCTTTTTAAGAACTCAACCCATTTAGCATGTCTTGGATTGAGTTTATGTCAGTCATTCAAGTACTTCAAGGCCTCATGATCGGAGTGAAGTACAAACTGTTTTGGCCTCAAGTAATGTGACCAATGATCAAGTGCTCTTAGCAAAGTATAGAACTCTTTGTCATATGTGGAGTAGTTCTTTCTTGAGCCATTAAGCTTTTCGCTAAAGTAAGCAATGGGGCATTGATCTTGCATGAGGACAACCCTTATACCTACTCCGCTTGCATCAGAATCAACTTCAAAGAGCTTGTCAAAGTCGGGGAGGGCTAACACCGGGGCCTCACATAACTTGGTTTTGAGCTTCTCAAAGGCATCATGGGTAGCCTTGGTCCACTCAAATGCTTCATTCTTCATATGCTCGGCGATGAGGGCCATGAGGGTGCTAAACCTTTTTATGAACCTCCTATAAAAAGATGCCAATCCATGAAAGCTCCTAACTTCGGTGATAGAGGTAGAAGTAGGCCATGACTTGATGGCTTCAACCTTAGCTTGATCCATAGAGATTCCATCGTTAGAGACAACATACCCTAAAAAGGTGACTTGGGGTGAAAAGAACTCACATTTTTCCAACTTACCAAAGAGCCTTTGAGCTCTTAGAACCTTGAAAACTTCTTCCAAATGATGTAAATGGTCTTCTTGGTTCTTGGAGTAAACCAAAATATCATCGAAATATACCACCACAAACCTTCTAAGAAAAGGCCTCAAGACTTCATTCATTAATCTCATGAACGTGCTATGCGCATTAGAGAGGTGGAAAGGCATCACTAGCCACTCATAAAGCCCACCCTTTGTCTTGAATGCCGTCTTCCACTCATCTCCCTCTTTCATGCATATTTGGTGATACCCACTTCTTAAATCAATCTTGAAGAAGATAGAAGAGCCATGGAGTTCATCCAGCATATCATCAAGTCTTGGTATAGGATACTTATACTTGATAGTAATATTCTTAATTGCTCTATTATCTGCACACATGCGAAAGGTACCATCCTTCTTCAGCACTAACAAAGCCAGAAACAAACCAGGGCTCATACTCTCATGTACATTGCCTTTAGCCATCAATTCCTTTACTTGGCGTTAGATCTCTTTGGTTTCTTGTGGGTTACACCTATAGGCTGCCTTGTTAGGGAGAAGAGCACCGGGAATGAAGTCAATTTGGTGCTCAATGCCTTGGATTAGAGGGAGGCCGGGGGTTAGTTCTTGTGGGAATACATCTTGGTATTGTGAGATGAGGGGGCTGATTTTAGGATGTAAGGGAGTCACTTCCTCACTTTTGTTGCTTTCAAGCATTAATAAGACTAGGACTTGCTTGCCTTTGCTTAAAGCTCTCTCCACTCGTGTTTCACTCAACATGAGAAGGTTTCTCTTTTTCTCACTTCCTACCCTGAGCTTAGTTTTGTGGACTTGGTTGGGGGTAGTGGGTTTAAGACAATTCTTTCCTTATCAATGATCAAGGAATAAGTGTTCTTGAACCCATCATGCATGACACATCCATCAAATTGCCAAGGTCGACCCAAAAGAATATGACACGCACTCATGGGCACCACATCACAAATGACATTATCCTTATACTTCTTATCAATTGAAAATGAGATGAGTGCTTGTTTGGATAATTTAATGTAGCCACCATCATTGAGCCACTTGAGGGAGTATGGCTTTGGATGTGAAATAGTAGGAATACCAAGCTTCTTGATGAGAGTAGTGGAGGCTACATTAGTGTAACTTCCTCCATCAATGATCAAGTTGCACACCTTATCTTGAATAGTACACTGGGAGTGAAAGATCATTTTTCTTTGAGCCTTGTCATAAGGAGTGTCTTGGGTGTGTAAAACCCTCCTTAAGATAAGTAGTTCACCTCCATCGGCATCAAGTTGAGTTTCATCTTCTATGGGGTCCGAATCTGCCCCATTAGCTTCATCTTGCACTTCTATCATCATGGCATCAACTTCTTCAACTTCTTGTATGGTCATGACCCTTTGATTTGGGCAATTGTATTAGAATGACCATAACCTTGACACTTGAAATACTTCTTCCTTCAAGCTTCTTAAACAATTCCTTGGGAGAAGGAAGAGCCATGGCTTTACCCCTATCAACCCGTGAGGTGCCTTTGGGTGTAGGGTGAGAAAAGGGCTTGAATGGAGACTTTGAACTTGTGTGCTCCTTGGGAAAAGGTTTAGTGAAGACTCTCTTTTCCTTCCTTCATTTTTTAACCTTGAGAGCTAACTTGAAGACATCATCCAAGGTGAAATAAGTTTGAAGCTCCATCTTTCTAGCAATGAGGGGGTTTAGCCCGTTGAGAAACCGAGCCACAGTTTGCTCTTGGGGTTCATGAATGCCTCCCTTTAAGAGAAGTTTTTCAAACTCTCTCATGTACTCACCCATACTCATATTGTTTTGTTTGAGTGAGAAAAGTCGGTTGTAGATGTCTTGCTTGTAACTTTTGGGAAGGAACCTCTTGTTCATAAGAGACTTAAGCTTCTCCCATGAATTAATCTTCCTCTTGCCATCTCCAGCCCGTTGCTTCTTGACATTTTCTAACCATAAGGAGGCATACATTGTGAGTTTAGGGCTAGCAATCTTGAAACTCTTTTTATCATCATAGCCCTTGGCTTCAAAGATGTGGTCCATCGCTTGAACCCATTCAAGGTACTCATCGGGGTTCAAGTTGCCATAGAACTCCGGTGGCTCCACTTTGATGTCTCTGAACTTGTCCATAGGAGGTCTCCTACCTCCCATTCTTGGATTGCTTCCCATACTTGATTCACTAAAATAATCATCCTCATCCCCATGAACATTTGGCTCTTGAGCTCGTTGGCCTCCTTGGAGGGCCGTGAATTGAGCGGTCATTTGCTCAAGTTGCCTACTAATTTACCTTACACTTTGTTGTAGAGTTAGGATGGCATTATCTTGTCTCATGATATGAGCTTGTTCCAAGCCCATACGTCTTGGTACTCTTGTTGGTTGGGGAGAGTCCATGGAGGGGTTTTCTTCATTAGACATGGTGGAATTGGAAATGAGGACAAAAGGGGTTAAGGGCTTGAAAAGAATAAGGCACGGTCGTGCTAGGGAAAGCACGGTGTGAAAACAGGCTAGGGAAGGGAGGCACGGTCGTGCTTAGGGGCACAGGGTGGCTGTGGTAGAGTTCTGCACTAGGGAGGGGTGGCATGGTCGTTCCTATGGGCACGGGGTGGCCGTGCCTAGTTGCTGGTCGGGTTTGCACGGTTTTGTGGTTGGAGGCCTTTTGAGGGGTTTTGGTTAGGGGTTTGTATTTGGGCTATTTTGAGGTGTTCTTTGAGGAGTAAAAGAGGGATTTTGTAGGGAAATCAAATGTAGGTTAGGGGTTTACGGGCCTAAGAAGGTGTTTGTCACAGTTATTTTGAGGAGCTAGGTTCTTTGTGGTTATGAAGTGTGTTTGGATTCGGGTTTGAGAGGTAGAAAATGGGTTGCTTAAGTAGGAGAGTAGGGTAAAGGCATACGGTTTCACAATTGAAATGAGTAGAAACAGCAAGGAAATGTGGAATAAACTTAAGCACACCAACCTGGATTAGCTCTGATACCAAATGAAGCGTACACGGGATATGCCAAAATGTAGCTTACTTTGAGTTTAGTTGCAAATTGCCCTTGAGCACAAGATCTGACTTGGTGTAAAGGCTATGCTACCAACCAAGACTAAGGATCCACCAAGAATTGCATAAATTCTTGGCCACAAACAATTCTATAAAGGTTCCACTCAGGACTCACCACCTTAGAAGCAAGGATAAAGAGAACTTAAGATTTTAGAGAGAGAAGCTTTCAAGCTCTATTTCATTCATGCATAACTAATGAATTACAAAGGCCCCAAGGCTGTTTTTAAGGGGCTTCCCACATCCTTCATGTAGCAAAACATTAGCCAAAAGCTACAGAGTACACTAGGGAAGAGAAGGTATCAAATAAGCCCACTCCTTTAGGTACTTACATGCTAATCTAGTCACTTTGTCAGCTCATTAGTACTAATGGCATGTCAAAATGAGGTGTCAAGCTTACATTGTAACTGAAAATAGTAATTCAAATCCTAACCTAGCAAGAAGTACAAGTAATTAATGCTAACAAGTTGCTCTTACACAACTAGTACAAAACCAATCAACCAAGCAATTTTCTTATCCTTTTGGCTGGATAATAGCAGCACAAGGGGGTGCATTCTGGTCCTTCAAGGCTAGTGGTTTAATAAATATTTATCTCACTTTCCATGCCTTAAAGTTTCACAAAATTTGGAGTTAAGTTGGGTAACTTAACTCCCTCCCATTTCGGACTGTGCTGGAATTCGCCCAGTTTGCATAGTCTTGAAATATCTTACTATTTGACCCACCAAATGAAGTCCAAATGCCTTGCAGCTTGTTTTATTGGAAATATAACATCTTGAACTTAAAGAGAGTGTCCTTTGCAGTTGATCATAGCTTCAGCATCAAGTCCCAAAAGTTGAGCAAAATCGGACTAAGAAACTGGCCAGAAATTGATCATTGGCGCAAGCTCCTGTTTTGAGCTTTTCTTATTCTTGCTGTGGGTTTAACCTCATTTCCATGAGGAAATCCCTTAGAAGGCCTCTTGACCTTCCCAAAAGAGGAGACTAACACATCCTAAGTGCTTAGGATGGCCTTTGAATTGGAGGTCCAAATCAGTGCATAGACCAAGTCCTTTGGAATGGAGCTTTTGAGCATTAAGGAGGACTTGAGTGCTTTGTTGAACTAAATTGGGTATGGAGTTTGCTTCACTGTGCTGGTTGGAATAAAATGAGGACAAATCACAAATGGTTATTACGAGGGTGAATCACAATATTGCAAACCAACTATAGGATATTGTAGGGTTTCATTAGGGAATGTTGCCATTTGGATATTTGGGAGTACCTGTGAAACCTCAAAGGATAAATATTCCATATTACCAGGTCATGGTTAGTCAAGCATTAGAGGCTCTTAACAAGAGACAGATTGGTGTAGTTTGGGTTGGCAGTGGATCTAGAATGTGTGTTATATCCGAGGGAGCAAGAGACACATGCTAATCTCTCTTTTCCATGTGAGTATACTGATGCAGTGGTCCTAATGTGCTAATTGCAGTTTTACAGATTTAGAATTTCTATATCAGCAGGGGTCATTAAAGGAAGCAGCGCCTGAGGAGTATATGTTATGACTTGTGAGGTTGTTAATGTTATTATTTCAAAGAGTGTCATTAGGGTAGTCACTAGCAGGTTAAGAGGAGTTGAGTTGTGAGGTCAATTACTATGTTTTCTGTCTCAGTTTCACGGTATGCCATGATGAGTATCAAAATTATGTATTCGAACCCTTTACGTCCCCCCCCCCCAAACCCCAAAAAAAGAAGAAAAAACTTGATATAATATCGATTAACTATTAATTTCAATTTAAAGTGAAAACAAGTAATGGAAAGTAGGATATGCAAGTGGCAAATAAGTTGAGAGAGAAAGGGAGTTATAATTCACAAATTACCTACGGGGGACTGCACCGCCAGGAGGCGTAGGGCAAGTAGGGAGACACAGAGTTTAGGTTTTCTATGTTGTGAATTCTGAACTGAAAGTCTGAAACCAAAGGCAGCGTTTCACGGATGCTAGGCTATTGTTAGCAAATAAAACGGAGCGGGTAAATAAGTGGAAAAAATAGGGGGATCAGTACGCCGAAAAGTTGCTTTAAAAAAACAAATTAAAGGAAAGTACGGGCAACTCATTAGCCAAGGATCAGAGTCAACTTTCACCGGTCACCACTAAGCCACCAAAGCCTTTGGGATCTTAATGGGGTCATTTAATGCAAATTATAAGGTATATTTAGGTCTAGTTTTCAAAGTCTTTGGAATTTTAATAGGGTTCTTTAATGCAAATTATGGTCTAGTTACTTAATGAGGTCATTTAATGCAAATATATGTGATTTATAGACCCAGGTGATCATAAATAGTAACTTTTTATTTTTTAAAATTTTTACTTCCTATTTAATGGTCCCCTTTTCATAAATAAAGTTTGTGGTCTAAATCGCGACACATCTACCGATCAATAGACCTAAATCTACACTATAAATCCCATCTGCAAAAATTTCTTTTCTCAAAAGCTGCCCTTGGTCCTTACACCGAGTGGCTACACCCCTAATCAAAATTCAACATTCACATAAGTTTTTATTCAAACTCACACAAAAGACCCCTAAACACATATCAAAACAGCAAATAAATTTGGTCAACTAAAATCCATATATATTATATACAACAGAATTTTCCACCAGAGCAAAACTCGGTAGAAGAGTTGATGGTGGCGGCCACAACTGTGATAAGGTACATATCACTCATTGGCAATGAACAACGAGCACAACAATTACGAAATTGCTAATCGAGCGATTTGGGTGAGGGAAAGGTGTTTGGAGTTTTTTTTTTCTTTTTTTTTTCTTTTTTTTCTATAGGTGCAGAGATCGATCGAGGATATGTTATTATTGAGGGTGACATGGGTCACATGGGGGAGCGATTGAATCTTCGGGGTGACATTTGGGTTCTAGAATTTGAGCCGGCAGGTAAGCATATTTTTTTTAAATTTTTTTTTAAGTTGAATCAATAATGGATGTAAGGTTAAGGTGTGATCCAAAAAAAATATATTAATGGATGCAAGGACAATATATTAATGGCTCACGGAGCTTTTCAATGTTATTTTTAGGACTGCCAAGATGCCCAGAGAGTGGAGGCCAGCACAGTCATTCCACTGTACAAAAACAAAGGGGATATCCAAGATTGTAATAACTTTAGGGGTATCAAGCTGCTAAGCCACACTATGAAGTTGTGGGAGAGGGTGATTGAGAGAAGGCTGCGAGAAGAAGTAGAGATTTCAGAAAATCAATTTGGTTTCATGCCAGGTAGGGCAACCATCGAGGCAATATACCTCCTCAGAGGGCTCATGGGCTTGTTCAGGGATAGAAAGGTGGATCTCCATATGGTGTTCATTGACCTGGGGAAAGCGTATGATAGAGTGCAAAGGGAGATATTGTGGAGGTGTTTGGAAAAGAAAAGGGTGTCGCCCGCGTACATTCGTATTATCAAGGATATGTACGAGGGAGGGCGGACGAGGGTTAGGACTCCGGCAGGGGTCTCCAATGACTTTGCTGTTAGTTTGGGCCTGCATCAGGGCTCCGCTTTAAGCCCATTTCTTTTCACATTAGTTTTGGACGAACTCACTAGAGGAATCCAGGACGAGGTGCCTTGGTGCATGTTTTTTGCAGATGACATCGTCCTTATCGATGTGACCAGGTAAGGGGTGAATGACAGGTTGGAGAGTTGGAGGCATACTCTTGAGGCTAGAGGCTTTCGGTTGAGTAGATCGAAAACGGAATACCTTCACTGTTGTTTCAGCGGAAGGATAGAAGAGGGGGGAGAAATCGTACTGGATGGGATGGCAATACCGAAGGTCGCCAAATTCAAGTATCTGGGCTCGATCATCCACCAGAATGGGGACATTGACGAGGATATTAGCCAGCGGATTAGAGTGGGCTGGCAAAAGTGGAAGTCAGCGTCAGGGGTGTCGTGTGACAAAAGAGTGCCCATGGGTTTGAAAGGCAAAGTCTATCGGATGGTAGTTAGACCGGCTGTTCTCTATGGATCGGAGTGTTGGCCGCTAAAAAAGGCGCAAGTTCAAAGGTTGATGGTAGCTGAGATGAGGATGGTCAGATGGATGTGTGGTTTTACGAGATTGGATAGGATCACGAACGGGGTAATTAGGAGCTTAGCTGGAGTGGCCCCTATAGAGGAGAAGATGAGGGAGTCGAGGCTCAGATGGTTCGGCCACGTGAAGAGGAGAAGTGTGGCCGCCCCGGTGCGTAGGGGTGAGAGTATCAACCCCCCCGGTAGTAAGAGAGGGAGGGGTACGCCGAAGAAGAGCCTAGAAGAGGTGGTTAGAGAGGATCTCAGAGTTGTAGGTCTCACGGAGGATATGGCTCAGGATAGGAGTTTGTGGCGGGACAGGATTAAGGTCCCTGATTGTAGGGGACCAGCTCCGTAGGTGGCAGTAACTTAGGAGGGGTGGGGTGGGGTGGGTAGGGTTTTGGTTTGCTTGGCTGCAGGTTGTGCTTTCTCGGGATGTCACGGCACCAAACGCCCCTGGTTTGTTGAGGTATGTCTCCGCTCCCTATCTTTTCGCTTATCCGGTTTCTTTTCCCCCTCCCCCGTTCTCTTTCGTCGGTCAATGGTTTTGCAATCATTTTCTCTTCAAACCTTTTTCTCAAAGCTGTTTTTGTGGGTCTTATGGAATCAACCTCTCTATGGGTAGGAATACCAGTAGAGGTAAGGTTGCCTACAACTGGATCTCCCCAGACCCCGCGAAAGCGGGACCCACATTGGGAGTTTGTTGTTGTTGTTGTTGATGCAAGGACAATGTCGATTTTAAACCCAACTTTTGTTGTGCACGTCTAATCTGTCTTTAAATCTTTCACTAATTTTTGCACTAATACATTGTTGGCTTAGTAGGCAGACCAAGTGACCACAAGGAGAGGTTGCCGGTAGGGGTGAGAATGGGATGGGTACGGGGCGAATTTAATTGTACCCTCACCTATACTCATTTTTAAAATTAATATCTATATCCATATTCATACTCATACTCATCTTGTGTTGTAAAGGTATAACCTTATCTATACCTATTGGGTATAGCGAGTATACATGTTTTATTTAGGTACATATAAACAAAAAAGAATTAAACCTATTTTTTTACCCATATTCGACATCAAATAGGCAATATGTCACATTAACCCAAGCTTCTAACAACATATCATATCACGTTGAATACAACTAAAAGTTTTCCAATCAAAGCAATGAATTAGCACTTGACAACTATAGCTTCTAATAAAATGTCTCCCTAAAGTCTTGAATACCATAGAATTCAAAGCAACTAGCAAAATATCCAAGTATAAACAACAAATTAAAACTTTAAACAAACGGGTACGATTTTTATGTGCAGCGGATATGGGGCAAGTATTGATAAAACGGTTATAGGGCGGGTAGGACCTATACCCACACCCATTTTAGCAACACCCCCCATACCCATTTTTTATTTATTTCTTTTTGTACTTCTTCTTCCAAGTGCAGCCATTTTCACCACCCATACCCATACCTACTGGGGCGTGTTTTATGGGTTCTAGGCGGGTACGGATTTTTTACCAACCCTAACTGCCGATATGAATCTTGTTATTAACACACACATATGTTTTTGCTTTCATATGTTTTTTTCGAAGCTCCTCTTTTTTTTTTTTTTTGTGTTGCTGGATTTCGTATCCTTATTTTTATTCCTTTTCTTTTTTGTTCTCCCTCTCCTTCACCTTTCATTTTCTTGGTTGTCTAGAATTATGAGAACATAATACATTTATTTTTGTGTGCATGTTAAATTATGCGTTTAATTTTCCATGTACATCAATGAATTGGATTTTTTAAGTTTAATGATAATTTTATTGGTTTTGATCCACTATTTAAAATTAATCATGTGAGTCAATTGTTTTGTGTTTTGATCATCTTAATATTATTTATTTGGCTTTTAATTACGATAAATTAACATTTTTCTGGGGAAGTTGCAAGATCAACATATTAGCTTTATATAATGTCCATATTTTAAAAGATAAGCTCTAAATTATGAATTTTAAACCTAAATAATTTTTAATGGAATCTAAACTCTAAGGTGATTCTTATATTAAATAAGTCTGTAGTTTCAAATACTGGACCTTTTTATTTTTTAAATAGTGAATCTTTTCCTTCAAGTGATGAACCTTTTGTAACCGTGCGCCTGGTACTAAACGTTGGGGGTATGATGAACATGCTTGGATGTAGGGCTATTGATATTAATTAGTCATACAATGATGTTTACATTATTAGTTAGTTGCATTTCTTGAAAAGGTTCGTCAGTTGAAGGAAAACATATACTATTTGAAGAATAAAAAGATTCATCTTTTCAGACCAACGGATCATTAAATATATGTCAACAGTTTGAATTTAAAAGTTTTATTATTTAAAACTTTGAGAGTATTGCTTTCGAAATATTCGTCAATTAAAGTCAAATGAATGACCACTCAAACACCAAAGGCTATTTAGTAGAAATTGAAAGCAAAAAGAAAGAAAAATTAATGTAGCCTGTATATGGGGAACAAAAGATGGAACTTAGATAATTATGCCCAAATAAAGAAAAAACACAATAAAAATGAATAGAAAATCAGACTTATAATATTAAATTCAGTAGAATATATTTAAATTTTGATATCATTATACTTTAAAGTAATGTTTGGTTGGATGTAGTAAACAGTCTTGTAATACAAATAAGTTTGTAATTGTATTTCTATTATCTTGTTCGATTATAAAAAAGTGTTACAAATAACTACTAATTAGTCATTGTGTTTATCATAAAATATGTAATCATCATTGCATTACAAAGTTAATTGTATTATATTGTATTTAACCAAACATCACATAAATTCAAATTAGATGTATTATTGATTTTGCCTTTTCAACGTTTTGGGGGTTCCTTTGCCTCCTCCCTCTTGTGTCTCCAATGCTTTAGTTTTTTCGACAATACATCCTCGTCTCCTACTTTTAGATGAAATAATACCATTGGCGCAGGCCTATGGTGTGCATAGGTTGAGCGGTAATACATGTTTTTGTTTGTGTTTAATTTTGTGTAATTTTATCACATGAGGTGTTAATCATCTGTGGTATGGGGCATGGCGTCATTATATATGATTGACATTTAGGCTTTGTTTGGACCTTGAAAATTTTGATGGAAAGAAACAAAATTAAGAAAGCTATTTTTTTTCTTGTGTTTGGCTTAGAGAAAATCACAAAGAAAAAAAATATGGAGGAAAGTTAGGTGAAAAATTTGTTAGAAACAAGTGATAAAATTTTCCTCAAAAAATTGTGAGGAAAGTTTGAGGAAAATTCCCAACCTTCTCCAATCTCACATCACTTAGATGAAATCAATATGATTTAAGTAGCTCATTAACATTTAAATTTTTCATAGAAATTCTTATATTTTTTTTCTTAATCCAAACAAGAGAAAAAAACTCATTTTCTCCCTACTTTTTTTTTTCTTCACATTTTTTTCCTTCAACTTTTCTTTCTATCAAATTTTTTAAGAACCAAACGGAGCCTTAATGTCTTCAGTTCAAGTGTTGGTGTC
>JACYFF010031957.1:20363744-20412484 GCA_017589665.1 Selenicereus undatus
AGTTCCATAGGTTGAAAAAGTGATGGAATCCAAGTTCCAAAATTGTGAAACTTTTACTGACGTGGCAGACGAGAGTTCTAAAATTCGAAACTCCTACTGTGTTATAATGTGGTCCATGACAAAATTGTGAAACTTTTACTGACGTGGCAGGTCAGAGCATTCCCAGTAGGAGTTTCGGAATTTGGAACTCTGGCCTGCCACGTCAGTAAAAGTTGCACAATTTTGGAACTTGCATTCCATCACTTCTCCAACCTATGGAACTCAATTTTAATAATTCAATAAAAATATTTGTCATGGACCCACATTATAACACACAATCTATTTTTTAAATCACTTAAAAATTATATACTTACGTAAAAAAAAAGCAAAAAAAAATATTTTAAAAAGCTAAAGAGTGATTCGCGGGGAGACACGCACAGGCGTGCTTCCCCGTGTGTCGCACGCATTTGAGCCTGGCTGAGAAGGTAAAATGTGACATGCCACAGACACACGGGGCACACTTGCCCGGCGTGTCCGTGGCTGTTAATGCTCTAAGGGCATCAGCAGCCCAGCTACACGCGTGCAGGGAGGGGGACCCGTGAGTAACACCCGTCTTGCCCAGCCCAGGACACGCGCGCGTCAAACGGGGGACGGAATCGAGAGCCGTTCCGTCCCGCGTTTCAATTTTTTTTGTCTTTTGTGGGTATGAAATGCAGCGTTTAGTCCATGATGCAACAATGGAGTGCTGCGTTTTAGGAGACCGGCCAAAAAGAAAAAGAGAAGCTATTTATTGCTGTGTTTTTGCTCCAAAAATTTCCTATAAGTACTAAAAATTTGTGTTTCATCACAACTAAAATTCAAATTATCTCCTCCTAAAAATTCTGATTTGTGAAAAATTTGTGACAATAGAAGGCTCAAGGAAGAAGTGAAGTATTTTGTATGTGTTTATCTTTTTGTAATGTAAATATGGTTTTGTTATTTATTTTCCAAAGTGTTTAATTATCTCCTCCTAAGTGTTTTATTTGTTATATATTTTCCAATATATGTTTGAATTTTTTAATTTAATTGGTGAAATAAATTTTTTTCGCTTGTTGGAAAACAAACACAAAAAAATAATAATAGGAAAAATTAAAATCAATTTATACATTTTTATGTCAATAAAATAAATATTCCTTACTCTCGAAAAATAAAAACATTCACACATGTTACAGAAGTTAAAACACAAACACAACATAAAGAATAAAAAGTAATAAATTAAGTTTAGATTGTGGGTTCCATGACAATTAATTGTGCTGAAATGAATTCCAGTGGCTGGAAAATTGAATGGAATGCAACTGAAATTCGTGCTGACGTGGTAGGTCTGAGTTCCAAAAAATGGAACTCTGGTTGGGGATGCCCTAATCATTAGCAGCCAGCGAGATTTGGGGGAACGCGTGTCCCACTGCTTCCACGTGTCATGAAATGAGAGGTGAGAGAGAAGAATAGCACGCGGGGAAGAACGCCAGTGCGTGTCTCCCCGTGTTGCAGCTTTTTAATTATTTTAATATTTTTTTATTTTTTATTTTTTTTTTGAGTAAGTGAATAATTTTTAAATAATTAAAAAAATAGATTGTGTATTATAAGGTGAGTTCGTGATAAATATTTTATTACATGATTAAAATTGGAGTTCCATAGGTTGAAAAAGTGATGAAATGCAAGTTCCAAAATTGTGGAACTTTCGGTGATGTGACAGGCCAGAGTTCTAAAAATTGGAACTCTGGCTGGGAATGCTTAGACTGGAACTTTTGCTGATGGGATGCCCCGACCCGCAGGGCCGGATGCTCGTTTGATTGTGTTAGGTCTTGCACTCTTCGACTTATCGTTTGAAGAATAAGTTCAGTTTAAAATAAGTTTTGTAAATAAGTTCAATAAATAAGTTTAACATAAGTTCAGAATTTTAGCAAATAAATTCAAAAATTTGTCTCTTGATAAGTTTAGAATAAGTTCAATACAAGTTCAGAATAAGCTTCAAATAAGTTCAGCAAATAAGTTTATAATAAGTTTAGATAAGTTTAGTTCAAAATAAGTTCAGACAAAATATGTATAAGAAAACAGAGTTTTACTCTGAACTGATTCTGAACTAAATTTATCTGAACTTCTTTTTCAAAAATAAGTTGAAGAGAATAGGGCTTAAGTGGACCAACGTTTTGTCCAATTTAAACCTTTGTATAAACGACGTTTATTAGTCTTTTAGAGTCAAGTGACTATTGGTTTATACTTTTATAAATGAGATGAGTTCTCTCATCAGTCATCACAACTCACGAGATTTTTATAGTTACAAGGCTTAGGCTCAAGAATCTTAAGATAAATAAGTGTCAAATTATTAGAATTAGCCTGTGTTGGTTATTAAAACCTATAATCTTTTGAAAGTTTTGTCTGATTTGATTATTTGAGTCATTGTGATCAAGAAATGATGGTGATTGGTAGGATTAAGTATACTTCAAGTTTAATTTCTTATCATTTTTTAGTTTTGTCTGATTTGATTATTTGAGTCATTGTGATCAAGAAATGATGGTGATTGGTAGGATTAAGTATACTTCAAGTTTAATTTCTTATCATTTTTTATTTTCTTTCTACTATGCGCAGAATATGTTGAACAGAAATTTAAGACCTAATAACCTATAAAATGATGAGACTATCCTTTGAGCACCTACATCGCACCATCATTGGTTTTTGAACTAGATGAACTTGTCTCCAATTTTTTTGGGACATCAAACTCCTAAAAACAATAAAGAGATTTTGGCAATTAAAAATCTGAAATTACGAAGAAAATTATAAAGTTGACTAGGAATAAAGAGTGAAAGTAAATGTGTCAAAAGTAGTGACTGAGATATGTTATTTTAGTGGAGGTAAAGAAATACATCTTTAATTATAAATTTTTTAGTTACTTGTAAAATTTTTATCCAATGAATCTAAAACTTATTTGATTGCTAACTAAATATGCACTTGATAAGTAAATATCAGTTAGTTTAACTGGCAAAGTCTTTGAGAATTGTTACCAGAAATCTGAATTCAAATCTTACCTACATCGACTGTTGTGCCTCATTTACACAAAAAAAAGCCTTGACAAATAAATTGAATACATGTCAAACTCGAAGAATCTAACTTCGTTTGATTGAAAGAGAATTAATTATTCAAGCCAATTATTTGCTCATTAATGAAACCAAAGTTTCATGGATTAAGGTGAGCGAGGGAGCAAGTAATCAATTTTCGAAAGAAAAGGACGGCAGATGTTTCACAACAACAAACAACAAACTCCCAATGTGGGTCCCGCCTTCGCGGGGTCTGGGGAGATCCAGCTGTAGGCAACCTTACCTCTACTGGTATTTCTACCCATAGAGAAGTTGATTCCGTCAGACCCACAAAACATCTTTGAGAAAAAGGCATTAAGAGGAAACGATTGCAAAACTATTTACCGACGTAAGAGAAAAAGGGAGGGGGGAAGGTTCCGGATAAGCGAGTAAATAAGGAGTGGAAACATACCTTAGCAAACCAGGGGCGCTTGGTGCCGAGACAACCCGGGAAAAACACTACCTGCAGACAAACAAACCATAAAAACCCTACCCACCCCACCCCACACCACCTAAGCTACTGCCACCTACGGAGCCTGTCCCCTACGATCCGGGACCTTAATCCTGTCTCCCCACAAACTCCTGTCCTGAGCCATGTCCTCCGTGAGACCGACAACTCTCAGGTCCTCTCTAACCACCTCTTCTAGGCTCTTCTTTGGCCTACCCCTCCCTCTCTTACCACCGGGGGGGTTGATACTCTCACACCTTCGCACCGCGGCAGCCACACTTCTCCTCTTTACGTGGCTGAACCATTTGAGCCTCGATTCTCTCATCTTCTCCTCTATGGGGGCCACTCCTGCTAAGCCCCTAATTACCCCATTCGTAATCCTATCCAATCTCGTAAAACCACACATCCACCTGACCATCCTCATTTCAGCTACCATCAACCTTTGGACCTGCGCCTTTTTTAGAGGCCAACACTCCGATCCATAGAGAATAGCCGGTCGAACTACCATCCGATAGATTTTGCCTTTCAAACCCATAGGCACTCTTTTGTCACACAGCACTCCTGACGCTGACTTCCACTTTTGCCAGCCCACTCTAATCCGCTGGCTGATATCCTCGTCAATGTCCCCATTCTGATGAATGATCGAACCCAGATACTTGAATTTGGCAACCTTCGGTATTGCCCTCCCATCCATTATGATTTCTCCCCCCTCTTCTATCCTTCCGCTGAAACAACAGTGAAGATATTCCGTTTTCGATCTACTCAACCGAAAGCCCCTAGCCTCAAGCGTATGCCTCCAACTCTCCAGCCTGTCATTTACCCCCTGCCTGGTCACATCGATAAGGACGATGTCATCTGCAAATAGCATGCACCAAGGCACCTCGTCCTGGATTCCTCTAGTGAGTTCGTCCAAAACTAAAGTGAAAAGAAAAGGACTTAAAGCGGAGCCTTGATGAAGGCCCAAACTAACAACAAAGTCATTGGAGACCCCTCCCGGAGTCCTAACCCTCGTCCGCCCTCCCTCGTACATATCCTTGATAACACGAATGTACGTGGACGACACCCTTTTCTTTTCCAAACACCTCCACAATACCTCCCTTGGCACTCTATCATACGCTTTCTCCAGGTCAATGAACACCATATGGAGATCCATCTTTCTATCCCTGAACAAGCCCATGAGCCCTCTGAGGAGGTATATTGCCTCAATGGTTGCCCTGCCTGGCATGAAACCAAATTGATTTTCTGAAATCTCTACTTCTTCTCGCAGCCTTCTCTCAATCACCCTCTCCCATAGCTTCATAGTGTGGCTGAGCAGCTTGATACCCCTAAAATTATTACAATCTTGGATATCCCCTTTGTTCTTGTACAGTGGGATGACTGTGCTGGCCCTCCACTCTCTGGGCATCTTGGTGGTCCTGAAAATAACATTTAAAAGCTCCGTGAGCCACTCTAATCCCACTTCCCCCATAAACTTCCAAACTTCCACTGGTATCTGGTCCGGGCCCACTGCCTTTCCATTCGCCATCTTCTTCAAGGCCTCCCTAATCTCCTCCTTTGATATCATGTCACCCGCACGCTGATCACTACACTCTATGCCCCTACTACAGTCGTCTCCCCCCCTTCCCCATTAAGGAGTTTAGCAAAGAACCTCTGCCATCTCTCCTTGATTTCAGCATCTTCGGTCAACACCTTACCCTCTTCGTCCTTGACACACCTTACTACTCCCAAATCCCTAGTCTTCCTCTCCCTCGCCCTAGCCAGTTTAAAAACCTCCTTCTCCCCTTCTTTTGTCCCTAATTTATGGTACAGTCTATCAAACGCCTGACTCTTCGCTACTGCCACCGCCCTTTTGGCTACCTTCTTGGCCTCCTTGTACCCAATCTTCTTATGTGCCCTCTCGTCCTCGGAACTGCTGCTCAAGAGCTCCGCGTAAGCCTCTTTCTTTGCCTTGACTTTCTCCTTTACCTCCTCGTTCCACCACCAGGCGCCCTCCATCTTGTTGCCGCCTCCCCTGGAAAGACCTAAGGTTTCCTTAGCCGACCTTCGGATGCAAACCGCCACCGCATCCCACATCGAGTCAGCGTCTTCTGCCCTCCTCCATACTCTTTCCTCAGCTAATCTCTCTGCTATAAACCCTGCCTTCTCCTTTGTAAGGGTCCACCACTTAATTCTGGGTTCTTCGGTTCTCCTCTTTGACCTCTTAGGAAACTTGAACTCTACATCTAAAACTAGCAACCTGTGTTGAGTTCCCAGCAACTCGCTGGGAATCACTTTGCAGTCCTTACACGCTTTCCGAGTTTCCTTCCTCGTTAGGAAGTAGTCAATCTGGGTCTTGCAAGGAATGCTCTTAAAGGTCACCAGGTGGTCCTCCTTTTTCTTGAAGAAGGAGTTGGCCACCAACAGATCCAAGGCCACTGCAAAGTCCAGCACAGAGACCCCTCCCGCATTCCTCTCTCCGAAACCGAGGCCCCCGTGGACCCCATCGTATCCTGCTGTCTCCGCGCCGATATGTCCGTTAAAGTCCCCTCCTATGAACAGTTTCTCGCTCTGAGGTACCTCCTGGGTGACCTCATCTAGGTCCTCCCAGAAGAGTTTCTTAGTTTCTTCCGGCAGGCCTACCTGGGGCGCATACGCGCTCACCACGTTCACGAAAACTGAACCCACCAAAACCTTAATGGCCATTATCCGGTCGCTCTTACGCCTCACTTCGACCACCTGATCCGCCAAATCTTTCACGACTAGGATGCCAACTCCATTCTTCGCCCTAGCTGACCCCGAGTACCAAAGCTTGTACCCATCAATCTCTCTAGCTTTCGCCCCAACCCAGTTCGTCTCCTGGACACACGCTATACTAACCTTACGTCTATGCAGAGACTTAACTAGTTCTATCGATTTACCCGAGAGGGACCCAATGTTCCAGGATGCTAGGCGCACTTTCCGCAACCCTAACTCCCTCCTAACCCCAGAGCTCCCCGGAGGACAGGCTGAAACAGCTACATGGCCCGCCACAGACGCCGACGTCTACGCGGCCAAACGAAAGAGCTACAAACTAAAAGACACCCGAAAAAGCTGGACGACTACCCTCCAACCCCCAGAAAAGGAAAAAAATCACAGCAGGACTCCTAGGTAAAAACTAAGATACAGGATAAAAGTGGACAAAGTTAAATAAAGCGCAACTAACTATATAGTAATTGGTAAATAAAAACTAATACAGATATAAATGAACTATAAAAATACTAATACTAATAGAGGCACCACTAGCAATGCAGATAAAAATAATAATAATAATAATAAAAAAAACAATGATAGAACCAACCTAGTCAAGAAGTATGATAAAACCGACAAAGGCCCCCCTTTAAAATAAAGCTAACAAGCAAGGTCAACACATAAATTAAAAGACCCAGGTAAAAAGCAATAGACAAAACATACCAGAACAGACAAAACAGAAGGGAGCTTCAACTCAAAACTAACAATACCATAAAAATACTAAAAATAACAAAATCAAAGGAGAGGGACACTGAAGACGCAAAATTTACACCAGGCGGCAAAAGAAATTAACAAGAAAGCTCTAGACAAGTACCTTCAGCTTAACAAAAACCTCACACTAGAAAACTGGGAGAAGACAAAGACCAGGGGAAAAATAACCTCCGCTTAAATGCCTAATATGGGCATGAACTTTGTTACTGCAGCTAGGCCAAGGCAAAAACTAAACAGAGACCAGAAATCACAAAAAGAATAGTCAGACAAACTAGAATAATAAGATTAGCAATTAGGACAGAACTGACAGGAAATAAGAGCACAGAAGGAGCTACAAACAGAGCAAATAATAATAATGAAGCTGAAAATACCAAAAATACAAAAATACGAAAATACAAAAATACAGAATCAAATTAGTGAATTGCGCAAGCGAAAAATATCAATTAAGGAACTGGCATGCGATAAGAGCACCTAAAGGACCAACAACAAAAAAATGACCAAACTGAAACTCTTCCAATTTGATGAGAGCAGCTAGGGAGAGGGAGAGAGAAACAGTCGTGTGAGATGTTCCTACTGTGGAACTCTTCCAAATACCAAAAATCCTTCAGGGCAAATGCAACTGAAACTTGAACCAAGCAAATACTAGACAGAGACCAGAAATCGAACAAACCAGCGTAAATAGACTAGCAATTAGGGCCGCAAAGACAGAGCACAAGCAGAGGGTATAATTCGAATACTAAAAATGCCAAGACTAATAGGCCTGTAAATACTCTCACTGGACAAAACGGATAACAACCAAAGAAGCAATGGGACAAAGAGGGAACCTGGGATTTGGATGATGGAAGGCACACACGCGAATGAGCCAAACGCCAATGAAAGACTTAGCAGAGACTAACCAAAGAAGCAATGGGACGGCAGATGTTTCCGTTGCCAAAATAAAACATCAAATTCACAGAAAATACTTTGAAAAGTTAATAGGGTAATATTTTTTTTTTTTAAAAGTTAAGGCCAATTTTTTATTTGGACTTACAGTGTAAGGACAAATAAAGTTGAGAATAAAAGAAAAATAGTAAGAAAAATCTTATAAGTGGCAAAATTCAAACTCCTAACATTATATATAATGACAATCTTACTACTTAATTCAAGTTGATTTTCCATTTTTCCCAGTAAAAGTAGCACATTGATGACCTTGATTTAGTACAAAACTTAAGATGGCTACCGAGCTGTTTCTCACCTTGCCGAAGAGGAAAGGAAAAAAAACGGGCATGAAATGTTCTCTTCAATCACGGTGTCCTCGACAATAACCATTGTTGAAAATCAGCAGAAAAGCTTACCCTAGGCTAGCTGGAGTTGGGTTTGGAAAGTGGCGGCGGCTCAACGTGTCCGCATGTTTGTGTGGTTGACATTGCATGATTGTGTACTAACGAACGTCAACTGAGCCCGTCAAGGGCGTACAAACGACCCCATGTGTGGGGCATGCGATCATGAACGAGAATCAGTCGAGCATATTTTACGAAGTTGCCCTAAGGCGAAAGAGGTGTGGCAGTGGTTTGTAGCAAGATGAATATGCTACGAATCCCTCATGCTTCTAATAATGAATGGATAGCTGCTAACGTGGTATGCATTTTATGGGGACCCGAATTGGAGCTCCAAGTTTGTCACGACACTTTGGTATATTTGGAAATGGAGAAACGCACTTTGTTTTGGTGGGGAAGTACCACAATGGAAAGGCGACCCTGAGGTTAGAGCTCAATCCAATTGGAGGGACTGGTGGAGAGACCTCCGAGTGGGTGGGTCTTATTTAGACCTGTCAATTCGGGCGAACATATCAAATACGGGTCGAGTGTATTTGGGTTCGGGTAAAATATTGATCGGGTGCATTTCGGGTTCGGATAAAATATGAGCGGATGCATTTCGGGTTTACGGGTTTCGGATCAACTCAACGGGTTTAAAGCGTCTTTTTAGTGAATTATTTCTTTTTTTGTCAAAATCAAAAATTCGGCATGTCTATTACTTAAAATTGTCTATATTTAATGAACAGACATTATAATTACAATTTTTTTCAAAGAATATCAAAAATATCCAAACTTTTCAACATAATATATGAAATTTATGTGCAGGTGGACAATGAGTCATGTTTGGATGAGTTGATCCGTATATTAAAATATTAATAATTGGTCGGGTCATTCATGAGTCGGCCCATCTAAAGCATGTTAACGAGTCGGAGCGGTTCAACCCGTTAATAGCCCATTTAATAATTTGATGTTTCGTTAATTAACCTAGCATTATCTAATCAAACATGCTTTATTAGTACGTCGATCTAAACACGATCATAAGTTGGTCCATTGTCCAACATTAATTGCATCAGATTCGAGACCAATTAGAAGGAATCCAAGCAAAAGAATTCGAGACCAATTAGAAGGAATCCAAGCGAAAGAATATTATATACGCGCAAGATATTATAATTATCTATTAATTATAAAATCAAAATATTAGACTATTATAGAATAATCTTATTCAAAATGCGATGAGACGTATTCATTTTATCAAGAATATAATGGTATGACTCGCACATTTTCAATACTTATCTAATTCTAAATTGTTTTTCTTAATATTGGAGTTGTTTCATGCCATTTTCTAAAATTGTACCATTTATAAGTTGTATATGACGTTTTATGGGAAAAAACGGGAACCATTGTCTAATTTGCGAAGGGATGTGATAATTGTATAACGTCTTTCTAAATGATTCGTTATAATGAAAAACTATTATTGTTAAGAGGAAAAAAAAAGAGTAAGTACATAATATTCGGGTCGAGCGGATGGGTTTGGATTCGGGTCGGGTTTGACCCAAAAATTTACGGGTTTTTCGGATTCGGGTTGAAAAAATCATGTTCAAAACCCAAAACTTTCGGGTGGGTTCGGGTCGGATTTTCGGATCGAATCAATTTTTGCCAGGTCTAGTCTTATTGAACATGGATGAAGCGTCTAAAGGGAACCCAGGAACAGCAGTTGTCTGGGGTGATAGAGGGGAATGGCTTAGGGGGTTCTGTGAGAACTTTGGCATATGCACCTCAGTAAAAGCTGAACTGAAAGCAGTACTGTGGGGTTTGAAAATGGTGCATTCGATGGGACTCAAGAAGGTTTGGGTGCAGGTAGATTCAATGATTATAGTAGGGATGTTACGTGGACAAGGATCTTGGAACACTATTCACAAGCCTCTGAAAGAGTTATGCATAGTTTATCTTCAGTTTCCTCCTAAAGAGGTCATGGATGTATTACAGGCAACGAAGTACTAAAATTGAATTAGGGGCTTAGCCCCTCTTCTGCGCCTAAAAACAAAAAACAGAAAAAAAAAAAAAAGAAGATGCAATTTTGAAACAAAAATTTCAAGTGAGAAGTCACAAGAAAAGTCAGAACCATACGGCTTTTCCTCCTCTCCAACAAATAAAAAACCAATATGTCAATTCGTCTGAAACCATTAAATACACGGTAAACACGAACACTTCATACACACAATCTAAAAATGTCGAGGAGCTGTACACCTATTCACCACAGGAGCAAAATGATGTGCAAATTCACCATCCTCAAAGATTTACAGCCCAAAAGTTATCTGAATGACTCTGGCTTGGAAGAAATGGAATTGTGTGGAATTGAAGGCTTTGTTTTAAAAAAAGCAGTTTACTATGCCAATAATTCCACACAAATCCACATCTTGAGACCAATTACTGATCAAAGCCATCTTTCCACTTGCCAATTTCTTTGTATAACATGTACTCTATTTACTTGAATGTCAGCCTTAAAATGAAAATCCCTTCAGTCGTCAATGGAACAAAGAGAAACTTTTGCGGTGTCTCAAATGCCGCGATGGTTGAAACTGTTCCCCGGATGGCCTTGGTTTGAGTTCACCAATACTGGCTACATCTCTTTGGGCATCTGAGGAACGGGGGAGCAACTTGCACCCAATTTTCCAAGCAACCAAACGGGTGGAACTAAGTGAACTATAAGATTTGCTTACTTTTTTCATCTCTTCCTTCATCTTACCAAATTCTTCTTCTAATTCCCGAACCCTAGAAGTCATCCTCTCCATGTCTCCTTTTAGACCCCGGTTCTCACGTACAACTGAGACCCACCCATCTCTTTGTATAATCTCGCCCACCATTTCATTTTGTATGGTATTTTGATTAGCTTGGGCATTTTCTGGGTCCATCACTTGGAGACAACCAGCAAGAGCTGATCTCAGATGCAACTGCTCGAAAAATAAGACCTGAAGAACAACTCTTAAGGGGAGCCTTTCATTCTGGGATGCATGAGCACATGCATCAATTGAGAGCTTTTGGTAATCAATGATGTTGCAAAGTTGCTCCTTCTCTTTATCTGAAAGCCAAGGATGAGCCTGCACAATACATTAGTAATTTAATGGACTATATACCAACGGCAAAGTGGTAGACCAAGGGAAGTGGGATGGATAGTAGATTCATTCACTAGCAAACAAATAGAGCATGGGGTCGAAAAAGATGCATAAAAGAAAAGAGTCTCAGCCACGTTTGGCTCAGCACGATAGGAAGAGATCCTTTCTTTTTTCTTTTTTTTGGGGGGGGGGGCACTGGGTTCCTACCTCCAATTTAAAGGGAAAGGGGAAAGAAAGTGGAGTACCAGAAGAATCCCTTAATTTAGATTAGCAACAATGAAACACACTTAAGGATTCACAAATAGACCCTGAGAAAACTGATACATGAGTGATCAATCGACATGCATCACTAAAATCTAAAGTCTCCACAAGGCAACTTTAAACCCCGATCAAGCCAAACTGAATGGATATTTGTCTGACAAATATCTATTGCAGTTCCTACACAACCTTGTAGGACAAATCAACAATGGACCCAAAACAACCTAAATGCAAAATAATCCAAAGCTTAATTCAACCTAAAAATTCCATTAACTCCCGTACCTTATTTGAAATTAACCCTACCAAAATCTAACACAAATGACCAATTTACCAGGACAGTAATCACAAAATTAAGCATCTGTCCCTGTGCAAGTGACTGCCATAACTACATCTCTGCGGCTGCCACCAGGCCTACCTATAATATGCATGGAGATGCAATTTGAAATGGAAATGTAAAGTAACAGTAACAAGAAAACATAAACAGACAGTTATCCCTCAGGACGGAGGACACATCCTCCTATGGTACTATGCTAATTGAACACAATGGTCAATGTTCACATCCTTCCAACAACCAGAACACAAGAGAACATAACTTGATCTTAACCAACTTCCCACCTTAATTCTAGTTCATACCTATGTGTATTAACATTTGGAAAATGATGAAACATGAATTAAGCTTGTCACTGCATGCACAAAGCTCAATATTTATTATCATTTTTTTACCAGCAAAGATTCTGTTTTGTCCTGAAATAAAGCAAGCAATATCAGCAGAAAAGACAAACCTTGAAATATATATCCAGAGCCCTGTACAGTCCATCATACAAGGATCTAGAATCTTCAGGAAGAGCCTCAGCGAGAGCACGTATCTTTTCTGGTTTCAGGTTCACATCAGAAGCAACCTCTGCAATATAGCTATCCACCAACTTTGCCACTTGCCTCATTGGTTCAGATGATGGCGATGCTTCCATGTCAGGTGAACATGGAGAAAATGATGGAATCCTCGATTCTGATGATAAAAAATGCTGAATAATCCTCTGAACACAATCTGTGTCATACAAGGTGTCTGAGTCTGAGTAAGTAGGAATCAGAAGGCCATCTAAGGTTGCCAGTTCAAGTTGCATTCCAATTCTTTTTTCTAACGTCTCCCTGCACTCTTCACTGACACCCAAAATCAGTGCAGTACGAAGGAGCCCCAACAAGAAACGGCAATAAGATTTATCCTTCTTTTCAGGTAGTAACTTGGCAATTGTTTCCAGCAGGGCTTTTTCATCAACTGTGGCGGGTGTCAAGCTAAGACTTGCAACTGTTCTGGTTGTAGCACCATGTCCACCGTGCCATCGCCCTAAGCCTGGTAGGTACTTTCTAGCATAGTACATTATTGCACCAGCTATATTTTCAGCTCGTATGCCTCTAGCTTGCATTGTCCCCATCAGTTTTTCAAACAAATAAATGCTGAGATACGAAACATCTTCATACCACCAATTAGACTCTACACTTCTGATTCTTGCACCTGTGTTTATTCCATTCCATAGTATGCTCCCACCAGGGCTCTGTAAGCTACCATACATCATCATGGGCCAGCCAAACAAACTTGGGTCAGTACAAACCATTGTGGATATGGCATTCAAGCATTTGCTAATAAGGTTTAGCTTTTCTGCCCATTGGATGACAAGCTCGGCATTCTGAAGGGCAACAATACAATCTTTCCAATTACGGATTATATTCTTGTGGAAATAACTGTCACATTTGGACAACAAGTTATCCTCTCCGTATTTATCTGTCATCTCCAGATAGTCTGCAGCGCAGTAAACCATCATTATGTTCCTCGGGGTCAAGTCAATTCGAAGTCCGTAGCAGAATTTGGCAATGAGCAGAAAAGTATCAGGGCCTCCTGGGAATCCCTCAAGAATTATGGTGGAAGATTGTCTGTGTGTTTCTTGGGATGCCCCTAGTTCTTTATCCATTCTCCCACATCTTGATACAAGAGGAAACTGAGCAGACAGATAAGAAGATGTCACCATGAGGAATGCAAAAAACATAGGAACATAAAACATGCAGCAGCTACTGATGCATCAGAAATATAGCTGTGGAGTCAAAATCACAATAACAGGATATCTTTTATTGACCTCTCAGGAATCAAACCCACACACCCAAAAAAAAATAAAAAAAATCCTCAGATTCACATACAGATCAGATCATTGATACTTCCAGCAATGAGAAATAGAAACCCAAACCAAAGAATATCTCCGGGTGCTGCCTAGTGCCTACATTAAGGTCTTTTTTTCTTTTGGTTTTTTTTTTGGCCGCAAATTGGGGGGGGGGGGGAGTAGTTGTACATCCTCAAACCTACAACTGAATTGCAATGTTGTCTCTTCTAGAACCTTGATTTGGAGAGTGTTAACTTCACACCACAATACCACCATACAATGATCAAAGTTGTTGATAGTTCAATGAGATATTTTTCTTTAAATCATAAACCTCAGAAGATTGCCTAATAGTGACATTTTCCGTAGCCCAGAGAATGGATGCAATGAGAAAAAGAGGGTTACTAGTTTAAAATTATGTCCACGAGTCCAAGTACATTATCATGAATTTGTAGTCAAGCATACTAAAACTCTCAAGTTACAGAACCTATATTATAAACCATAATGCTTGCAGGGATAAAGGAAACCTTGAAACCTATAGTTATTAGTCTTCTAATCAGATTAACAAAACACATCCAAGGACCCCTTCAGTTCATCGGAACAATTTGAGTCCAAGCGCCCCTTGAGGTCAAAGTTTGAGCCTCTTGGAGATGACTAGAAAGGATAGGTAAGTCACCCTTAACAAGCCAATATAGGAGGACACCGATGCAACCCCACATGTACCATGTATATTGATGAGTGGCGACGGGAGTGTTTATCAGATACATGAACTCATTATTGGTTTAGATAATTTACATTTGAACGAACCTGTCTCTGTGAATGTTATGTATTTTTGTAAGAAGTAAGAAACTCTGTACTATAATACTATGCAAATTATAACATACAGGGGGGGGGGGGGGATACTTGCTTTGTCCGCCCTGCCTCTGTGTGTCAGGTCTGTGTGCTTATCGGGCCCTATTGTATAAATATAATTTTG
Source organism: Selenicereus undatus (assembly GCA_017589665.1). Classification (NCBI taxonomy): domain Eukaryota; kingdom Viridiplantae; phylum Streptophyta; class Magnoliopsida; order Caryophyllales; family Cactaceae; genus Selenicereus; species Selenicereus undatus. Next base: position 20,378,545 of record JACYFF010031957.1, read on the forward strand.
TGCGAATGTGTTACAAGAAGAGGGGGGGGGGGGGGGTGCCGTGGGGGTGTGGGGGCCATTCTTGTCTACTGGTTACTGGCAGGACTTCACACTGCTATAGGTGATCTCCATCGTTTTTTTAACAATTTTGTTTATTTTGCTTTTATTTTCACTATCATTTACTTGAGTATTTTCTGTGCTTAACATATTCTATTCAATTACATCTATAACGTTTTAACCATTTTAAAAAATTTTAATATTCTTTAACTAAGTTTGTTTTAAATATTTCATTTTTTTTTACATCTTTTCATCCCTTTTCTAGGTATCATCTAGTTATTTTTTCTCCCTGAATATGCCCAATATTCACCAAATGAGATCAAATGTTTATCAAAAGGTTCAATAATCATATCATTGAAGGAAAAAAAAAAAACCTAAATTATTCATTATGATGAATTCTCACTAAATAACAATCTGAGTGTTCAATCTTAAAAAGTATTCGATGTATTATTAGTGAACATTTTTTATGTGATAGTGAGTTTTGTATATATATTAGTGAATGTCACATTTTTAGTGAGCGAAACCAGGTGTATGGTAAAATATTTTAGTGAGCTCTACAATTTGAGTACCAGTGAGCATTGTGGATATAGTAGTGAACAATTTGATTATATAATTAACTTTTATATTTTTCATAATTTTATTTATTTAAATTGACCAATTTGTTTTATGTAATTTATTTTAAGTTTGATTATACAATTACTATCATACATATAGTCATATATAATAACTCACTAAGTATATGTGATAGCTCACTAAAAGACGTAGTACAAGGGCCTGTTCTTTTCGTGAGTCAATTCCAAAATACCAACCTCAACCCACTTCAACCTACTTCAACCCACTTCAATTCACTTCCACTATTTTAATCAAGTTCAATTTGTCACATAAAAAAAATTCAACCCACTTCAACCTATTTCAACCCACTTCAACTCATTTCAACTCACTTCAACCGACATCAACCTACTTTAACTCACTTCATTTTTTTACCCACCCTAATTTATCCATGAAAAGAACAGACCCTAAATAAATAAAATTATATACTTTTGAAATATTTGCTCAATAACTGTGCATTATATCTCACCAAAACATAATAACTTTGAGTCACCAAAAAGCCCAAGTATAAGTGATTGAAACTTTTCAAGTATGTCATGTTTTTTTTTTACATTTAAAGAATCTTATATTTGAGTTATTCGAAAGATATACCTCAAAATGTAACAAGAATGTATAACTGTGTATTATATTGTTTGCTTGCTTATTTTGATTAGAAATAGTTAGTATTATTTACTAAATCATATTGATCACCTAATATATTTTATAACTCCCCAAATGTCTATTTCATCGGCTCACTAAATAAATATCATGACTCATTAAAAGAAATAGTACAAGTGAATAAAACTCTACAAGTATGTCATTCTTGTAGATTTAAAGAAATCATATAATATTAGTCAACCAAAAGATATATCACAATGCATTTTAAGATAAATATAAAATATTGCTCGCTAAACATATAACATAACTCACCCAAAGTCACAATACAACTCAATAAGAAATAAAGGGCAGCCTGGTGAACAAGCATCCCGCGTTCACGCAGGGTCCGGGGAAGGGCCGCACCCCAAGGGGTGAATTGTAGGCAGCCTAACCTAACTTTGTCAGTGGCTGATTCAACGGCTCGAACCCGTGACCTTTTAGTCACAACTCACTAAGAAATTATATATCAAAATATGGACAAGATTGTGTATGTGTTCACTAAAATTGTATATCATGTGTTTGTTCACTCTTTTTTTAAAAAAAAATTGTTAACATTTAGTACCACTTACTAAATCATATTGATCACCAGATATATTTTATAGCTTACAAAAAAACTATCACAACTCAATAAACAAAAATGTCGTAGCTCACCTAAAAAGTAGTACAAATAACTAGAATATTGTTTAGCAAGCGAAAATATCAATTTTTTTTTTTGTAAATCAACACATTTTTTTGAGCTATATAGTATCAACACATTTTATTGAGCTATACAGTGCCTTTACTGAGCAAACCTGGGTATAGAAGACGTGCTTGGGGTTTATCTGCTCACTAAAAGTATTCATTAACTCACTAAAAATGTATTTCAGCTCACCAATATTTTAGTGAGTTGTACAGTATTTTTAGTGAGCGAAACTGGATATACAATATTATATTTTAGTGAGTTGTACGGTATTTTGAGTGAGCCAAAATCCGGTTGTACAACTACTTGAGTATAACAGGTTGTATGATATAACAACTGATAATACTATTATAAGGGTAAGGTTGCATACATCTAATATGAGGTAATCAGAATAAAAAATGATAACACTGTCATGTTGTTGTTGATGTCATAAATAAGCAGGCAACAGATTCAACCAATGCAGCCATCCCTTGACTAATGCAGAATGGTCCTTGAAATTTGAAACAGCATGCTGCCATCAAAAATCTTTACAATTATACTCAGTGTTTGAAACTAGCATTAGTGTGCCATCTGAACGGGGATGTCAGCGACAAACAGAAAGGACAAACTGGAAAAAAAAAAACAAAGAATACGAGGGGGGAGGGGGCAAAGTATTACAATTTTCCAAACATCTTTCTTTTGGAAGAGTTTAAATTGATATTGTGAAGAATGCAGTGTCCTAGATGAAGGCCCAGAATTTTCTTTCTTGTCATTTTTCTCCATATTGCCATATCCAATATCAGGTAATTTCCTGAGGACTAGGACTACAGAGCATTTATCATTTATAAATGAGAAGAATATGCTATTTAGCTTAAGAAAAGAACTTTGGTAACCCCTTAGGGTTCCTCATAACCCAGATATGCAAGAGAGAGGACTTGAATGGAAATGGTAAGGAAGCATTGTCTCTGCATGTTTTCTAGGAATATTGACAAACCATATCCCCACTTAAACAAAGAAACAGCAATCTGCCAATCACGACAGCGCACATGATGAAAGAGTAGACTATGCTTGTTATGCTCCATATAATAGCACTGATGTCCAGAACCATATCTGTAAACTGCAGTGCAAACTAATTTTCAAACAATTTCACTTCCATTGATTGGCCATGTACACCTATGGACATCGTCTCACCTGCTCATCAATTGTTTAATAGAATAATGAAGAATTAACGAGAAAGCAAGCACCATGAAGCACATAAGGAGAACAAGATGATGGAAAGTGGACGGCAACAAACTAATGAGTCAGATAGAAATCAAGTGGAATCCCACCACGAAAAAGCTGAAACTGTGCCAGAATACAAACGGCCTGACCTAGAATCACTTGCACCAGTAGCAGTGTCAACAGATTCCTAAGTGCAGACACGCCTCCTCCCCCTCCCTCTGTGTGTGTGTGTGTGACCCACACACACACTCTCTAACTCTGTCTCTCTCCCTCTCTCTCTCTCTCTCTCTTACATCAGCCAGACTAGCAGAGGTACCCTATACACTCGCCTATTCAGGGAATGGGAACTTAGAATTTTGGTTTGCACATCACATCACCCTAAGAAGCTCCTACTTCAGGAACATCTAGAACTGGTTGGGAACTACTGGGATAGCTGCTAGGAAGCGTGCATAGAACTGTAATGGCAATAACATGCCATTAACATAGAAGATTTTGTGCCGGGGCAATTAGTTGTAAATTGAATGGCCTACGTTTCAATCCTGACGCCTAAAAGTGGACCTCTCCCATTTAAAGAGGAAACTATGATATGTTAACGCAACCCCAGGATCAGGTAAAAACCAACAGAGATAGGAGGGCCATCCAGGCTCCAGCCAGTGAACTCTTGAGCTCATGATGTATGTAATTTTACCCCTTACAGGGACTTTCAAGTATCAGTCTATACAGAAGTCACATGCACATTCATATGTAACTAAAGCAACAAACTACTTTGTGCATAGAATGACCGAAAGATGAACAAACCTTGTGAAGATGAAATTTCACTTCTTCCACAACAACAGTAACATCGCTTGGCAAACCTGCATTGCAGAACCTGTCATGACCATGAAAATCACATTACAAAAGTTCAAAGATAGAACCCAGCTCCTTCAATCAGAGATACTGAAAATTTACCGTATGTGGCACAAATTCTTCAGATTAGAACAACCAATTCAACCATCTACGAACAAGACAAGATAGAGAAGGAACAGAAAAACAATGTCGAATCTGTCCCACACTGTTCTCACTTACTCGCAAACGACAGTTCCCCTTTGACTTCTTCATAGCACCCAATAAATCATACAACTTAAAACCATCAAAACCATCCCACAAAATTGGAATTTTGGGTTTGCCAGGGTCAAAAAGGAATAATTATAATTCACCTCAATTGTTCATCACATGTTCCTCAAAATGCCTGATATTAGAATCTACAGACTGCAGCATTGGAACCCCAAATATAAAATGCCTCTAAAACAGCAGAAACTTAACCAAATCGAAAATTTGGCCTCTGTAAGCCAAAATGGAAGAACCCAGAAGAGCCAACGCCAAATTGAACTACCAAATCACAAATTCTATGCATAAACACAGAGAGATAGAGAGAGAGAGAGAGAGAGAGAGAGAGAGAGAGAGAGAGAGGGCATTATACCAATCACTGCCTTCACGATGGAATTCAGCAATTCTGCCAGGAGGAGCCATGGAAACCAAACAATCAAGCTCTTTGTGTCTCACTCGTCTAACTGCTCAATCAATCAAACAAACTCATTTCAAGTCAAAAGGCCAACAAACAGCAACTTTCCCTTTGCTAGGTATCCACCCCAGGCCACCAAACATGGCACTAATGAGTCAAACGCGGGTCACCCAGAACGACTTGGAACAAGCAAGAACAAATCATTTTTCCCAGAATTTATAATTTAAATTGAACCAAAGCCCATAAAAGAAAATCTAAGATACCAAAAGTAGGAGCAGGAAACAGTGGGTGTTGGATGTCTTTGTTGCCTTATACTTTACAGCTACGACAGAAAATCTGGGGTTTTGTCCATCAAAGTGGAAAACAATACCCATATCAAAAAAAATAAAAATAAAATTTGTCGAGCATTTCACAAGAAACCCAAAAAGTTCTGCGCTTCTTTTTTAAATTTTGTTGTGGGTTTTTCAATAGGCATACGAGCATGAATGTGGTTAGCACCAAAGCAAGGGGGCCAAAACAAATGAGTGTGTTTTGTCTTGCGGAAATGAGAAGGAACCAAATTTGGGGCTTTTTTGGCAGAAGAAAGAACGGATTTTATTTTCTTTACCCTTTTTGCTCCGAATAGGAGAAAGAATGATGGTAGAAGTGGGGTTCTTGATTTTGGTTGGAGGAATTTGCTACAAACGATGAAACGTGGAGGTGATTCAATGATGATGCGAGGTGGCTGGGTTGGCGAAGGAGGATCACGTGAATGTGAGAAGGTTCGTCAACGTGCCCTCCGGCTTGGGAGAAGTGCACTAGTGGTGGGCTGGTGGTGGCAATTGGTAAATAGGATGGTTAAGCTAAATTTGTCTTGTATTTTCAATTGTGTCAAGCTTGTTTTATTGTATAGATATTAGCTGTACATTTTGTATGTACATTTTTGTATATATTGTTATCTTTGGATAATATTATCAATAGCACTATTCTAGGCTAATTACTAGGTAGCGTCCTAAATTAGGAGATTTCTTAATATTGCTTTCTGTTATTATGCTCATGAGAAGTATATAGGCAGCAACCTAATCAATGAAGGTCGCACAGATTACTTTGTTCAAATTCCTTGTGCTTTCTTTTGTTTATTATGGTATCAGAGCATCGTTTTTGATTCTTGGACAAAACATGGGAGATGAGAAGAAATCATCACTGTCAAATTCTCTTTATGCTCTTGCTTCAAATGATAACCCGGGAACAGTCATAACTCACGTAGTTCTCAAGGGGCCAAATTATGAAGAATGGGCTAAAGGGTTTTGAGTTTCGTTGGGGGCAAAACGGAAATTGGGGTTCATCAATGGCACTGTTCCTCAGCCCGAAGATGGTTCCGCTGATCTTGATGATTGGTGGACAGTTAATTATATGATTGTTGCTTGGATTTTCAATACAATTGACCCAAGCATTCGTTCTACCATCTCATATCGCGACACCGCTTATGACTTGTGGGATGATATTAAACAGCGTTTCTCTTTGGGAAATGGCATTAAAATCTATAAGTTAAAGTCAGAGATAGCGAATTGCAAACAAAAGAATGGTGAGTCTATTATGGACGATTGAAGAAATTGTGGGATGACATCAATGACTTTGATGCTCTACCCTCATGCTCGTGTTCAAGTTGTAAATGTGATTTGAACGCTGTTTATCATAAACGGTGTGAAACTAACTAGGTACGTGAATTTCTGATGGGGCTTGAGACTTATTATGCCAATGTTCGATCAAATATTTTGGGGATAGAACCTTTGCCGTCTCTTCACACTGTCTACTCAAGACTTGTACAAGAGGAGGAAGTTCGCTTCTTGACTCAGTGGAGGGCAGAAACAGCCACACCTATGGCCTTTACTGTTCGGGGCAATGCGTCGTAAGGGTCAAAGACAAGGGGGGCTACACATCCTCCACTGAAATGCACCTTCTGTAGAAAGTCTGGTCATCTCGAGGATCGTTGTTGGGAGAAGCATGGGTATCCAGAAGGTCGGGAACCAAGGCGTAGGCCACGACCGAGATGGGTCGAGTTTGTTGAACAATGCTCAATCGGCCAAAACTAACACCCTTCTTGGTGAGGTATCGACCACTGCGAATCATGTTAGGATGAATGGTAAGGATGTTCATACTTGGATTGTTGACAGTGGTGCCTCGATTAATGTTTGCTGTGATGAGAATTTATTTGATTCCTGCCAAACTATTCGTCCTGTTCAAATTGGTTTGCCTAATGGTGTTACCGTAGAGGCAACTAAAATAGGGAGTGTGAAGATGAATGACGGTCTTGTTCTGTCGAATGTGTTGTTTACTCCTGTATTCAATTGCAATATGTTGTCGGTTTCTCAACTTGTTTCTGCACGATTAAGCATACAATTCACTGATTCTGAATGTGTTGTACAGGACCGTACCTCGAGGAGAACGATTGGAGTGGGTAAGCTGAATGATGGGCTCTATTACTTGAAAATGAGGGGAACCGACTCGTGTTAATGTCATAACAGGGACAGAGACTATGGAACTGTGGAACAAGCGGCTGGGACATCCATCCCTACAAGCTGTGGAGTTCCTACCTCAAGTCAGTAAGACCAAAAATAACTTAGAAACTAAATCTTGTGATATTTGTCATAGAGCTAAGTAGACTCGTACTGTTTTTCCGTTGAGTGAAAATAAAGCAGATGTTTTATTTGAGTTGATACATTGTGATGTTTGGGGTCCTTATCGTAAGAATCGTGCTTGCAATTCTCGTTATTTTTTTACTATTGTGGATGATTTTTCAAGATGTGTGTCGGGATATTTAATGAAAACCAAAGATGAGGTGTCTCGTTTAATGTTAAATTTCTTTGCCTTGGTTGATCGTCAGTTTGGGAAAAAAGTCAAAATTGTGAGGAGTGATAATGGGTCAGAGTTTAAGGGTCTTGGTAATTATTTCCGGGAACATGGCATCATTCACCAAACCTCAAATGTTAAAACACCTCAACAAAATGCTAGAGTAGAACGCAAACACCGTCATATTCTTAATGTTGCTCGTGCTCTACGCTTTCAAGGTTGCTTGCCTATTGATTTTTGGGGTGAATGTGTGATGGCTTCTGCCTATTTGATTAATAGAACTCCCTCCCGTGTGCTTGAAGGAAAGACGCCCTATGAATTGCTTTATGAGCGTGTCCCTAATCTTAGCTTTCTTAGAGTCTTTGGGTGCTTGTGCTACGCTAAGAACCTTAATCCTCGAGACAAGTTTGACAGTCGCAATCGTCAGTGTATTTTTCTTGGGTATCCTTTTGGAAAGAAGGGGTAGCACTTGTTTGATCTTAAAACAGGCGATTATTTTCAGTCAGGGGATGTGAAATTCTTTGAAGATATTTTTTATTTGGCCAATCAAGAAGAATTGGAGCGTCTGCATTCCTCACATCCTGATGAACTTCGTCAAGCATTTGATGATGATGCACATTGTACAGATGATGGGGGTGATCAATTTTGGGATAGGCAACATGATGATGTGCAACAACAGCAACCACAACGTGCTATAACTGATGCCACCCCACAGCAGCAACATCATGATGATGTTGTTTCTTCGCCACCGCCATAGATACCCAAAGCCGTCAGCTCATCTCCGCAGCGCGATGATTCTATTGAGGCCGAACAGAGTGGGATGAGGGATGATACAGCCGAGACTGTTTTGGATGATGATGGGCTTGGTCGCGGCAAACGCGAGAAATTTGAGAATGTTAGGCATAAGGACTATGTTCCATGGCACTCTGTTCCCAAGAAAACTAACACGACAATGGTTCCCCCTAAAGCTTCACCCATTCCAGTTGAAGTCTCAGGTACGCCTTATCCTATAGCACATTATGTGAATTGTAATGTTTTCTTTATTGCACACCGACAGTTTCTTGGAGCTGTTTCTGCTGAGGTGGAGCCCACCTCCTTTAAAGAGGCAATGCGTGATTCAAGATAGAGAAAAGCGATGGCGGAGGAAATTGCGGCCTTGGAAGATAATGCCACTTGGACTATAGAGGATTTGCCTCCCGGTAAAACTGCTCTTGGGTGTATGTGGGTGTTTCGAATCAAGCATCGTTCTGATGGCACCATTGAAAGATATAAAGCCAGGTTAGTTGTTTTTGGAAATCATCAGCAAGAGGGCATTGACTTTGTTGAGACTTTTGCACCCACTGTGAAAATGGTCACTGTCCGCACTTTTCTTATTGTCGCTGCTATTCGTAAGTGGGAGTTACATCAGATGGACGTACACAATGCTTTCCTTCATCGTGACTTGGCTGAGGAAGTTTATATGCGTCTGCCTCCTGGTTTCAGTAATAGGTTGACAGGGAAGGTGTGTAGGCTCCGCAAGTCCTTGTATGGTTTACGTCAGGCTCCTCGATGTTGGTATGCAAAGTTGGCCACTGCTTTGCGTACATACAGTTTTTCTGCTAGTTCTTCTGATCATTCTTTATTCGTGTATCGCAAGCATGATATTGTCCTAAATATTCTTGTGTATGTGGATGATCTTGTCATTGCTAGCAATAATGGGGCCGCCATCGCAGACTTCAAGGCCTACCTCAGTGATTGTTTTCATATGAAGGATTTGGGCAAGTTGAAATATTTTCTTGGAATTGAAGTAGCTCGAAATTCAAGCAGCATCTTTCTTTGTCAACGTAAATATGCTCTTGACATCTTGACTGAGATAGGTCTTCTTGGCTCTAAACCAGCTCGTGTTCCTATGGAGGAGAATCACAGGTTGGGTCTTGCTTCAGATCCCTTCATGCCGGATCCAGCACGGTATAGGCGATTGGTGGGTCGATTGATTTATCTTACAATCACACGCCCTGAGCTTTGTTCCTCTGTTCATATTTTAGCCCAATTTATGCAGCGTCCCACTCAATCTCAATGGGACGCCGCTTTGCGGGTTTTTTACTTAAAGAGTAGTCCTGGCCAAGGTATTTTACTTCGCGCTGATTCCTCATTGGTCTTGGATGCTTATTGTGACGCAGATTGGGCAAGCTTTCCTATAAGTCGTCGTTCCCTTACTGCCTACTTTGTTTTCCTTGGTGGTTCTCCCATCTCATGGAAGATAAAGAAGCAGGCCACAGTCTCTCGTTCTCTTGCTGAAGCAGAATATCGTGCTATGGCTTCCGCTACTTGTGAGATCCTCTGGTTGAAAGGTTTGCTTCGCAGTCTTGGTGTTCCGCAAACAGAGCCTGTTCCTTTACATAGTTATAGCTAGGCTGCGTTACATATTGCTAATAATCCTATTTTTCATGAGCGTACGAAACATATCGTGATTGATTGTCATTTTGTACGTGACGAGATACTCCGAGGTACCATTGCACCTTCGTATGTTCACACTACTTCACAGGTTGCTGATATTCTCACTAAGGCATTGGGACGTCAACAATTTCAATCACTTCTTGTCAAGTTGGGCATTTCGAATCTTCATGCTCCAACTTGAGGGGGGGTATTAGCTGTACATTTTGTATGTACATTTTTGTATATATTGTTATCTTTGGATAATATTGTCAATAGCACTATTCTAGGCTAATTACTAGGTAGCATCCTAAATTAGGAGATTTCTTAATACTGCCTTCTGTTATTATGCTCATGAGAAGTTGTATATAGGCAGCAACCTAATCAATTAAGGCCGCACAGATTACTTTGTTCAAATTCCTTGTGCTTTCTTTTGTTTATTAATAGAATTTTCAAAAAATAGAAAGAAAGAAGCTTGTTTGATTTTTATTTTTTTTGGGCGCCGATATTATGATATTATGCAACTTAGTTGACAATATCTCATTGATATCTTAATTTAATAAATATTGCATGGTATCTTTTTGATAGCATTAGATAATATTTAGATCTTATCATTATCTCTTTAGGTTGTAAATCTTTATCACTTTCTTTATCTCCTAAAATTATGGGAGTGATTTTGCATTTTCTAGTGTGTATATAATTGGATGATTAATGAATGACAAAGACAAGCTGGGGAGTTCTTCGGATTCATCTCACACGCACCTCCCCCCTTATTGCTCCACCTCTAAATTCCTTGATGGTATCAGAGCACGTCGACCAAATCAAAAGAAAAAAATCGTTGCTTGGTTAACACACCGAATCCAACAAGGCATGACTAAAGGTGGAGAGAAGAAAAGGTTCGTGATCGAACCACATCCTCCTTATTACCTTTATCCGTTTAAAGGGCTAGGTGCGTTAATTATAGCAGAAGTATTAGACAGCGACAACTATTATCTTTAGGAAAAGGCTGTTTGAACGACTTTGAGATTGAAAAACAAACTAGGATTTATCAATGGGACCCTAACAAAACTCGAACTCAAGGAAGGCGGTTTTACTAAGTACCATGCCCAGGACATGGTAAACTCAATGGTCTGTTAGTGGCTGTTAAACATCATCGATCGAAAGCAATGACCTGGTGTAGCATATGCTGATACGGCAAAATCGATGTGGGAAGAACAACATAAGAGATACGGTGTGGCAAGTCCATCGAAAATTTATCAATTAAAGGCAAATATAGCAAAGCTCAGACAGGAAGGAATGACGATCACGAACCTCTTCTTGACAACCATGTTAAAGTACCTACATGTGCGTGCAATGGTTGTACATGCAAAGGTTGTGAATGCAATATAGCATCTAAGATCAGGCAAATGTTCGAGGCCGAAAACTCTTATCAATTTCTTCTTGGCCTAAATGATGATCTCTATTCACAAATTCGTGGGCAAATACTTTCCATGAAATGATTTTCCTGTATGGAAAAGATTTTTAATATTATCAGCCAAGAAGAACAACACAAAAAGCTTATGGTGGGCTGTGATGACCGGTTCAAAATAGCAGCCGCTTATGCCGTCAATCACAATAGCAAGCCTCAGGGACCGAGTGACAGAGGAACTTGTAAGCATTGTGGTAAGTTCAGTCATGATGAAATAAGTTGCTATGAGCTTGTGGGCTACCCACCCGGTTGGGGTGTCCACGGGAAGAGCCGCAATCGAGGCAGAGGACCATGTTGTGGATGAGTTGGCGGCAACCGTGGTTGAGGAACAGGGCGTGATACGACATACTAGGCAACTGGGCAAGACGGATTTGGGTAGCAGCAGCAGGCGTAGAGCATTGGACATGAGGAGCAAAGCAACAACATGGTACCTAGATTCACAAGCGAACAAGTCCAGCGGTTGCTTAGCCTAATCGAACCGTCTAAACTAGGATATGAAAAATTGCAAGGTGAGTCATCTTGGATCATAGATTTTAATTTGGAGTGTCACGACATATGACTGGTGAATTGGAGTCTCTTAAAGGCAAGTCACTTGTAGCCCCATCCCGATTAATTTGCTAAATGAAGCAAAAGTGGTGGCAAGCATGAAAGAGAGTACAAGTTTAAACTCAAATATAAACTTGGATAGAGCTCTTTATGTGCCAAAATTTTCATACAATCTTGCCTCCGTAGCTCAATTAATTCAAGAATTACGTTATATTATGATATTTGATGAGGATTTGTGTACTATACAGGATCGTATCACAACGAGCCAGATTGGAGTCGGTAGAATGCGGGGAGGAGTCTACTATTTTGACAAGCTCGCATCACCAACGGTTCAAGTTAATGTGGTGGGCTCTCACGATCTATTTCATGGGTGCTTAGGACACCCTTCGAATTAAGTTTTGTCTTTGTTACCTTAGAATTTTAATATTAGTAGTACCAGGAATAAAGAACCGTGTGATATTTGTTTTCGTGCTAAACAAACACATACTCAATTTGTTGCTAGTGATAGTCATGAAACTGAATTTTTTGGACTGATACATTGTGATATTTGGGGTGCGTACAAAGTTCCTTCCTTGTGTAGTGCACAATATTTTTGTACGATTGTTGATGATGCTAGTCGGGCCACATGGGTATACTTGATGAGGGGAAAAGGGGAAGCCTCAAGTTTATTGTAAAACTTTGTGATTATGGTCAAAACTCAATTTGGAAGAGACGTGAAAATAATTCGAAGCGATAATGGATTAGAATTTCTCTCTGGGCCTATGAAACTATTTTATCAATACAAAGGGATTGTACATCACACGAGTTATGTGGAGACACCCCAACAGAATGGGCGAGTTGAAAGAAAACATAGACATGTTTTGAATATGGTTAGGCCTTTACGGTTTCAAGCTCATTTGCCTATTGATTTTTGGGGGGAAAGTGTTCTTACTGCATCATATTTTATTATTAGAATTCGTAGCAAACTCTTACATGGGAAGACCCCTTACAAGGTTTTGTTTAATGCCAATCCTTCGTATGGACAAATTAAAATGTTTGGATGTCTATGCTACATGCATTTTAAACCAAGGCCTAAGGACAAATTTGCCCCCAGAAGTCGAAAGTGCATCTTCTTAGGTTATACTTTTGGCAGAAAGGGGCGGAAGGTTTATGATTTAGAAACAAATGAAATTCTCATTAGCTGGGATATGGTTTTCTAAAAGGCAATTTTTCCTTTTTATACCCATAAAAATGGACAATCTGAAGTGGATCGATTAATTGGGCAAGCTAGAGAAGTTAATGATGTTTGTCTATATGATTGGGGAGTCCTTGAGGATGCTAATGGTAAGAATGGATCTCCTAAAACAACGGAGATCACGACAGTACCCCAGGAAGAGGAGCCTACTGGGTCTGTCGCTTGGCCTACAGAACCTGTGACCCCAACTGGACCTTTAGCTTAGCTTGTAACACCAGCAGCCCAAACTGGGCTCTCCACAGAGTTCGCGGAACTTGTGACCCACAATGGGGCTGGGCCGACAGACTCCCACAGGCTCCCTGGGTCTGCTAGGTTGCGAGACGAAAATTGCCCAAAGACGCCTGTGCTTAACCCAGTGAACACCGTGCACCTTTCCTCTAGGCCTCCATGCATCATCACCCTCATGTCTGAGCCCACAGAGGGAGCGCTTGGGCAGTCAGTTTTCCACCCCAATAAGTCGTCCTCAGCAAGGGGGAGTGATGTGCCCCACATTCGGCCCAGTAATGATGCACATGCTCGGCCCACTAGGACAAGATGAGCTTCGTCACATTTGGGTGATTATTTCTGTTACAATGCACTAGATTATGACTCTTCTCCTGCATCGTCTCTTCCACCAGGCTATTCAGGTACTCCTTATCCTCTCGTTAATTATATTACTTGCACTAATTTTTCAAACAGTCATAAAGCATTTCTTATCGCTATTATGAAAATTGCTGAACCTAGGTACTATCATGAGGTTGTTAAGGACTATCGTTGGAGACAAGCTATGACCAAAGAAATTTGTGCCTTAAAAGAAAATAAGACCTGGACTATTGAAGATTTACCTCCAGGGAAGAGCCGATCGACTGCAAATGGGTTTATAAGGTCAAATACAAGTTCAGTGGCACCATCGAAGGTTTCAAAGCTCGGCTTGTGGTCAGAGGGGATCATCAACTGGAAGGTTTTGATTTTATGGAAACTTTCGCTCTAGTAGCTGAGTTATCTAGTGTCAGAACCTTTTTAGCAGTACCGTAGCATTTGGTTGGGAACTACATTAATGGATGTAAACAATGCGTTCCTTCATGGCGACCTCGAAGAAGAAGTCTACATGCAATTGCCACCTGGCTTCACTTCCGCACCTTCTACCAAAGTATGTAAATTATGTAAGTCCCTTTACAGACTACGTCAAGCGCCTCGCCAATGGTTTGTCAAGCTTTCTTGTACACTTACCATTTATGGCTTTGTGAGATCCGATGCAAATTATTCCTTATTTACATACCAGAAATGTAAGATGTTCTTGGCCCTTTTAGTCTATGTTGATGATATTATTTTGGTTGGAAATGACTCACTAGCCCGCATTGAGTCAAAGCAGGCTTAAATGACTATTTTTGGATTAAGGATCTAGGTCCTTTAAAATATTTTCTGGGTATTGAGGTTGCAAGAGGTCCATGTAGGCTATTTCTCTGCCAACATAAATATGCTCTTGAAATAGTGGAGGAAAACAACCTCCTGGGTGGTAAGCCCTCCACATTTTCTAAGGAAGAAAACCATAAGCTCGCTGTAGCAAAGGGTCGCATACTAAGTGATTTAAGCTAGTATTGACGTTTGGTTGGACGTCTCATTTGTCTTACTATCACCCGACCAGAACTCTATTGGGTCGTTCATATCCTATCTTAGTTTAAGCAAGACCCCAAAGAAGAACATATGGAGCCTGCTCATCGGGTACTTCGGTACCTCAAAGGTACTCCAGGCTATGGCATTTTACTTCGATCTGATTGTGATCTTCACATTCGTGCTCATTGTGACACCCGACTGGGTGCTTGTCCCCTTACCAGACGATCCATCACTGGGTATTTAGTCATACTTGGTGGCTCTCCTATTTCTTGGAAAAGAAAAAAGCATACCACAGTTTCTTGATCGTCTGCTGAAGCTGAATGTCGTTCTATGGCTGTCACGACTAGTGAATTAATATGGCTCAAGGCATTACTTGCCTCTCTTGGGGTCCTATATTAGCTATGTAACTCTCATGTGATAGTTAAGCAACACTTCATATTGCTAAAAACTCGGTGTTTCATGACACGCCAAATATTGAACTAGATTGCCATTTTGTACGGGAAAGGTTAGATGTAGGCGATCTTACTTTTTCCTATATTCTAACGACATAGCAAACCGCATACATTTTTACGAAGGCCCTTGGACGGAAACAATTCACATATCTATGAGGCAAGTTAGCCATGATTGATCCTCATGCTCCCACTTAAGGGGGAGTATTACGATATTATGCAACTTAGTCGATAATATCTCCTTGAGATCTTATTGTAATATTGTATAATATCTTTTTGATAGCATTAGACAATATTTAGATCTTGTCATTATCTTTTTAGGTTGTAAATCTTTATCACTTCATCGGAGTGATTTTGCATATTCTAGTGTGTATATAATTGGATGATTAATGAATGACAAAGATAAGCTGGGGTAGGGGTGTTCAAAACTATCCGTAACCAAAAACCCGAACCAAATAACCGCGAACCGATCCGAAATATTGGGTATCCGAACCGAAATATTTAAAATTTTTGGTTCGGGTACCCGAACCGATAAATTTTTTGGGTTTCGGTTTGGATACGGTTCGGATGTTTCGTAATTTCGGGTACCCGAAAACCCAAAACTTTTTTTTATTTTATATTTTTTTTTAATTTTCTCTTCCCTAAAAACTTTGTAAGTTACATATCCCCAAGCCCCATGAAGACAAGGACTTTGAGTTTTTGACTTTGTTGCATTGTTTTGTTTAGATTTCTAGGTCTTCTATAAGACTTTGTTGCATTTGGACAATGGTTTCGGCATGAATACGATATTATTAAGGTTATGTCTTATGGATGTGTGAAGTCGTTGAAATGTGAATAATAGTAACGTACTTTGTGGTATTGCCATATTATGTGATAATATCATGTATTAGTTCCCTTTGGGTACCAAAAAAAATTATTAAACAAAATAGGAAAAAAATAGTTTTAAAAAATTGGGTTATTGGTTAACCAAAAACCCGAACCGAAATTTTCGGGTACCCGAATTTCGGGTACCCAAATATTTCGGTTCGGATACGGTTCACCATTATGCCGATCCGAAATTTCGGGTACCCGAACCATGAACACCCCTAGGCTGGGGAGTTCTTCAACTTCATCTCACACGCACCTCTCCCTTCATTACTCCACCTCTAAATTCCTTTAACAAACGAAGGGCAGAGCCCCTAACTATTATTAGAAATTACGCAAAGAGCATCGCCAGGGTATACCACAACTATCTTCTATAGTACAGCCCTTACAGAAAGACGGGGAACCTCAAAAACAATTAGAGATTGGGTTTGATCAACTCCAAGATTGGCAAGATGGCCAACAACTGGGTTCGCTTCCCTATAACAATGTTCTACCATAACTCTCAAACAAGATTGATAATGAACTGTTGATATTCTCGAATGATGAAGTTGTAAGGTTGATTTGAACTAACCTGGGCTTTCATTTTGTCAACAATAACTTGGGAATCAAGATAAAACACAATATTTTTGCAACCAGACTCCCAAGCTATCCTTAAGCCCTGTAGTAATGCCAGGAGCTCGACTTTTATGGAAGAGTAGATGCCAAAGATATCTTATTTGTCACGCGGAACAAACCTTGCCCATATCATGTGAACTTGAGGACATTTTTGCAGTAAGTGCAACACCCAGACACAGTGGACAACAAGGGGAAGAGGCCAACCCACGTATGAACCTGTTCAAATTTGTCATGAGGCGCTTATGGTTAACAGGCCACAGAAAGAACTGTAATCTTTGGGGAGCATGAGTATGCCAAATCATCTTCCATAATGGGTCCTTAACTTCATGGACATTCTTGCGAATTATAGCCAAGATAGTTTTGATGTTAATGTGGCCAAGGCTAGAATTCTCCCAAGTAAGATGATCCTTATTTTCAGCACTAGGGAATAGAACCTATGAGGCCATGGCCTTAAGGGGATCGTTTGACAGAAGATCTGCAAATATTTCCCATTGCCATCCATGATTAGGTCCTAGATGTCACTAACAGTGTAGTTTTGAATACTAGGTCTGTGGCAAGCTCAAAAAAGGACTGATGCAGGGCCTATTTTTGCTCCTAGAACTGAGTACCTTGCCCATTTCCAACCTTATACCTAGCTCCTTCTTGAACAAATTTAATATTCTTAACAATACCATGCCAAGCATTGGATAAGTCTTTTCTCGGTATGAACATTTCAAGGTCACATCTACCTTGATAATATTTGGCTCTAAGAATGCAGGACCACAAGCTATTCTTCTCATTGAGAACCCTCCAAATCGAACTTAGGTAGGAAAGCCATCAGGGAGCATAGCCCAAGTCCACCACCATCCTTGCTTTTCATAAGATGTTCCCAGGCTACGTTGTGAACTCTAAGGTGCTCAACATTGCCTCCCCAAAGATACCTACAGGCTTTTTGATCTATATCTATATCGTCACAAAGGGTTCTTGGGAGTTTAGCTACTTGCATGGATTAACATGGTATTGTGGAGATAGTTGATTGGACCAAGATTAATTTTTCTGCCGAAGATAACGGGCGAGACCTCCACCCCGCTAGTCTTCTATCTACCCATTCAAGGACATGAGAAAAGGTTTGGGGGGTAACTCGACTATTAATGGTTTGCATACGTAAACACCGACTCAAATCTTCAGTCACTAGGATGTCCAACGCCTCCCTAATTCGTTGCGCCAACGAGCCTCTCAATATTTTTAGAGAAAAACACCATGGACTTGTTGAAAGATATCTTTTAACCCGAAGCTTCACAGAATCGATTTACAATGCATTTTGTAGCATGCACTTGTTCAACCCTAGCTTTCCGAAATAAGATTAGGTCGTCCACAAAAAATAATTTAGAGAGAGCGGGCCCTTCGGCTTGTAAAAACAGGTTTGTCGGAACGCCTGTCCATTGCTTCTTCAAATAGATGCCCCAACCTATTCCTCACAAGGAACAAAAAGGTACGGGGATAAGGGGTCTCCTTGCGAGATGCCTCTTGAAGGAACAAAGCTACAGGTCCTGGCACCATTCTGTAAAACATTAAAAGAGATGAGCGGGACATAGTTCATGATCCATCAGGGTCTCACGCAAAAAGGGTCATTGTATACGGTCATATGCTTTCTCGAGATCTAACTTGATAGCCATGTAAACCCAATTTGCCTTGCTTGCATCTCATGGTATGGAGCATTTCTTGGACTATGATAATGTTATTAGCGATTTGCCGACCTGGAACAAAGCTACACTGGGAAGGCGCTACAAGCCTGTCAAGCAATGGTTTGAGTCAATTGACAATTGCCTTAGAGATATCTTTGTGGGAAACATTGCACAGTCCAACGGGTTGTAGTTGAGAAACACACTGAGGTTTCTCAACTTCAGGAATAAGCACAAGGAAATTTTCATTAAGATTGATTGGAAAAGAGACACCATTGAGAACATTCACTACAAGTTGGATTAATTTGTTACCGACTAGCTCCCAATGCTTTGGTAGCATAAGGCCTGGAAACCGTCAGTGCCCGGGGCTTTATAAGCACCCATTTCAGAGATAGTGCATTTAATCTCGCTACCTGTGAAGTCTCGATTCAGTTGTTGCCATTCAGAATCAACAAGCAAAGGAAACCGATATGTGAGTAGTGTGAATGGTCTGTAATGATCCCCATCATCCATGTAACATAGCAAGAAGTAGTCTTTAACCATGGCCTTAAGCTCCCAATTGTCGCAAATCCAAATATCTTGGGCATTCTTAAGGGCCTTAATTCGATTAATCATCTATGAATGATTGTAGGAACATGGTAGTAGCGAGTATTATGATCTCTATCTTTTATGGCTTCCACTCTAGATTTTTGAAACCATAATGATTCAATTTGGCCAAGAACAGTATCTAGTTCATTACAGAGTTTGCCTCTAAATTGACCAGAAACCGATTGGGTCTGTTAGCCAAAATTTCCTGGATACACTCAATACGAGCCCACGTCTCTTTGTGGTGGAACAGATTGCCAAAGATCAATTAGTTCTATTTGTCCAAATCTCGTGTAAATACTGAAGTGATGGATAAAGGGGTGCTACTTCTTGCCCGTTAGCACGCAAACAATCGTCAAAACCTTAATTCATTAACCATGTAGCGTGGAACTGAAACGGCCGATGGATGGCTTGAATTGGGGCAAAGCCATTTAGGGCCTATTCTATTTCGCATTTTAGATAGATAGATAGATATAAGGAGCTGTAAGAAGTTGTAAGGAGATGTAAAGAGCTGTAAGGAGCTGTAAGGATAGATGTTGAATTGTAGAAGAGTTGTATAGTATAATTTGTTTTACAATGAACGTTTTGGATGAAAAATAATAATATTAAAATAATATACTTATTGAAAATAAATAATTAATTAAGTTAATTACACAACAATAAAATATATTAATCCCCATAAATTTGGTGAATAAAATTTCGTACACTTGAGATGATTTTTTATATGAACATTAGTTTGATCGAATAAGCAAAGTACAACAAAAAAAAAATTTGACAAAATTGAATACAACTCTTCAAATAAATGCCTATTTTAAGTAAATAATGTTTAATATAAATAAATGTATGGTCATCTATAATAATATATAATATATTTTATGTTGAAACTAAAATATAATTTGCGTCGTTATATTATGTTTTTATGTTTATGTAAATGTTGTGTTCATAAGATATTTATAAATTTTGTATATTGGTAGCATCATTAAAAAATATACATATTTCTGTAACTAAAATAAATGAATGTTATAAAAAATCTATGAGATGTAAGGAGATGTAAGAAGATATAAGGAGCTGTAAGGAGATGTAAGAAGATATAAGGAGCTGTAAGCTCTTAACTAAATTCTAAAAACTGCGAAATAGAACAGGCCTTAGTGCGATAAGAATGGGATAGTAGTCAAAATTATTCTACAGTAGATGATGCACTCATGCCTCTGACCGAATCTGCCACGCATGGCTACATGGTCCTCTGTCAAGATGCGCTGATTTACGAGTTGTCAGGTTCCTGCCTCTGTTCCTAGTAAAGGAGGGCTTTGAGAAGACCAAATCTATTAAAGTATTATTTTTCATCCAGTACTTGAAATGATCACACCCTCTCTAAAGTGCGTCATCACAATTCATTCGTTCTTCCATGCTTATTGTTTAATTAAAATCCTCCGTAAGCACCAAAAGGCTGGTTTTGTACTGGGCAAAGTTGGACAAGTCTG
The DNA here is from genome assembly GCA_017589665.1 of Selenicereus undatus. NCBI lineage: Eukaryota > Viridiplantae > Streptophyta > Magnoliopsida > Caryophyllales > Cactaceae > Selenicereus > Selenicereus undatus. The sequence goes on from JACYFF010031957.1 coordinate 20,398,943, forward strand.
ACAATAGGTTCTCATGTTGCTACTCACGGGGTTTTGCATATATGGTTGAGAAAAACCAATGTGCACCACCATCGTTGCTTATTTTCGTAGTGACAAATTAATCACTACAATTAACAATATTAAGTTGAACGTCCTCAGTACGCCAGAAGACCCTAATTCATTGCTGAAACCATCTCCCTCAACTCGAAATTTCCTATCATACTCGATTTGTTACAAACCTCATCCTCAACACGTCCAAGGCTGGGAGGAGTCCACCCGTGGGCACTGGGTTCAGCTATAATACTGTGATTTCTGTTTGAGACTTATGAGATAGGCATGTTATAATGGGCTTGGGTATATCCTGGGACTATGTTCTCTTTTTGGTGGAATTTAACTGAAGCATTGTGTGAAGGACGCAGTGCCCTTTTGGGCTAGACTTAGTTATGGCTCATAATAATTTGCTCCTCTCTGCCTCACTGGCACTTTGGACGTATCTGTGATAATTGTCATTTGATCATGCCCAAGTGGATCAAAGTCCCCTATAGTAATATTCAAGTCCATAAACCCACCATGAGCAGATATACTTTCCTCCATATGTACACATTTAGAGGAGATTCATGCCCCTCAGATTCAGCGTCCAGATTGCCCATAATCGCTCTATTGTCATAGTTATCACCATCAAGATTTTCCTCAATCAAATCCCCCCAAATTTGGTAGCACGATCCTTCCAATGAGGAGACTCATGATGGATCCTTCCTCTATTAGCTTGATCTCTTCCATTTTCCAAAATTGGCTCTTGGGTGTTTCCTGGGTGGGTTGGACCCAATTGAGTTCCTTTGCCCTTATTATTACATTGGCTATTCACCGATTGGGTTATCTTCTTCCTCTGTGGGTTTTCACAAGCATCCACAACCCAAATTCCTCCATGACTGGACAGGATCAAAGACCGGGCTGGACCGGACTGGTATGATCCACGGTCCTGATTTTTTTCATGTTCGGTCTTTGGTTTGGACCAGGTCTGCACCGATAGGTCGGATCGGGACTGAATAAGGTTAAGTTTATTTGGGGGGGGGGGGGGATGTTATGGTTCTAGGATGGCTGGGTAAATTTTATGATTTGCTTTTTGAAGTTCCAATCTTCACCAAAAAACTCAACCATCCTCTACTGCTATGCAGTGCATCACTACCTAACTCCCTCTCTATTTGTTTTTGCAGACTTGCCAATTGCCATTGTATATAAAATTGCCAATGCAATGCTACCAATAGTCATATCAACCAATGGCCCAATGTAAGTCAAAAGGAGCAGCCCGCTTTTACGCAAAAAGCCGAATCAAATGTTAAAGAGACCTTTCTAATTTTTTTTGACTTTTTATGCGGCAAACCCATCGTGTCTTAGGCTGGGATTTGGTCTAAAAAAGGTTCGGTCCGGGTCCACCCAGTCTGGTCTCGATCTGCATCGATTTTGGACAGGTCAAGTCCTCGGTCCTTTAAATGGTGCTTAATCAGTCTTTGGCCTAGGTCAGTCTAGTCTGGTCTAGGACGGCCTAGTCCGGTCCAATCCTGGACCAACGAACAATCTTACCTCCATGTACGCTAGGCGAATTGCAGAAGTAGCAATGGTGGGGTCTGGTATAGCCCCTCCAACACCTTGATCTCCATTGGTTTCATACCCATGCACGGGGCACTTGTCTTCTATATGACCAATCTTACCACATTTAAAGCAAATAAGACATGGGCCTTCATATTGAATTCTCCAAATTTTACCATGTAGCCAAAATTTGGATAATAGAGGTTTTGAAAGATCCACTTAGACAATAAGTCTAGTAAATTTGTCTATCTCCACATAGGCAATTGTTTGATCTGTATGAATAACTTCACCTACCTTATCACCAATTAGACGAAGGAACTCCTCATTGAAATACTCCACACTTAAGAAAGGAATACGAATCCATGCTCTTAAGTGATGGAATGACTCTTTATACGAGATGAAATTGGGGATCCATTTACAAATTGTAAGATAATTGATCTCTAATCAACCAAGGGCCTTGTGTCATAACGTGTTAATAGTCATCCATATTAGAAAATCTGGCTACATAGTAGTTGCAACCAATGTCAATAAGTGCAAAATCATCTTTTGGTGTCCATCTTGCAACATGGCTTCTGTACAATTGCTTATATCCCATGCTCCTTTCAAACAACTTGACAATCAATGTATTGTGCCAACTGCCAAGGGTGACATAGTTTCACCTTCTGCTATTTTGTGAGTGCAATCATAGGGGGTTGTCATTCGGATCCACCTCATCATCATCCGTATCCCAATCTTCCCCCTCAGGTTCCCACAGCAAATTGTTGTGTTGTGAGAACGAGAGATTGGGATTATTTTCCATCAGTTTGTCCCTAAAAGAGCCTCTACCATTGATATTATTGCCTTTGGTTGCAGGGGACCTGGCCTCCATGTCCATCTCAGCGGCGACGTCTTTCTCGATTGCTGTCGCCGAGACTCTCAGTTTCTCGCATTAGAAAATCCCAGAGTCCCACATTTAGGACTCCCAGTTGCTATTGATAGGACACAATTTTGTTTTATGCTCCTACATAAGCTTGTTTTATTGTCCGATTTTTTTTTGGGGGGGGGGGGGGGGTGAAGTTGAGTATGCATGTTTCAATCACGAATTGGATTTGGTTGGTCTAAGGTACATGTTTTTTGGGGTTCTAAAATCAGAAATTAAGGAAAAAAATAATTTCATACATATTAGAGCTTATAAATTTGTTGTTTGTTGTGATATAATTGATTTTGAGTTTACTGATTTAGTAAACTAAATTAGTTAAGTTGTGAAATTCAATCATACAAAATTGTGAAGTCATAAGCTTATCAAATACATTTTTATTTGATGTACAATGTTGAGTTTGATACGTGAATCAATTGCGCAAGTACTGAGTGTCTAGTGCCCTCTTTATAGATCTTAATTATTTGGATAACACGTAGCTTAAGCTCCAAATTAAATTTAAGTGACAGCTGAAATTTCGATAGTTTATTGAGGTAAAAAACTAGTTGATGTACATGTATTATTACAATTTTACATGTATGATGCTTATGCATATGTTCAGTTCTTACAGGTTATTAGTTAGCATAGTATTAGTCTCCTCTCTAGTGTGTATTTTATGCAGCTCTCAAATATTATTTTTTTAGTTTATTTGTTACCTAATAAAAATTAATTGTTGGCGAAAGACGTGAATCAAATGTGTGTGGCTGAATTATGTGTTAGGTAATCTTTTAAATTTGTATTTTGAACTGAGAAGTGATTAATATTTTTTGAAAATTAGAATCAACAGAAATAATGTCTTTACAATCTTATAATTTTGTGCATATGTTAGATTGTAAATATACATATAATTTCCCAACACCTAATCTAAAAGGCACTTAATTGTTGGCTTTTTGAAGTTCTCGATATAAATTGTCACTCAAATTTACAAAAACGAAAAGAATTGATTTTGCTACTAATTTTTTAAATTTCAAACGTGCCATTCATTTATGTTATGAGTGAAAAAAATGCTACTACAAGGTGATTTTTGGAGTTGTAGCTTGGAGTTGCAATAAATTAATATGATCTTTAAATAAAAAAATTAGTGGTAAAATCCAATTTTATGTAAAATTGAGTGGCAGTTTATGTCAAAAACTCTATATTTATATGGGTAAGCCCCCAATCTATTTGGATGTGGTGTGTAATCTCAAGTTTTATAGATAACTTAATTCAACAACCCTTTTCAAAGTTTAATATAGACTCTTTTTTTTTTCAGTCGTTAATATAGACTTAAGAGAAGATGAATTGCTTATTTGGACAATACTAAGAGAGAGATGCATATAAATTGGATAGTTGAGTTAACAACAACAACAATAACAACAACAACAATATCTCACAGTGTGGGTCCCGCTTTCGCGGGGTCTGGGGAGATCCAGCTGTAGGCAATCTTACCCTTACCGGTATTCCTACCCGTAGAGATGTTAATTCCAAGAGACCCACGAAAAAGGTTTTGTGAAAAAGTTTTATAGAGGAAAGCGTTTGCGAAGCATTTAAAGAGGAAAAACAATGTCAAAGAAGCTGAAACTGAAAGAAAGTTGAAAGAACGTACCTCAACACTCTACGTTAAGCAGCTGCCGTCACTCCCAGAAAAAAGCACAACCTGCATACGAGCCTGACAGACCCCTACCAGCACCAAACCACTACAGCTGCAGACAACTACAGAGTCGCTTCTCTACCATCTAAAATCCTAATCCTATTCCGCCACATCCTCCTATCCTGAGCCAAGTCCTCCGTCAAACCCACTACTTTCAAGTCCTCTCTAATCATCTCGTCCAAACTCTTCTTCGGTCTACCCCTTCCTCTCTTACCACCGGGGAGGTCGATCAACTCACACCGCCTCACTGGGGCGGCCATACTTCTCCTTTTCACTTGGCCGAACCATCGGAGTCTTGATTCCCTCATCTTCTCTTCTATGGGGGTCACTTTAGCTAAGTCCCTGATTACATCATTCCTAACTCTATCCATTCTCGTAAAACCACACATCCACCTGACCATCCTCATCTCAGCTACCATCAACCTCTGAACCTGTGTCTTTTTTAGGGGCCAACATTCCGATCCATATAGGACAACCGGTCGTACTACCATCCGATAGACTTTGCCTTTCAATCCTAAGGGCACCCTCTTGTCACACAGTACCCCTAAGGCAGACTTCCATTTTTGCTAGCCCACTCTTATGCGCTGGTTAATATCCTCCTCAATGTCCCCATTTTGCTGGATGATCGAGCCAAGGTACTTAAACTTATCTACCTTAGGTATGTGTCTCCCATCCAGGGTGACTTCTCCCCCCTCTTCTATCCTTCCACTGAAACAACAATGCAGGTATTCCGTTTTCAATCTGCTAAATCTAAAACCTCTAGCTTCCAGCGTAAGCTGCCAATTCTCCAACTTGTCATTCACCCCCTGCCTGGTCTCATCGATAAGAACAATATCATCTGCAAAAAGCATACACCACGGGACCTCCCCCTGAATCCCTCTAGTAAGTTCATCTAAAACTAAGGTGAAAAGGAACGAGCTTAGGGTTGAGCCCTGGTGCAGACCCATACTAACAGCGAAGTCATTTGAGACTCCTCCTGGCGTCCTAACACTCGTCCGCCCTCCCTCGTACATATCCTTAATCACATGAATATACATGGACGACACCCCTTTCTGTTCCAAACAACTCCATAACACTTCCCGCGAGACTCTATCATATGCTTTTTCCAGGTCAATGAACACCATATGGAGATCCACCTTTCTATCTGTGTACAAACCCATGAGCCTTCTGAGAAGGTAAATCGCCTCTATGGTTGACCTGCCTAGCATAAAACCAAATTGATTCTCTGAAATTGCAACATCTCTTCGCAACCTTCTCTCGATCACCCTCTCCCATAGCATCATAGTGTGGCTGAACAACTTGATATCCCTAAAATTATTACAATCTTGAATATCCCCTTCGTTTTTGTACAGGGGGATGACTGTACTTGCCCTCCATTCTCTGGGCATCTTAGCGGTCCTAAAAATGACATTGAAAAGTTCCGATAGCCACTCTAAACCTGCTTCCCCCAAACACTTCCAAACTTCCACCGAAATCTGGTCCGGACCCTCTGCCTTCCCATTCGCCATCATCTTCAAGGCCTCCTTAATCTCATCCTTTGTTATATGGCCATACACCTGTGGATCAAAAAGCCTATCACTACCTTCTCCACCCTACTACAGGCTTCTCCCATCCCCTTCCCATTAAGGAGTTTAGCAAAGAACCGTTGCCATCTCTCCTTGATTTCAGCATCCTTATACAACACCTTACCATCTTCGTCCTTGATGCACCCCACCACACCTAAATCCTTAGTCTTCCTTTCCCTAGTCTTTGCTAGTTTAAAAACTTTCTTCTCCCCCTCATTGGTCCCCAATCTATGATATAATTATATTACGATATAATTCATTTAAGAGTCAATACTTGACATTCACTTACATTGCGAAAAAAAAGCAAAAAAGAAAAACAACATGATCAATTATATTTATGCATCCAAGATGTAACTTGAGAAACTAATCATTTTAAAACCTAACATATGTTAATGAGATATTAATTTAATGGTTAAAACTGAGACAGTAAATACATTAGATCCCAACTCTCAAGTTTGATGTACTATCATTTAGCTTTCCTAAACCCATAAAACCAACCCACCCCCCAAACAAAAAAAAACCCGCCAAAGTATGCTAACGTAGCCGCCCTTTGTCCCTCAACCAAACAAAGAGAACTATATTTCACCTGTATATGTTGAAGAAGCTTATGAATCACCGGTGGGTTGTCACAGATTATAAACTAAAGGTGACGAAGTCGAACATCAAAGTGCCCGTGGCCTAATGGATAAGGCGTCTGACTTCTAATTAGACGATTGTGGGTTTGAGTCCCACCAGGCGTGATCAGATGTTTTTCCTCTTTCTGAGTCTTTGTGGTTGTTTAATAGCCTGCTCTCTTCCTTCGACCGAAACCCCTGATTTTTCCTGAACCAAAATGCTTTCCTTCCCCCCCTCTTTTTACAAAACATTCCGAGGCTGCAATTGGTACAAGTCTGTAAACTACAACTTTCTCAAAACCAAAAAGCAGAGAGAGATAATTTTATGTTCAAATTGTTTTGTTATTTAGTGATGAGATCACAATCCAAAGGCCTCTTTGACTACTACTGTTGAATACATTGTTATGTGTAACAACCCAGGAGTCCCGACACCTATGTATTATCCACTTTGGGGACTAGGAGGGTACCCGTGCATGGTTTTGTCCTTTGGCTAACAGGTACGCGACCTTTCACCAAAAGACGCTTCAATGTGTTGAGGTATCCTCACCTTTATAAAGGGTGGTTCGTTCTCCTCAACCACCGATGTAGGACGCTACATCCTTCCCCCCTTAGAGAGCCCAGCGTCCCCGCTGGCACATCGATCCGGGAACCCGCTCTGATACCAGCTGTAACAGTCCAGGAGTCCCAACACTGAGGTATTGTCCGCTTTGGGCACTAGGAGCGTGCCCCTGCACGGTTTTGTTCTTTGGCTAACGGGTACGCAACCTTTCACCAAAAGGCGCCTCAATGTGTTGAGGTATCCCCACCTTTATAAAGGGTGGTTCGTTCTCCTCAACCACCGATGTGGGACGTTCGTCGTTATTAACGAACTCAAAATAAACCATACTCTTACGTTATCATTATACCTGTTCAAGGGTTCTGGTTCCTTAGTCGCGAAAGGAAGAAGAACAAAAACCAAATAAAATGGAATCCAATTGCATTAGAAATAATGGTTACATGCATGTTAAAAAGAGAAATCAAGAGGATTTAAATTATGTAAGAAACCAAAAAATTTAATAAAGCTTTCTTAACTTTTCACTAACCAAGGGAAAATTACGTATTTGGAGCAGAAGTGAGGCCATGTCAGTCACTTCAAGCTGCCAGTAAACAATTTTCAGTCAAATAGAGAGAGATTTTCAAAGACCAGGTACGTACACTACCTGTGCTCTTCAAAAACTCACTTGTTTTTCAAACTGTGCAAAAATCAATATGACAATTATATAATGAATCATTTTATGCAATGTTTTGTCACATAATCAAGTGGCCCCATCAATTACCAATCACAGAGCTTATGCCCTTCAATTTACCCGCGTGGCTACAACTTAGGGTCTCCGATCGGCCTAGGAGGTGTGTACCTATCTCAAGATCGCTACAGACGTCAATAGGGGTCAACTTTCAGATAATAACCGGTAAATCAATTTTAATTATACATTCTCTCTCTCCTGTTTACAAAATAAAATGTTTTAAATGCGGGCGCCCAACTATTTAACCTCCAAGTCTATTTTACTGCATAGGGATGTACGTGCTGATCTTCGGCTCATATTTCGAACATTTTTGTGTTTTCTTTTAGGTAAGGGACCAGTGAATAGTTTCCCTCTTGGTAAGCCAGCCGGTAGCAAGAAATGAGAGGGAGTTGCAATCTTGCTGAACGTTAGCTGATCAAGTACTCACAGTGTTGCAGGTAATTTTAGATAGCCTTGTTCTATTACGGAATGACGGTAATGCCTCCGATCAAAAGACTTCCGCTGCGAATCATTAGTAAATAAGTGATTAGTTAGAGTAACCAGACATTAGAATTGGAGGCGTTACATTATGGTTGAATGATAAGGTGTTGAACTCAAGTTCTACATTAGCCTTCCACGGACTAGAATGTAGATATTACATTTTGACTAGATTTTGAGAATGATTCTCTTAACGAGATATTTCAATTAGAGTCAAAATAAAAATTTAATATTTTCATTTACAAGGATGGATGTAGCTAATCATAATCAATTGACTTTTGTTAGGGCAAAAACGGGAAATATGATGCCCCTATTTGTAACACCCGCAACCCCTACGGTTAGGAGCGTTAGTGACTTCTTAAATCCTATTTAAATTCTGGGGCGATACAGATAGAGTTTTGCCTAAAAATTGAGCATTTTTTAGGCTAAAAGCCTTACAATAAACCCCTGCATTAAATAGAAGCATATAAAACTCTAAAATAAGCTCAAGGGCTACACGCCGGAGTTTACAGCTCTACGGGTCACTCACCCAGAGTACACCAAAACCATAAAATTCAATAATAAAGAAGGAAATAAAAGGATACAACTCAACGGATCACACATCCAAAGTACTGGGGTTTACATCCCAAAATTTAACTTTTTTTTTGGCTAAAAAGACATCTGGCTAATAAGATAGTTGGCTCACATGGCCAAACAGAGCGACTCCTAAACAGAATGCACTACATGAACTAGAGTACTTGTTTACATATAATTACAAAACTAGGAATACATCATGTTACATCATTCAACACGTAAATCCACTTCTATATGTGCACACATTACACCTTATCAAGCAAGGGTAAACTCCAACTCGGCATAAGGGAATCGATTTCTACCTGTCACACAGAAGACTTGGGAAAAGGGGAAAGAGTAATGGGATGAGCAACCACACGCTCAGTGAGTATTTCCGACTCCTTAAAACCAAAACAATTGAAGGCAATAATACCAATAATAGCCACATATCACACATTTAAGTAGTACTATTATTGTATTCAACAACAGAAAATTTCATTAATTCCCAACTATTAAGCTATGTGGTATAATACGTAATTCATGTCTTGTCTATCTAATCACTTATGAGAGATGCTTAATGCATGGAGCAAGGGTTATGCAAGGAACTTTCTTTCATAGGATATGCACATTGTGAACTTATATGCTCGATGCATTACAAGGGTATAGCCATACTTTACTTGAAATTTTATTCAAACTATACTTGGAAGCTCATTCATAGATATGCACAGAATATGCACAGAACGCTTTCTTTCTTTTCTTGAAAACACTTTGCTTAGCCTCTTGAGGCTCATATTCCTTTAAAAAGAATCTCTTTTGTATTGGTCCTCTAATGACCCTTATAAGCTTTTCGAATCTTATTCGAACTGGTCTCTTAATGGCCCTTAAAAATATTTCTTTTTCTTGAAATACTTAAAATGGCAAAATGTCGACTGCTTTTCTTACTTATTCGGAAAATACTCTGGGCATAAGGTCATCATAATGTGCTGGTTGGGTTAGATCTATTCTCAACGCCTAGTGAGACCATCGCTCATGCTAAGCTCTTACTCCCGGGATAGCAACTGAACTGGACCTTAACCCTCGTCACGGTCTCTAGGGTTTCCCACTACTGGGACTACTCCCTAGGCTAGAGATTCCCCCGTTCAAGTAGGTTCACTCCCATCTTATTGTCCCTAAGCACGATATCTTAGCCAATTTAAAGCGTATGGTCATAGTGGCTAATAAGTTTGCTGTCTCTTGCAGCGAAATCATTTTTCATACAACGCACTCCTTTTTTTAAAAAATTCCTTAGGGATTCCCCCGTTCTAGCAGGTTCACTCCCAAAATTGTACTCGCATAGTTAAAAATAAGCCATCATTCGCTAATAGTTATGACTACTATTATTTTCGACCACAAAAAACCTTTTTTTTTCAAAACTCACCCTTACACACGTGATTAAGCTTAATAACATAAAAGGGGGGATTTACAAGTAACACATTTAGACACTTTATAATTCAACTTGGCAAAATAAGCCACACATGGCCTCGCAATCACGACTGCGGTCAATCACAACCCAGGCTCTCTCCTCACACAACACGAACCACAAAGAACCTCAAAACCTTTAGTTCATCCTCAAGCCATCCAACTACCAACTCGGTTTCAATTTCATAACCATAGCATGTCATCATAGAAAGTCATAAAGAAATGTGTCACAACGGCATATGAACTTACCAAGCAAACATCATCCATCGAGCGGCACATTACGGCATATTTGAACATATATATAGCTCATTAACTTAAACAAGGCCCTTAAAGGCCAAAATGAACAACAAGGAATGAACTAAGCTAACTTGCATTCATGACTCACGATTAGAAATAAGCATGCCCATTCTATGTCATTTGCATAAGTAATCTAGTCACATTAAGGCTTTCGAGCTTATTTTAATTTAACCAACTTAGCATGCATCGATTTAAGGTATTCCTAGGTCATTACAAAGGTCATTCTCGAACATGAATCAACTGGCTTAATATACATCGATTCAAAACATTCTTAGGTTATTTCATAGCCATTTTCAAGCAGGAACTAATTAAATTAACATGCACCGATTCGAAACATTCTTAGGTTATTTCATACTTTCAAGCAGGATCTTACTAAATTGACATGCATCGACTTAAAATGTGGTTTACTCACATAATACCCAATTTACTAAACATGAAAACCACAAATTTTGTCAATTTAAAGGGCATACTTTCTGTCCGACTAAGGAGATTGTTCTAACCTAGTTTAAGCAACATCTCAGGCACAAAAATCAGTTTAGTTCTGGGCAGTCTTGGACAGCAACTATACATGCATAATCTGAGCTAAACTCAGTTGAAATAAAACATGCATGTTCAGTCCTCATGCTCTCAATTAATCTGACTAATTCTGAACTAACATGCATCATCATTTAAGGGATAGAACCTTTTTGAAATTACTAATACTTAGGAGGCGAGAAACACCCACCTCGATTCCAAGCTAAAGGACTCAACTAATGGGTTGTGTGGCCATTTTCAGGTGGCTTGAGTCCTGAGTATTGTACCCCCTGTTGCTTCTAGTCATGGATCTCAACCCAGAAGGTTGCTACCCAGAGCTTTTTGGGCCTTTAATGCTACTACTTGCACCTTGGTGGCTATCACACTCAAGCTCAACCACCAGTGGTAGCGGTGATAGCAGTGCTACTCGCGGTGGAGGTGGCTGGGGTTTCAAAAACCCAAACCCTCAGAGCCGTTGTTCTCACTTGATCTCTCTGTCTATCTTCATTAGTATCGAACGGACGGCTAGACGGTCAGCAACGTCACCATCACCGTCACACCCACCATAGTCGCCGTCTCTTTCTCTTTCCTCCTCTTCTCCTTCGTTCACCCTCGATCTCTGCCTCCGGTCTGGTCGGTACGGGTCACGGCTGCGGTGTGAGACAGATTGCGTCGCCACCGTTGTCGATGCGCCTCAACCCTTTCTCTCTCTCTTCTTTGGGTAGTGGTTCGCAAGGCTAGGGTTTGAGAAACCCCCCTACTCGTGTGACTTTGGTCCCGAGAAAGGGGAGCCTCGACCCTCTTTTGTCCCCTTTTTAGTTCTCTTTCTTTCTCTTTTTTTTTGGTTTGGTCTCAAGCTTGCTCAAATTAACACCGCCGGTCTAATTCATATCCCGAACTCTAAACCCCAAATCGATAATACGACCCTTCGTTCGGTTGTTTGTTCCCAAATATATCTAGGTTCGATTTACTAAACCACAAACTAATTCTAAGTTTGACAACCTAATCGTATTCGAGTTCCTACTTGATGTAGTACCCGATAATAATCCTTACTAACGCTTAGTAAAAATCATTGAAGGATTTTCAAAACTAATAATAACAATATTAGAAACAATAATATTCTTTTTAATAAAATTATCGCTCACATAAGCACATCAATAATAATTCCACTTATATAGTTAATAAAAATACAATTTTATAACATAAAAAACAAGATAGTCAGCTTAACATAAAATAAAGAACGTAGGCATTACACTATTTAAAAACAATGCCTAAATTCATGACCTTAAATGGAAAAAGTGAAAAATTGAAACAAAGTACAATTTGCTACTATTTGTTTTGGTGAATCATGAACGGTAACACTCCTATTATAGGTCCACCGAGGGCTAAAGAAGGCTTGGCACACAATCAACTGACAACCCTCTAGGGGGCAATGGACATGAAAGATGATAATATGCAGTGGTGAAGTCAGGAATGTCAAGGAGGAGTGCCAAAACAATAGTACACAATGAAAATGTATTGCAAGAGACTGATGGTTTGTGGGTTACAAAATGAAGAAAGTAAAAAAAATAAGACAAAGAAAATGTGTGAAGGAGGGCTCAAACCTGCAACCTCACGACAACTAGAGTATAACACACACACACACACACACACACACACACACACACACACTCCTACTACTAGCTAAGCACATTTTAATGTTGTTATCTGCCAAATTTTTTTATTTATAATAAACTTCTAATTGTTTGAATTCTTACCATATAATAATTTTGTTTTGAAAGAGAGGTGTCGAGTGACCTCACTACACCTATGCTAGCTTCGCCGCTGGTAATATGCCAATTGCAAGGTATATCACTTGCAACAACATTCGTATTAGTGCTTGACGAGTTATCCATCTATCTATTTATCTATCTATCTATCTATCTATATAACTATACTTACAATTGAGTTATCACACTTTAACTAGACACTTAGTTATCACTCATTGGATGCGACCCGGACCCTATGAAAACAGGACTCATATTGGGAGGTGGTGGTATTGCTATACTCATTGGATGTGAACATTGTCATTTTTCCTCTTTTCTAAATTATTTATTTAAGATATTAATTGAGATGTATTAGCAAGAATAATTAGATCAAAGTACTGTAAGGATTCAACTTATACGCTTCACTTTGCATTGGGAAAGTTACTGAGTTTTTATGTGTTTCACCTTTTTAAAAAAAAACAATTAAGTGTTAATATGTTCTTAAAACCTGCAAAAATTTTGTGTTCGTAATTTTAATTTTACAAGTATAATTGTAAAATCACAGACCAGCAATATTAGAAATATCATTTTGAAAAATTATGTTTAAAGTAAAATAATTTTATTATAGTTTCATTAATATATACAAATATCTTAGTTCACCAACTTAATAAAAAAATTAGGTTTTAGTTGTAGTCTTCATATTAATTAAATATATATAAAATGGCTGCCAACTCTCTAATTTTCCGTAATGCATTGATACATTTCATATTTCTAGAGGGAAGTATATTTAATTAATGACATTTTAATTTTCTTTGAATTAAACTTTTGTAACTGATGGATACTTGTAACTAGGGCTTCTTCATTTAACTTATTATGTATGGATTAAT
>JACYFF010031957.1:20412494-20477374 GCA_017589665.1 Selenicereus undatus
TTGTAACTAGGGCTTCTTCATTTAACTTATTATGTATGGATTAATTTCATTATGGTAACCTTAATTAATTGTAATAAATTTTTTTCCTTTTAAAAGGAAAGGTGGTGTAGTTACAGTCAAGGAGTGGTAGAGCAAGACATTGATGGAATCTAGATGTTGTATTTCACAATCTGTTGACAAACATGCATTAGTGGCTATTAACTTTATATACTTTGATTGTTGACTTAATATTATGTTGGGCTTTTAGACTATTATTTATCAAAATAGTTAATTTATTTTGGTTGATCACCAAAAGAGTTTTACCTAATAATATATTTATTATATGCATATTGACTTATTAGATAGAATTTGTTAAAGTAGAAAACTATACCAGCCTGGCAGTTCATGCAAAGCATGGGTTTAGCACTAGTGTTTCCTATTTTCCCATATCTTTGAGATAGTTTTTGTTTTCTTTTGAGTACCCAAGACCTATATTATCAAAAAACTACTATGAGGTACCCACTTTTTGTGGAAATAATTTTTAGGAGACCATGTTATTAGAATATATTATGAGGTGCATAGTATTATCAAATAATTATTAAAATGGTACTTTTCGGTAACAAATATGGAAATGCCGATGAACTTTTATTGCATGACATAAATGCCCTTATCAAACCCTGCAAAGCGTAAGCAAGTGGCCTAATTAACCCAGACTGGAAATCTAAAGACCATCAAAATCAACTCATCATCTCTCTTTCTCTCTCTTCTTCAACCCCAAACACCATTTCTCCTTCAAATATGAAAAACCCATACTAAAACTCTAAAGACCATCATTCAGCGAAGAAGGAGCAAATGATAAATGTCATATTTCCACAGGATTTTATGAATGTTTGAGAGTCATTTTATGGCATTAGTGTGCTTAATTGTACAATTTATGCCCTTATTTCAACTATTACACTTGGTTTCGCTTGTTTTGAAAGTGTTTGCAGATTTTGACTTTGTGAGCCAAGTTATGTGAGTAGAATGAAGATTTTGAAGCCTTAGAGGTTAAAGAAGGTAGCAAAAGAGGCCCAAGGACACCCAACACGGACATGTCATGGTCAGTACCATGATACATAAAGTTCCAAGAAGAAGCAACAGATGAATCAAGAGAGAATGACCGTGATAGTGGCCACTATGGTCTGGCTATGGTGGTGCCCATAGTCCATGGTGCCCCCTTTTCTTCCAAGACTGCTTGTTTTCTTCGTGGTTGTTCGACTTCCAGGCGTCTTTAATGTTAGACTGATGCATTTTTCGTGATAAACAGGCTTGTTTTCAACATCACTTCATCATTATTCCATCCAATCCAATATCCTATGTTAGTGTCTTCCATCTTAAAGAGAGTTTGAGGACGAAGAAGAAGAAGATTTGTAAGGGAACCACGGATCGGCCAAGCATTGAAAGACCAATGCATCATCACGAAAACAAAGCATCTCTTTCTCTATCTTTTTCTCACCCCTCAATTAGATTTATTTTCAGTTTGTAGTTAGATTTCTTTATTATGTTAGAGTACATTTTCAGATTTGGGATTTGTGAACTAATTGATGTATTTGCTTTAAGTATCTGCACTTCAACCGTTTAGTTTAAGTTGATTTCATGTTTAACCGGATTTTAGAAGTTGAATCTCGGAGCATGTTCATTGGTCATCTTCTTTCTTAATTTTGGATGTTGGGTGACGTGCTGAAAGGTGAAACTTGACATTGGATGACTAAAATTGGACTTGTATGTGTGAATTCTTCAGATAGATTCGTCATTTGAGAATGCATATGTAATAATCCTTTTCATTAATGAGTCTAGATTGATTGAAAACCACAAAAGTAGGGGATTAACGATTCTAGGTATTTCGCTATAACTTGAAAGATAGTAGTGATACTTTTATTATCATCCTTTA
Organism: Selenicereus undatus; assembly: GCA_017589665.1. Classification (NCBI taxonomy): domain Eukaryota; kingdom Viridiplantae; phylum Streptophyta; class Magnoliopsida; order Caryophyllales; family Cactaceae; genus Selenicereus; species Selenicereus undatus. The sequence goes on from JACYFF010031957.1 coordinate 20,414,404, forward strand.
AACTGAGTTGGCTTAAATTGATCGATGTGTAATGAGCTTGAGTGGCTTATCATGTGGAGAGGTATATTCTTAAATGTATATTCCCATTCAAATTAGTTCTAGTTGTTTTCTTATCAAAATTTTGATTCACTTTACCTATCATGAGGGAAGATAACCCGTAAGCTTAACCTAATCTTTGTTGGATCGACCTGAATTTGTTACAACGCCGTTGTGCGCTTGTGACCCTATGAACAATTGAAAAATTCGATAATCTACAATTGGAAGCTAAGTATGGGAGGTTTCTACAATGGTAAGTAGTGTTGAAAATCCTTTTTTTTTTTTGTAATTTGATGGTGTTGCTAGTGTGATTATCTTCAAATACTTGGTTCCATTTTCTCTAAAAATGGAGAATGTGGGTTGTTAGAAGTTGATTATCGTAATTGTAACTCATGCAATGAGAATTTCAGTTGGTAATTTGAAACCTTGGGTTTGTTGGGCTAAGGTTTATGAAATTCGTTGGTCATGAAATTATGAATAACAAGTCAGGGTTTCGTTTATGCTAATTTGCTTGATAGTTGTGTTGAATATGTAATGGATGGTCATTTAATCAGTCTGTGCTTATGTGAATTTTTGCTTTAAATTAGTAGTTCATGCTCTCTCTTTTGTGCTCTATTTTTTTATGCATACAAAGTTAATGATTGCAATATGCGTTGTTCAATTGCCTCCTAACATGTATTTGACTGAGTTGTTGTGGTTGATTGTGTGGTTGGTTGTTGCTGACTAGTTACCATTTGCTTAAAAAGGTGACAAATGTTTAGTAGTCATTATAAGGATAGAATGATTTCAAATCCAGGATATTATCATTTATAAGTATCAAAGTATTAACCTGTTGAGGGATGTGAGGTCTTCAGCTAGGGAAAGTGGAATGAAGTTACCTAAATTTTCTGGGTTTAGATGACATCCTCCTGGTAGAGAAAGCCAGTGGTGGCCACTTAGCACAAATGGTGACTAGTTTAGATTGGACAGTCACTGGGGGGAAAATAAAAAAGAGTGTCATTCCTTTGTACATTGAAGAGCTATCTAAGTTAAACAGTTTGTAAAAAATAGATGAAAGTATGGACAAGTTAAATGCAGCAAAACAAAGAACCCAAGACCAAGCCCTAACCCAAGCCCAAGCCTAATCCCAACATGACACTAAGCCTACGCTTAGTGAAGCTGGGGCATGGGTTGACAATTTGATAGTTACCCCTTCTACTGTGAATGTGATTCCCAGTGGAAACTCCTTAAAAACACAACCCAAAGTATCTTCGACCGCTGCAAATAGACCTAATAAGTTGTCAATTAGTAGACCCAAACCAAGGACAACAAAGCAGCCTATAACACCAGTACAAATTGATGAGGGCCTACACTATAATTATATAAGATCCAAAAACTATTATTTCGTGAAAGCCACTCCCTCATATAACTCAACTCCTACTACAAAAGGCGCAGCCTCACCTTTTCATGGAATGTCCTCCCAACCTATGGTTTCCCAATCTGTTATCTCCCCAACCTCCCAAACCGCATCTTCTATTAATAGCCTTAGAAGGCCTCTGATTAGATCTCAAACTACCCATCAAAACCCTAATTCTCTAATTTCAACCCTTATAACAAGTCTTCCCCAACTTGTTCACACACAGAACATGCCCTCCTAGTAAATCTGCAGCCCTAGAAGGCCTTTGATTAGATCTCAAACTATCCCTATAACTCCTAATTCTCTAACTTTCACCCTTGCAACAGGTCCCTGCCGTCCTATGCCTGCACAAAATATCCCCTCCCAGCAAATATGCAACCTTAGAAGACCTCTCACTAGATTGCAAACTACCCTTAGCCCTTCAAAGAGGAAAATTGCAATTGTTGGTACTTTAGAATCAATGGAAGACTTTGATTTGGGGATAATGAGGTTTGATTTATCAGGTAGCATAATTTTGATGCGCATTCTATGCCAACCAAAAATAGCAAAGGTAGATGTATTTGATAGTGATGTGTAGGATAATTTGAGGGTAGCAGATGATGAAGGGAGTGACCAAGATGACAATGAGGATAGTGACTTCAGGAAGTGTCAATTAGATGGATCTGAGCAGTCTGAGAGCTTCTCATTGGGTGAGGAGGATAACTTAGAGCTTGAAAATGAGTCATTAGATGATATTGACTTAGAAACTGACACTCAATTGCACATGACCTTAAGACATGGGAATATTGATGATGATGTTGGTGAGGACTTACTAATTGTCAACAAAATGGCTAAGGTATTCAAGCAAGGCGAGTTGTGCACTACAAACAGGGATGAGAAAGTGAGCCTAGTTGTTGGTGATATCTTCACAAGTAAAGAGGAGTTATTGAATGTGATAAAGGATTGCTATGTTCAGCATGGTATTATAAGGAAAATCAAGAACACTAGTAGCAGATACACATAAGGTGTATCAACTATGACTATCCATTGAAAGTCCATACAGTTGTGCTTGGGGAGAAGTGTATGTGGATGAATAGGCCCTTACCTGATGGTCACAAGTGTCCCAATTCTCAGTTTAATAACAATGCCTCGTTCAGATGGGTTGCATCTAAGTTGTTGAATGATTTCAAGGATAATCCTCATACGGATGAGGAAACAATGTAGAAAACTCTAATGAAGAGGTTTGGGGTTGCAATTCCTGATTACACTTACTGGAAGGTAAAAAAGTTAATGAAAGATGTAGTTGAAGGCAAACATGATGAAGGGTATAAGGTACTGCCACAGTACATGAGCGTATTTAAGGAAAGAGACCCTAACTCCTTATGTTTTATAACTGGAAGTGATGAGGGCCCTGACAAGAATTAATGTTTCAAGAGGTGTCAAATTTATATAGGGTTAGCCATTGGTGTATTCAAACAGCACTGTAGACCATTCATTGGCATTGATAACAGTCAGTTTAAAGTGCCATACAAGGGTATCTTTATCACTGCCATGGGGTTAGATGACAACAATGGGTAGTACCCTTAGCATATGGAGTTCCCCCTAAGAGGATGAAGAGGAGTGGAATTTTTTTAGCATGGGTTAGCAACTGCACTAGATGTAAGGGAACATAGTTCCCAATGTACAATCATGTCTAACAGGCACAAGGTACAACTTATCTTAATTGTTTTTTTTTTTGAATTACTTAATTTGTTGTTTATGATGTAGTGCATAATCAAAGCATTAAAGAATGTCATCCCTCAAGTTTCAAGGAGGATCTGTGTCCTCCATGTCAACAAAAACCTTGCCTCAAAATACCCTGGTATGTGCATATTCAACATATAATCAAAGTTGTCATTATTTACATTTGGTTTCTTTCACAAATACTACATATCTTTAATTCCCCTCTCCTCAAAATGGTGAAGGTGCATGGTTTCATTACTTCTTTTATATTGCTGGCAATGTATACTCAAAGTTTGCTTTCAAAAAAGCAATGGAGAAAACTAAGGAAAAGTACATTTCTACTTTTCATTGGCTAAGAGACAATGAGCCCTTGGAACATTGGGCAAGGTTTAAATTTGATCATACACTTAAGCTAGATGACACCAAAAATAACTTTGTTGAGAGTTTCAATAATGTGATTGTGAAGCATAGGGGAAAGCCAATATATACTATGTTAGAAGATATTAGAAAACTTACTGGGGCTAGATTTGATAAGAGATTTCAGATGTTAGCGGATTGGGATCATAAAGTGACGCCATTTGTGGAGAAAAAGCTTAAACAGCTTGAGCTAGAGTCTAGAAACTATAGTAACTTAGTGCCAGATGGGAGGGGGAGTTTGACGTTAGAGAGGAATGCACAAATTTCACTGTGAAGTTGGGAGACCATTATTTTGATTGTCAAAGGTGGCAACTCAGTGGCTTACCCTGTAAGCATGCTGCCATGTGCATTATCAGCCTAAACCCACAAGTTGGCTAATTACTGTTGTGATTGATTTCATGTTGAGAAGTATAGGAAGCTTTATGATGGCATAATTCACCCCATTCTTGACTCTTGCTTTTGGGGTGAGTATACGTTGCCTACTTTGGATCCCCCTTTTGAACTTAGGAAAAAGGGAAGGCTAGAGAGGCACAAGAGAAGGAAAAGTAGACTTCCCATCCCTCAACAATTGTCTTCCATAAATTTGAGTGGAGCTAAGAGTTGTAAGAACTGCAAGCAATTAGGTCATAACAACCTGACATGTGGGAAGCCAAGGACGAAAATGGCATACTTGAATACAAGAAGAAGCCTCGACAGAAGACTGGCAATCTAGCTGGGAGGCTAAAAAAGATTCAAGAAGTTAGCCAAGCTTCTACCTCGATTAGCGTAAGGTAACAACATGGAAAGAGTCAGAGATAGAAGAGGGTGATGCAAAACTAAGGGCTACTTCACAATTTACAACATACCAACAAAAAAAAAGGAAAAAAAAAAGCCTTACCTTCCCCACTGCTTCAATGGCGCCCTTTAGGAATGGAGAAGAAGAGAGATCTTTGAATGTGAGAGAAATGGAAAATTAGGGGAGGAGAGGGATTACTTAAATAACCACAAAAATGTAGTGTTACATCTCAACCCTTTCAGGAATGGAATAATTGGAACATTCAATTAAAATTCCAATTCCCGTAAAAACTCATCATCATTTACACATTTGTCACCAGAAAGTAGCATTTTAATAATTATCTGACAAGACTGTACGCCTCATTATACATTTTAATAGCATGGTCCCCTAAAAATTATTTCAATAAAAAGTGGGATACTTCAGAACAGTTTTTTGCTTATATTATGTATCTACATAAATTGTACATCCCTACCCCATTCCCACAAGAAGACCCACTTTACTTAACCGCTCACCCTAATTTTTTTTGGGAATGCGAGATCTATATGGCTATATCATGCACCTACTCAATTGAATACTTCGCAAGTAAAGTTGAAGCGGAATGAATCATACTTTTTTTTTAGTCCTTCAACCTTTTTTTATTAAAGTCAAAGTACTATTAGTTCAACAAAGAGTAGTGCTCTTTCATTACGAATTTTCTCTATGTAGTACAATATTTGAATTCAAAACCTTACTTAAAGAAAAATAAGTATCAAATCACTTAAACCGATTAATGGTGGTAAATGGGTCACACTTTTCTAAAACAAAAAAACCAACCAAAGAGCATTGGGAATTGGGATACAGATCCCTCATTTCGACACCACTCACTCTAGGCAAACAGTGGTGGTGACTAAAGGGGAATATTATCTTCGATGAACTTATTCAGGAAAATTGATTACTCCATAATTCTTTTGAAGGGACGATAGTTAACTTTACCATCTAAGAAAAGACCTATTGAATGTGAAACCAAATCGAAGGCATGACCCTATTTGGCAATCAGTTGTTATCAGTTATCTATTTAAATTGGCTCTTACCTGTTAGCTATTTGAATTAGCATTTCGTATTAACTGTTGAATCGATTGTTTCTAGAAAAATATTTGATAAAATTAGTTGTTTCTGAAAAGTTTATTTGTTAAAATTTCATTGATACGCTTTTTGTACATTAGTTTTTAATTGAACACAATATTTTATTTGTTTGTCATTTTATTTTCTTTTCAAAAAGAATTAAATTTATGTCATCTGAAAAATTAATTCAATGCTTGGAACCTTATTTCCATACTATTCTAGATATTTTGTATTTATTATTTATCATATTTTTTAAATTTATAGCTATTCATGTGATGCCTGCGTCTTACAACCTCATTTTTCTATTCATTTAAGGATTTTTTTTTTTGGATTGTGAGCTGAATTTTATATGATTCTTGTATCTAATTTAATCGTTTTCTTTGTTTTTTACAAATAAAAAATTGTATGAATTTTAAGTGATTTGATCTTCATTTGATTATATTTAAATAAACATAATATCAAATGCCATTACTCACACTTGCATGAATCTAAAGTTACTCATCTTAGCTACTCATAGCATGCCTTATAATTTTAAATAACGAGAATTAAAATTTTTGATTTTTCTAATGATACATCTTATAATTTTAATAAAAAATTGGACATTCTTATCATCTATACAAACACCTATTTACCAACAAAACTACTCATCTTAACTTTTTAAAAATTGGTTTTTTTGGACTAAAATAACTATTACAAAAAACTACTTACCAAACATTAAATTAGCTTTTTTGATAGTTAAAACAGCCAAAAGCACCCCCCCCCCTTTCCCAAATTATTTGTGTATAAAAAGCCAACCGAACATCTCTTTATGAGTGGGACCATAGCAAACTTACCATTGTTTAAAAAAAAAAAAAACAAAAAAGAGCTTTATCTATTATTATCCCACTGTTAAGGGCATTCATAAAATAAAAATTCAGAACAAAGCAGAAGACCAAATCTACCTGTTACTCCATCACATTCACAAAACCACAGTGGCTGACAGGGTCCAAATAATAAGCACTGCTACAATGAAAATCTCTCTCCTCCAAGCGGGAAAACCAGCATTTCTAACCAAAATCAATGGTTTTCCCCTCCTAGTATGCCCATTATACCATACCCAGTGCCCTAAAAGTACATTACACAAAGAAAGATTATAGTGCCTCCCTAAGTTCTGACTTCCCTCCGGAAGATTACAAGTTCTGACTTACACTTACCATGAGCATGCACTCAACTAACCACAGGGAAATAACAAAAAATTAAAAAGGGAAAAAAATTAAGGTATATGTGAATCGACCACTTTAAACATATTGAGGATTTTTCTTCTGAAAAGAATTGAAAACTGCCAAACGAAGTGCAACACCTGCATTTTGAGGACAACTACCCAAGCAAAACCCGAGTTCTTTCTGTCTCTTCAGCTGGTTGTGGATGGCTTTGACATCGACTTCTTAATGGCCTCTGCGTATGTCCGATGCTGGTATGTAAGGGTGGATTCGAGCAAGTCCCAGAGAGAAGTCTTAGGGTTCCAACCTGAATGTTAATGGCATAACAATGAATATTATGATCTTCCACTCAAGCGAATTCGAGGTAGTTAAGTGAAAAAATAAAAAGAATAGATAAAGAAACGAGGAAATATACCAAGCTGTTTGTTGATGATGGTCATGTCGGGAATCCTCTTGTCACTATCATCATACCCCTCACCATAGAACTCTTTGGAACTTACATCAATCGTGGGTGTTTCTAATCGTGATTCCCCACTAACCTTCGAGTAGACCTACAATATAGAAATGGAATACATTCAAACGGGATATCCATTTTAAAAAGCTAACCTCAGTCTCTCTCTTTTTCTGCCTTTTCCCCTGGCCACGGTGAATTCTAGAAGAAAGTTCAAAGTCATACGGTCTGGGCCCAGGAGGCTTTTGTGTTGTTTTTTCTTTTTTTGGGTTTTTTTTTTGGGGGGGGGGGGGGGTTGGTTGCAGCTGCGATGGGCATCGACTAGCTCCAGGCTTCCCCTTTGCAGGGGGATCAGAGTAGAAAACTTGCTTGCATGCTGAACTCTGCCTCACATCCCCGAAAACATAGGTAATGAAATCCAAATTACCTGCGTCATCATCTCAGCAAGCTGTCGAACTGTGACTTCATTGTTAGGATTACCAACATTAAAGATGTGACCATTTGCTCTGGCTGGATTTTCCTGAGTAAGACATCACAAGCTAACTCAGTTATGATGATTCTATGCAAACTGGGGCTCCACTGTCTTCCCCAGAAACCCAACACAGAAAAAGAACGGGGGGAGGGGGGGGGGGGAGGTGTTACGGAACCACAAAGATGTAACTCAACATACAATCATCAGTAGTACAGCCTCAATGGCATCCTTGATGTAAACAAAAGTTCTTTGGGACTGACCACCATCCACCAGCTTGAGTGGCTCCCCACGCAGAAGATTCTGGAAGAGAGAAAGACCATAAATACCTTACGGTGCATAGCAAAGAAACTATAAATTCAGAAAATTGAAAAATGAGCTGGGACATACATTGCTGAAACAAGCCAAAACTCTTGGGACACCCTCACTGGGACCGTCAATGCCTGGGATGAAATCCATCCTGGGGCCAATCCAATTGAAAGGTCTAACAATGGTGAACTCAAGGCCATTTTCGGCACCCTCCGCTGTAACATAACCAAAATAAAATTGGTTAAAGGGATTAAATGAGGACTTCACAAAAGGGAATTTCTACAGCAAAGTTATATTAACTTTACCATAGATAAGCCTCTCAATCAACTGCTTTGCACATGCATATGACCATCTCTGTTTCTCAATGGGGCCAAAGATGCAGGGAGAGGTATCCTCTTTGAGAACATAATATGCAGGATCCTGATACAATGAATAATAGAATAATAAATCCCAAAAGCAGGCAAATGGGATATAAGACAGCCAGACAGGGCAGTATATTCCAAAATTTGGCTGCATATATTCTCACCCAAATACCACAAAGGACACCTCATATGATTGGACAAAGGCTAGGTGATGATGCCCAGGTACGATAATCTCAACTAACACACTGTTTAAATCAAACACCATCAACTGGCCAATTGACAAAGGCATAGACATGGGGAAAACTACGTGGCCAAAATAGACAGAAAGATACAGAAGATATTAGGCAACATATGATTTCTCTAGCCTAAGGGGGAAAATTACTTAGGTTAACAACTTTTAATCCCCAAAATTAAATGCAAGTGTCCTTGTTAGGTTTATCTTTATGACATAAACAGCAGAGCTACCACATATAGATTACAAATTCACAATAAGCACGACACACACACAGAGCAGCCAATAATTGCCACGTAGTGATTCCATATGATCTAGGCAACCCAAAACAAGATACAGGGCATGTTGGAACACCACAATAGTGGGAACTGAAAAAAGCTTCATAGGATAACAAAATGAAGAGAACACTAAACAAGAGCAGAAACCCGGCACCAATTACATGAGGATACATAGCAATGTAAATTTTATAACAATCAGAAAAATTCACCAGGCAGAAAGTATTACTGTTCAAACAAACCCTCACAAACTGATATGTATATGCCCGATACCTTCACCATGGACCAAAAGCATTAAAGAAAATATCCACAACCTAGCTACTGAATCGTCATCATTTGCATCATAACCAACATAATCAACCCTTTTGTCTCCCCATACATACACATTTACCTATCAAGGAAAATTCACTTCGTGTGAAACAACCAGATTCTGCATATCAACTAAAAACTCAATAATGATCCATTGTCTACCACTTTGACTTCCAACAAAGTCATCCTGAGTCCGAGATGTCGAACAAGGAACAGCATTTTAAGGAATTTAATGTGGACATCATGATCTCCAAAGATTAAAGTTAACCAATAAACACTACATTAAAACTCAAGATCAAGCTCAACTACCATATACCTTGGCTCCCAATCTTCAGTAATCTGAGATCAACAAGCTTTTTAAACACTAGAATTGACACTTATATCACTTTTTTTTCTTGGAATATCAAAGCTCCTAAATGACTATAATGAAACACTAAAACATGTCTATTGCTCTACCTAAAAGCAAACCCACGTGACTTCTGACATTGAAAACTATAGTAATCCGCATCATGGAAAGAAGGCTCAATCACTACTCTGAAAGCAGGCATCATCAAGCAGTAGAATTCAGTGAAGTAAATTCAGCTTTCCCGGGAGTGAAACTGCCCCTGAATCTTAAAACTAGGTCATGCACTCAAACCATATGAAGATGACCTATTCCAAAATCTCAAGCAATGAAGCCATTGCCCTATAACCCCACTCATTGAAAATAACCTCCACCCATGACAAATTCACATGCCAAGTACGTGAACTACGATGACTTCATGTTGACACAGTCATCTCAATCAAATTCAGATGATAAGTTGGTGTCATCAATGAACAAATGCGACCTATTCTTTCACGATGAGCAAGGACTAGTTTCACATGGATTCACCATATCTCCATAAAACATTGCTTCAGTTGCACTGAAGGAGGTAATTTCATAGGTCACATCTTTCTGCAACAACACATAAACTGAACACCTTCCACGGAAAGATATTTCACATCATGCACATGCATAGTCCAACATGACTAGCAATTCAACACCCAAATTTAAGTTGGTCCACTTACATCTCTCTAGGTGTACAAATTTTAATCACAGTTGTGTAAAATGTCCTGACATTGGTTCACAGTACCAGCAAATGAGCCAGATACACTGAAGCCATGGTCCACGTAGTTATGATGACGACCATGATCCTTGAATCTTGATACACAAACAAACAGCTCACTTTAAAAATTGCACCTACCTTCTACTACTATATTGCAACTCGTCAACCTCACCCCAAAATCTACAACTAGAAAATGCGCATACAGCGTAATAAATTTAAAGGAACGTTCCAAAAAGATAGCATCACAGGTCAATTGCTAAAACGGTCAAGCAAACCAAAGATCTGCATCAGGAAATCACAATTCATTTAAAATGAACAAAGATATGATGCAAACATCTACCTGACGCAGGGGGCTATCCTTTGGAAGGAAGCTTCCAATGGTCTTTCCATACACCTCGCAAGTAGAAAAGTGAATCAGACGCTTGTTGTTCTCAGAACAGTACTTAACCTGACCACATCAACATCAAGAAAATCAACGTCAGATAGATTTTCTAGGACAACTCCAAAAATATCCTCCAATCAAAGAGAAAATGAAATTGAAAAGGAAATTCATACCACTGGCAACGCATCGATGAAATTGCTGTAAATCGTGTCAAGAGGTCGCGTATTGTAGTCAGCCGGAGTACAGATCGCCGCCAAATTAATCGTCTACATATAACAAAAATCCGCACAAAACAAGTATCAAAAAATAATTGGCCTTAAAAACACCAAAATTATCAAATGAAACATCAAATTGAAGCTCAAGACAATGCGTATACCAGATCGGCCATCTTGATGAGGCCTTCAAGGCGGGAATCATGCTTGATGTTGATACGGTGGAACTGAATACGATCAGCCCAAGGAAGATTGGAAGGTTCGAGAAGGTGCTTGATCTTGTCATTGTAGACGTCGACAGCAAGGACCTTGTGAGGAGTTTCAGACATGAGCTTCTCGCAAAGGTGAGAACCGATGAATCCGCCCGCGCCGATCATGCAAATAGTAATCGGCTTTATCGGCTTTCCGTCGAGATCTACTCTGTTGGCCGTCGCCATGGATGCTCTGCTTCTGTTTCTCTCTCTTCTGTGCAGTAAAGGAAATGAAATGAGGTATGGAAAATGAGGACGACGGTGGAGAATTATTTAAAGGCAGCGAGTTAAAGGAGGAAGCAGAGTAGAGGATGTCAGGATGAGGTTTCCCACAGAGAGAGAGAGAGAGAGAGAGCGAGGATGAAAAGGAATGTGGGGTCTACCCCCACAGTTGGTTTTTTATTTTTTAAAAAAAATTCTACTCGCACGTCTAATCGTGGGATTTTTCACTTGCTGCCATTGTCGGTCTGCATGACGTATCTATCTTAGCATTCCCAGCAGAGTTTCAATTTTTAAAACTCTAACCTGTCACGTTAATAAAAATTTTACAATTTTAAAATTTATATTTCATCACTTCTCTAATAAATAAAACTCAATTTTAATTATCCAATAAAAATATTTATCATAGACCCACTTTATAACACACAATCTATTTTTTTAATCATATAAAAATTATATATTACTTCAAAAAAAAAGAAAAACAAAAAAATAATAAAAAATTTACAAAAACAGGCACGGGAGGGGAGACCACACTGGCGTAGTGACACGCGTGCCCCCCTCAATTGCCCTTGCTGCCAGCTTCTTCTTGCATGCATTTTTCACGCGGACCCCACATTTTCTACGCGAGGCAACCGCTGGGAGTGCTATTATTATTATTATTATTATTATTATTATTATTATTATTATTATTATTATTATTATTATTATTATTTATTTATTTACTAGTGTGCATTTCGTACTTCGCACGGACATATGTGAAAATTTTATGATCATATAATTTTTTTCAAAGAGTATGTGATTTTATCATTTATTTTACTTAGAAGCACTACTATATTTAACTAATTGATTCTAAAAAACATATCTACATAAATTATTTTATTTTTAAAATGTTGCTTGGATTGACAACTATATTATTAGTTGGACACTATTTTTAGCATGATAAAAAATTAATTATTATATTGTATGATTTTTTTTAAAAAAATAACAAAAAGAGGGGAAAAAGGGGGTGAAGATGTTCGAGTCAAATGACCTACAACAACAACACAACAACACACTCCCAGTGTGGGTCCCGCTTTCACGGGGTCAAATGACCTACATATATGATAATTGTATATCTATCTTTGAAGTATTTAAATACATTTATCATATAATAAGGAATTTGAAATTGAAGGATTGCATGTAATTTCATACGTGTAATAGTGTATCAATTTGTAGTTAGTTCTTAAAAAGATACAGGAATATTTGAAGATAAAGCAAGTTTGGGTCTCAATTCCTACATGCTATAATTTAGTTAGTGGTCCTTGTGGACATATTTGTAAAATAAATCTCATGAATATAAGTGTCTAATGATCTTATTATATTTCTAAAATAAACATCATTATTTAAGACCCTTTTACTCAAAAAAGAAAAATAGAAGATATATAAAAGCATCAAATCATGTATGATAAATGTATTTACATATCTCACAGTTAAACACATAATCATTATATGTGTATACCGTTTGATACTAACTTTTTTACCTTTTTTTTCCTTTTTTTTTATTTTATAAAAAAACATCCAACATAAATTTTGTTCTCCTACCTTTTATACTTCATTTTAGCATAGGATACATTCTTTTCAATTTATTTTTGGCATATGTTTAATGTCATTTGGTCTAGGGGGATGTATCTTCATTTGGATAATGAATGATGACAACTGGAATATCAAACCAATTAATTTATAAATTCATAACCGGTAGAACAATTGAATAAAAAATAATTATTTAGTATTGATACTTAAATATTGGTAATAAAATCGATGATGGTTAAATTAATCAAATAAAGCATAATCACATAGTATTGACATAAATGTAAGATAGCCAATAGGAATTCGCCACTTGTCAAAGCACCATTAACCCACTCAACTCATTCAGTTTTATATGATATATATGATATATGATATGATGATTAGAGTCGACAAAATTCACTAGAAGTCTGAAACCCGCATTGAATGACCCTGACCCGTATTCGGATTCGCATTCGCAACAATTAATCTGAAGTAAGGTCGAAATCAATACTAATTCAAAAGGCTGGTTTTATTCCGGTTGCTTTGGACAATTTGGAGCTCAAAATGATGTTTAGCAGTTATGGTGAGGTTGTGGATGTTTATATTCCTAGTAAAGTTGGAAGAAAAAGTGGTCAAAAGTATGAGCTTATCAAATTTTGTTATTTTTACCATGGTAAAAGTGCAATTGAAGCACTGAATGGTGAAACTGTGAAACGACATAAGTTGGAAGTTGCTGGGGCAAAATTCCCAAAGAGGCCATCATCAAGGCCAAGCAAGCAAAGGGAGGAGCCTCAAAAAAAGATGATTTGGAAATAGATTTTGAAAAAGAATCTCGCATCAATACCTAATGAGCCTCCTCAAGCTTTGGAGGACAATCAACAGTTGGCATCTCCCTATAAGCAAGTTCTCTTGAGTTACCCGAATAGCAACAAGTTAGAAGCCCCTAATGGTAATCTTGAGTTGTGGGGAATGATGTTTATGAGGGACTTTCGGACAATAGCAAGACAATTGTTGATCAACCCTTGGATAATGCTCACAATTGCCCGTTTTTTGTTGGAATGTTCCCTTCTCAGGCAACAAGTTATGGATCCTCTATGGAAAATGATGAGGAGATTAACGGTTCAATGCACCTGTTTGATAGTACCCTCGAGATGGGTATTCAACTTCGTGAGAAGAGGGAGATGGCTAAACATTCTAACAAATGTACGAAGAGTGGGAACTGGAACTCAAGATCAATTCATAATTCGCCCACCCCTACTGAAATAGCGAAAGAAGCTTTAGATGTTGGCAAAAGACTTAGCATGTATGTCATGGGAGATGAGACCTCGACAATTAGAAGGATCACAAGAAGTTTGAGAAAGAAAATAGAAAACAAACAGCAAGTTTGAGATTCATGTGATCAGTAGGTGGAGATCTCAGATGTTGTATGTGATTATGGCTAGTAGTTATATGAGATTTTCTGTCTAAATATATATTCTCTAGGATGCAGTAGCTGTGTTCTTGTTAGCTGTATAGTGGTTGTACTATACTTCCTTTTTTTGTAAGGGTTTTGCCCAACTAATAATCGAAAAAAAAATCAAAACTAATTTAAATTGGACTGAACTAATTTGAATTTTTTTTTTCAAATTTATTTTTGTTTGCAAGGTAAGTTTGTTAGATAAAAAATTAAATGAGTTGAAGTCAACTGAATTTAAAATGATCCAACCTAAGATTGAAATTACAACGAATTATATTACTCTGAATACAACCGATCCGAAGTTAATCCACCCCAAAATTGAACTAAAAAGTCCGCTTGTCAGGCCTAAATTCTATATTTACCTCAATGCTCTCTAATAAAGGGCTATTATCGACCATAACTATTGATGGTAGATCTCACTTCTCTCTTCTGGTTAGCATCCTATTTAGTTTATAAGTAGATTTATTGTTTGGTTCATATCTCTTTTTAGTAAATTATATCCATTTCATAAGAGCTAAGTCCCTTTTTTGATGTGGGTGGTGTGAGTTTTAGTGTTATTTTACATGTTGCCTTGGTGCAAATTTTGTAGATCTTAGTGTATAATGCTAGCATCTTTTGAATGAATCAACAATGAAATTTCTTATGATTTAACAACCATGATGCTGCTACCTCTACTGTCACAACCACCTCAGTAGAATTCATAACTAACTCAGCTAGTTAGTTAGGAGGTTATAATTTGTTATTTCTTCTCCTGATATCCAGGGGATGGTTTTCCCTGCTTTCCAATGCATGTATATAAGTAGTTGTTCAGGTTATTCTCAGACAAGTGGCTGATATATTCAGAAATGAAAGCAATAACAAATTCTCTCAATTCTTGATTCTTCTATCTTTGATTTCTTTAGCTCATTGTTTCATGGTATCAGAGCGGGCACATATCTCAATTCTGAGTTCAAGTTTTTGTTCTTCTTCTTGATTATCTGATTAGTTTCATCAGTAATCAAATTGACAACACAAACACATTATTTTTCTTTTCTTATTCAGACGATTGTTTTGTTCCATCAATCGTTTAGCCCCAAATCTCTTGATTAACTCAGAATGAGCGCTGATTTTGCAAATGAACTACCTCCGTCGCACGATCTGTTCTTACACCCTTGTGAACACCCAAACAATGTTGTTGTTAATGAATTGTTGAATGGTAGAAATTATGCCACTTGGAAAAAATCCATGGAGATTGCTTTAATGGCCAAGAACAAATTGGGGTTTGTTCTTGGGACATGTACTGCACCAGCTTCCACTTCTCCATTGTTTGGACAATAGAACCGTTGTGACAAAATGGTCATGTCTTGGCTTCTTCATAATGTGGAGAAAACTATATCTGACAACATCTTATTCTCCAGTAGTTCTAACCAAATTTGGGTGGACCTTCAGCAAAGATTTGGACAATTAGATGGTACAAAATTCTTCCAAGTCAAAAGGGAATTGTACTCTATTTCTCTAGGTAATCAGGATATTGCTACCTATTTTACTCATATCAAGAAACTATGGGATGATCATGATTCTATGATGATTATTCCTACTTGTTCTTGTGCCATAGAATGTGCTTGTTACTAGTTTATTCATAAAATGATCGAAAAAGAACTACTGATTTAGTTGCTTGTGGGCTTAAACGATGTTTACAAAACCGTGAGAGGAAACATATTAATGCCCAGACCCCTTCCTAGTGTCAGTGAAGCATATTACATGCTACTTCAAGAAAAACATCAAAGAGAGATGTCTTCTTCCAACCAGATTGTGCATGAGTCTGTTGCTTTTAATTCTAACCTTCATCCAGCATTTTCTACTGGTCATGATTCTCTAGCTTTGATGGGAAACAATCATATCCAAGGAGGAAGGAACCCAATGTAGAATGGAAGAAATGCTATGCATAATCCTGGTTATAACACTAGGAACAATCATGGTCATAATCTTGGCTATAGTGATAATAATTCTGGGTATGGGGGAAAAATGTCTGGGTCAAGGAAGCAATTATACTGTGATCATTATAAGATCACAGGACATACAGTCCAACGGTGCTATGAACTACATGGGTACCCACCAGGCCATCGACTTCATATAGGGAAGAAGATGGCTGCATCTGTCATTCAAGAACCAGAGGAAGGTTCTTGGTTAGAAGGAATTCACAACTCCTCAGCCTCTACTATTGGTGATAATCAACTTGCCCCTGTTGTTTGTTTACCCATACTGACTGCAGACGAATATCAGCAATTGCTTACTTTACTCAACAAACAAACTAAAGCTCCTAATGATGGATCAGTTGGAACTGGCTTTTTAGCAGGTACTAAGTTTTGCGTTGTTGCATCCTTTGATAATGGCAGTTGGATTATAGATAGTGGTGCTTTTGATCACATTACTCCTCACCTCAATTTATTTTCTTCTGTACAACCCCTAAAACATCCTACATATATTACTATGCCTAATGGTAAACAATCCAAAGTATCTCATATTGGTTCAGTATAGTTGGCATCTACTTTATTTTTTCTAAGTGTCCTACATTTACCTGACTTTCATTACAATCTACTATTAGTTCATAAACTCTGTCAACAATTAGCTGGGAAAGTGGTCTTCTCTTCCACTGATTGTACTTTGCAGGGTCCCATGTTGCAGGAAGTGGCCCTTGGTAAAGTAGTGGATGACTTATACTATGTGTCACATGGTAACACAGACGCAGCAACAAGAAATGACAAGCTTGTCATACAGTCTGGTTCTACAAGAAATTTCCAGCAGCCTGTCTTCCATCAGACCAACAGCCTATCTGAAGAAGATACTTGGCACTTTAGGCTAGGTCATTTGTCTTTTGAGAGAATGAGAAAACTATGTTTACCATGTAATCAAAATAAGCGTAGTACAATTTGTTCAATTTGTCCTCAAGCTAAGCTCCACAGAAAGCCTTTTCCATTAAGCACTTCTAGAGCTTCCAGAATTCTTGAGCTTATTCATGCAGATATTTGGGGAGCATACAAATGTTCTACATATAATGGATACAAGTATTTTCTTACTATTGTTGATGATTACTCTCGAGCTACCTGGGTACATCTAATGTCATGCAAAAGTAATGCCTTTCCTCTATTGCAAAGTTTGTTGCATATATTGAAAACCAGTTTGTAGTTTCAGTTAAGGTAATTAGATCAGACAATGGTCAAGAGTTCAAAGACAGGTCAGCCATCACATTTTATGCAGAAAAAGGGATATTACACCAGACTTCGTACATAGACACACCACAACAAAATGGAATTGTTGAGAGAAAGCACAAGCACCTATTGGAAGTAGCTCGAGCACTGATGATTCAAGCAAATTTACCACAAAAATTTTGGGGTGAAAGCATTTTGACTGCAGCTTATCTAATCAACAGATTTCCTACACCTCTATTGAACAACATGACCCCTTTTGAAGTACTTCATCACCAAACACCTATTTATACTCATCTAAGGGTGTTTGGTTGCCTATGCTATGCATCTACTTTAAAAAGGGATAGAAGCAAGTTTCAACCCAGAGTCACACCTTGCATATTCCTTGGTTACCCCCTTGGTCAAAAGGCCTACAATTTATATGACTTGAAGTCCAGAAGAGTCTTCATCTCTAGGGATGTGTTTTTTTATAAAACATGTTTTCCTTATTCAGGACAACATCATACTTCAGAGTCACCATTGCCGATGCCCGTTCTTGATGATCAACTAATTAATTATGTTCAGCCTGCAATTGCCAATCCCATACCAGAACCCAGTCAAGAGAATGTTATTTCTGAGCATCTCAGCCAAAGACATACAGAACATAACATACAACCTAGAAGATCGACAAGAGCTCATAAGCCTCCTTCTCATCTTCATGACTATATTTGCAATAACATCCAAACAAGCTGGTGCAATATGGTTTCTACACCACATCAACTGATTTGTCTCTCTACAATGGAAGAATATCCATAGCCTATGTCCTATGAAGAAGCTGCTACTCATCCTGGATGGACAAAAGCTATGCAAAAGGAAATTATGGCTTTGCAAAACAACAACACATGGGATGTAGTAAATTTACCAAAAGAAAAAAAGGGCCATAAGCTGCAAATGGGTTTATAAGACTAAACTCAAGGCTGATGGTTCCCTGGAAAGGCTAGAAGCTCGGCTGGTCATCAGGGGTTTCACTCAGCAGTTTGGTGTAGATTATCAAGAAGTCTTCTCTCCAGTTGTGAAAATGGCCACCATTAGAACTGTCATGGCTTTGGTTGCAGAGAGAGGTTGGGATATGTGTCAACTTGACGTTAACAATGCTTTCTTGCATGGTGAATTGGATAAGGAAGTATATATGCGGGTGTCCAAGGGCATCCCTAATCCAGATAACAAGGTTTGCAGACTCAGGAAGTCACTCTATGGCCTTAAGCAAGCAAGCAGACAATGGTTCAGCAAGCTCAAAGAAACACTTCTTTCTTTGGGATATTCACAATCCAAAAATGATTATTCCTTGTTTCTCAACAAATCTGCCTCACATATAACTGTTATTGCGGTATATGTAGATGATATTTTAATAACAAGGTCCAATCATGAAGAAATAAAGCATGTCAAACATTGTTTGAATACCACATTTGGCATCAAGGATCTTGGCCAGCTACACTATTTTTTTGGGACTGGAGGTTAGTCATACATCCCAGGGAGTTATCCTATCTCAACAGAAGCTCTCCAAAGAATTATTGAAGGACTGTGGTTATAGCGTCAACAGGCCTGCTTACACACCTCTTCCCCTGAATTGCAAATTGCTTCCTGATGAAGGACAACCACTAGAAGATCCCACCATATACAAGACACTAGTTTGAAAGTTAAATTTCCTTACTCACATAAGACCAAATTTATGCTTCAGTGTGCAATATCTCAGTCAGTTTTTGCAAAATCCAAGAACTCCTCATTTGCAACCTTATTGCATACCCTCAGTTGCATTTAGGGTACAATTGCACATGGCATACCACTCAAAGCTTCCAACCAGTTAACTTTACAGGCTTTTTCAAACTCTGACTGGGCTGACTGTCCAAGTACAAGGATGTCAGTTGCTGGCTATTTGATTTTACTTGGGACTTCTCCTATTAGCTGGTAATCCAAGAAACAAATTACTGTATCCTGGAGTTCTTCTGAAGCTGAGTATAGGGCTATGGCTCAGGCAACATAAGAGATAACATGGCTGGTTAGACTTCTTGAAGAGCTTGGAGCTAATAATCTTACCTCTGTCACTCTCAATTGCGACAACCAATCTGCTCTACATATTGCTAGGAACCCAGTGTTTCATGAGAGAACAAAACATATAGAGATTGATTGCCATTTCATAAGAGACAAAGTACTTGATGGGTTACTTCAGCTGACTTACATGCCTATCAAATCTCAGCTGGCAGATGATCTCACTAAAATTCTTCCTAGCCGTCAATTTCAAAACCTCCTTACCAAGCTTGGCATGGTCAAATCAGACCATTCCAGCTTGCGGAAGGGGGGGTGACAACCATGATGCTGCTACCTCTACTGTCACAACCACCTCAGCAGAATTCATAACTAACTCAGCTAGTTAGTTAGGAGGTTATAGTTTGTTATTTCTTCTCCTGATATCTAGGGGATGGTTTTCCCTGCTTTCCAATGCATGTATATAAGTAGCTATTTAGGTTATTCTCAGACAAGTGGCTGATATATTCAGAAATGAAAGCAATAACAAATTCTCTCAATTTTTGATTCTTCTATCTTTGATTTCTTTAGCTCATTGTTTCATGATTTTATCATGATATTTTCTCCAAATATAATATGTAATGTCAAGTAGACATACATTCTATGAAGTTATATTATAGCTCATCTATGTTCCGAAAATGCACAGTGATGTTGAAGATTAGGTTAGTGGTAAGAGGTAAGCTACAAGTTTAAAGCCAATCGACAATGTATTTATCATTAGCTTTTAAAGATGAGGATTTATTTGAAGTTTTTGGTATATTTGCATTACATGATTTTTGTTGTAGATACTATATAATTTTCTATCAATAAATCTCCTTTTTGATTTTATATAAAGAAAATATTGAAATTCTTAGTAAATTAGATTTCGAATGCAATTCTTTTTTTACTTTTGTGTGATAATCATATTATATCATCTTTTGTGACTCATTTAAACCAAAGAATTATATTTGAAGGATATACTAATTCCTGTATAACTCATTCTTGCCACCTAAAGCACTATATCTTAGTACAAATAAATATTATTTTAAATATTCGAGACACGATTTAAAGATAGTGCATTTATATGAGACATCATTCAAATTGTTCAATTTATTTAAGATATTACTTTTCCTCATTGTTAAGGTTTTACATTCATATTTCTTACGTGTAGTATTAAAATAAAAAAAAAAAGTTTGTTGTCAAATCCCAATACATGGGCCTTATGGTGTTGGTAGTGACAAACTAAGAGGTATTGGTGATTGATGAGTGGCCTGCAAATAGTTGATTTATTTGCTTTTGTGTGCGCGTATGTAAATAGTTTATATTTTAAGCCAATTTGTTAAGGGAATTGTGCATTTGAAGTGTTCATTTGCTTAATTGGTAAAGTTTTATGGGTTTACATCCGATTTATATTCGCAAATCATATCATACACCATTACATGAGGCCCTCTCACGTACCTTTTTTGGGTTTTGGGGGGGGGGGGTAGCCCTCCCTATTTCTTCCTAGTATTTGTCATAGAAAGGTAGTCTTCTACGATATAAAGGTCAATTTAAATTAACTTTTAATTAAAATTTATCTTATTCTAAAAAATGATAGACTTTTTTGCACTGCCCTAATCCTAATGGGACTTTGTTTAATCATATCTATGTGAAAGCATGTGTTATTTTTAATTTTTTTTAGTTGTATATGAAAGTGTAAAAGTTAATATAGCCATAAGTATTATGAATCTAGATTTTCGTATGTATTCAAAATATTAGTATCAACTAAAGTGAATTTAGAAAATAAATTATTCTAACAAGAAGTCATTTTGGAAACCCTTCCCAACGAAAAGGAAAAACTCAAAAGTCAATTTAGAGCTTTTCCTACATCTCGTATTCGACAACAATATTTTGAGTAGCGTTTAGTATTTTGACCAAGTCAACTAATCATTTAAGTTTTAGTGTTCGGTAGCCTAGTGTTTTAACTAGCATTTCAAGTGGTGTTTAATATTTAAGCAACGTTTTTGAAAAGCTAATAGTATTAGCTTTTGGCATTCAAAAGTAATATTTCATATTTTTTGGCCAAAAAATATCTTTTTAAAATGTTATATTCGGAAGATATCTATATCTTTTTATGTCAATTTATAGTAATCAGCTAACCCAACAGTTAAATTAATCGAATACATTCATGTTAATTTCTCATCTTAACAGCTACCCGTTAACAACTAAATTAAAAACGCTATCAGCTATCTAAACGACTATCCGCTACATGAATCGTTGTCCGCTAGTTAACAGCTAATTTTGCCAAATAGGGCCATAATGTTAGTGCCACAATTATACTTTTGGATTTGTCACATTAGTTATTACTTATTTCGGATGTATGGTTATGATTTGTGAGTTTTTTTTTTTTGGTGGATAGTTTCTTGATCAAAATTACCTTTTTTGGCGTCATGTTAGCTATTTGATACTATTTTTTAAAAGTTGAATTAGATGCTTGGGAAACTAGCTTTTTGTAACAACTTTCTTAGGTCAAAAGATTTGAGCTTTCCAGAATTAACCTTTTAAAAGTTAATGTTTTTATCTGATATCTTTTTTGAAAATAACTAACTTTGTTGCATGTTCTATATCTTTTTTGAAAATAACTAATTATGTCGCATGTTCTTTTTTTTTGAAATAACCAATAATAATAACAATAATTGGGAATATTAAGAGTTGTTGGTGATAAATTGGCAAAACATTGACCAAAGAATTGCCATGATAAAATATCAACATGTTGATGTATAATGATTGGGTAATCCTTCGCGAAATATTCTAATTATATCGAAATTGGGATATCAAATATGTACCAACCAGCGTGACTTGGAATTTCCTTTTTTAATCCGCATCAAACACTATAAATAGTTGAAGTTTCCACGCTACTAGGGAACACCATTATCCCGGGGCATTGAAGTTCTAGAGGAAATCAAAATTGGTTTAATGTTTTTACTTAATTTTAATGAAGTTAATATTTCAAATGTTCAGAGTTCTTGTTTCGAAAAAAAGAAAGAAATTTTGAAAGTCTATGGCTTTGTTTGGCAATCAGCTATTAGCTGTTAGCTGTTAGCTGATTGCATTAGCTGTTAGTTGTTAGCTGATTGATTGTATTAGCTGTTTGACTTAGCTGATTGTATTAGCTGTTTGTGAAAAAAGTGTTTGGTGAAATTAGCTGTTTCTAACAAAGCTGTCTGATAAAATTTCACTTATGTCCATTACTCAATTTCATTATTTTTCTAACAAAACAATTTTTCAATGGATATTTATTTTTCTTTTCGATATGAATTATGAATTAAGACTTTTGTGATATATAAAATTACATTTATACTTTTTCCTAATTTTAGTACTTATCATCAAAATATATTTTTAATGTTAAATGTTTTCTTTTTTAATAGCAATTGAAATTATGTGATATAAAAAATATTTATATATCATATAAGACTAACATAAATTATTTGTTAAATTAAGAAAGCGTTAAAATTAAAAGCATTATCTTCAACATCATGACCATCCACAACTCTTGTCTCAAAAAAAAAAAAATTGAAAAATTTAAAGAATAAGCATCCAACATTCGGGAATATCATTTGTGAATGACATGTATTGTAAATTTGTCCAAATTATAAGGTTAGTATGGTCATTATAATAGTAAACATCAAAAAGCTCTTTGAAAAAGCTATCCCAAAGTGCTTTTTGTAAAAGAGCTTTTTGAGTATAAAAAGCTAATCTAAAAAACTAATCAACCAAACACTCTAAAGAGCTTTTTGACCAAAGTCAAACAGCTAATACCTCTAAAAAGCTCTTTTTGCACCCAAAAAACTCTTTGCCAAACATGGCCTATATCTCTATTGGGTGTCTCCACTTTCAGTGCAAATAGAATGGTTGATCTTAGAATATTATTATTCGTCATTGAAAATATACACTTTTTTTTACGGTTTTGCTAAATGTTGCCCTTGAGGTGATGGGTAAAGAGAATCTCATCTACTAAATTTTACTTATAAGACAAAAGTTTATCCACTATTTTCCTTTTAGGGTTTGTTTGGTAGGGGAGAAAATCATTTTCCTGGAAAATAATTTTTTCATTTTACGCCGTTTGGTAAAACAAAGAGGGAAAAATCATTTTAATGGGAAAATCATTTTACCCCATTTGGAGGAAATTGTTTTCCCTTGAAAAAGTAGGGAAAATGATTTTCCAAACCCAATTTTCGTTGCCCAATTTTGTCCGTCGTTCTATTTTCTTTTAATTGTGCCTAGAATCACTCTATTTTCATTCTCATTTTGTCTCTCATTCTTCCCCTCTTCTTCATGTTCATCATGTTCATCAATGATTTCCATCGTTAATCTTTGTAATTATTTATTGAGTTCTCTGATCCAGTTGCCCTTTTGAAGAACTTCGCAATCTGAGACACTCATCGTCCCCCTGTTCGTCATTTTCTTTAATCTGAATTTAATATCACTCAAAGTCAATTGGGTAATATTTGAGAATAGTGAAAAAATTGAGATTCATTAATGTTGACTTTCTCTTTTGTTGGGTTTGTTACTGGGTATATTTCTTACTGGTGTTTTGGGTTTGATTTTGAAGAGGAGAGAGAAATAGAATTCGTTGGTTGGGTCGGGTCAGAGCAGTAAGCAGAGGAAGGGGTTGATGGTAAAAAGAAATGAAGTGAGAGCGAGGGAGTTCATTATATCAAATAACAAAAAATGAAGTGGAAAGAAAATGGTTTTCCATTCTACCAAACAACTGAAAATGTAAGTGAAAAAATATTTTTCTTGAAAAAATATTTTTCATGGAAAATAATTTTCTAGGAAAATAATTTTTTCCCTTACCAAGCACACCCTTAGATGAAAAATTTATGGCAATATAGCTCATATTAGATTTTTTCTGGATATGATAAAATTGTCGGTCCTAATGATAAAGGGGACTTGCCTCTTCTTGTGGAAGTTTGTCTTAGTCTCAACTTGTTACTTCTTGTGAAATCTTAATTTTGTCTCATTAGAATCTCTTTTACCCCTTTGGTATCATATGCACGTATGCTCACGTTCTTGGATGGTTCTCCAGACTGGAAAACAATCCAACCCTCAAAACAAAAAAGAAAAAAAAGGACACATGAGCTTATTTGATCCCTATTTGATGAATTTGCAACTTGGGGAGTATTTGATTGGGGGAATACTTTTTCAAAAAAACAATTTTTCGTGAAAAATATGTTTTAAGGAAAGTGGTTTTTTTTTCATATTCAATCTACCGCATGACATGTATAATAGTAAATATTTGTTTAGTGACGAAAAATTTCAATTGAATTATCGTAATTAAGATAAATGTCAAATGAAGTATTATAGTGAAGATGAATGCCAACCAAACAAATTAAATGAATGTGAACTTAAAATGAACTACAAGTAGGAATGCCGGTAGAGACAAGGTTGAGCCGGATTTCCCCAGACCCTGCGAAAATGGAACCCACAATGGGAGGTGTTGCTGCTGTTGTTGTTGAACTTAAATTTCAAATTCGAGCTTCTTTTTATATTTCCCATTGAATTGATAAGTTTTTATTAAGGTCGTCAAAAGCTGATCCGACACGATTACCAACCTGAACTGAATACGAAATTAAGTGGGTTTGAATAAAGATTTTCAACCCGTTTAATTAAATGGGTTGACACGTTTAACCCGTTTAATTAATTGGGTTAGGTTCAGGTTGAGAATTTTTTACACGAAAAAAAACCTATTTAACACGTTTAATTAAATAGGCTAAATAGGTCGACCTGTTGACCCAATTACTGCTTATTTTTTGGGAAAAAATTATGAAAAAGTAGGGTTTAATCAGTCGATCTGTGTTTTGGGGTTGTGGTTATTGAGATCATGGACAATGGTTGTGTTGTGATGATATATTGAACTTAAAAGAATTGTTTATAATGTTCCGTAATCATATTTTAGTCGAGATATTAAGTGGGTAATGGGTAACCGGATAACCTGAGCCTGACCCGTTTATATTAAGTGGGTTAATGGGTAAATTTCAGGTCAATCCGTTTAAAAAATAAACAGGTACAGGTCAAGGTTTTCAACCCATTTAATAAACGGGTTAGGTTCAAGTCTAGAATTTCTCGATCCGTTTAAGTTTGACACGAACACAAACTCAAGCCGACCTGACTTATTTGACAGTCCTAGTTTCAATCTGAATCATTGAAGCTAAGTTGGACTTTACTCCTAAATTTAAGCCAACTACATTGTTAAGGGAGAGATAACCATCTTTTTCTCCAGGCAAACATTTTATTCGAATTTGGTGTTTGGACTCTGCTAGGAACTTTCTGTTTGAAATTAAGTAGAATGCAAAAATCAACTTCCTTCCTTCTCAAATGGAAATAAGTTCACCATATTTAAAAGCGTAAGGAAAGTCACTTCATTCCTTAACTTAACATCACCAAACGGTGGAAAATTTAAAAACGATTTTATGAGACAACCATTTTTCTCTAACCAAACACATCTGTGGAAAAAAGAAAACCTTATCACATTGGATGAGCTAAAACTTAAAAGTGAGTTGTTATTTTGAGCAAAATGTTAATTTTGAATTTTAGGTGTTTCTTGAGACATTATTGGTTATCATTGTCTTAACTTATTTCGTTTCTTGCAAACTATATATTGAAAAGCATAGATATCTCATTTATAAGACAATATTTTAATTTTTTAAAATAGCAACGTCAGTCAACTCTGTTATGCTTATTTTGGGACTAAAACCTAATTCTTTTACGTAAGAATTATTCCTTTTTCCAAAAATCCATCTTTGCGACAACTACTCCAACCAAAATTGTATTCTCCAAAAATACTTGTTTTTTAATTTTATTTGATTTCATTTATTAAAGTAAGTTGCTCCCAACTCATAAAGCATAAAACTCTCTAAGTTTATATTTTCTCTGTTCACAATATTCAAATTCAAAATCCTATTTAAGGACTAGTATAAAAATAATTTGAACAAAGATAGATTAGTTAATTGAATCGACAATATTTATTAAGATAATGAGAACAAATTTAAAATATGGCAGGAGTTGTGAGGTCACATACAATTTTCTTTTCTTAAACACTAAAAAAAGCATAATGTTCATTGAACACAAATTTTTTCTAACAATTATAAAATAATTTATCAGTTTAACCTAACAAAATGTTTAACGAATACAAATTTTTAGTGACAACTCTAAAATAATTTATCAGTCTAATCTATTTGACATTAAGATTGTACTTAAAGTGCGGATCAACTATCATTTGTCCCCGTCAGTTTGAACGAGCTGAGCTTCCATCAATTAATTAGTACTTAATAAACGAAGAGGAGGGAGATGACAACCACAATTGATGAGAACAAGCAAAAGAGTTGAGAGCCAGCTGACAGCTAAAGCTCCGCTGAAATCTAGATGGCTTCTAATCAGATCCCATGGACAATCAAATCACCGACATGGTATTATTCTTTATTCGCTGTTTTCCTTCATTGAATAAGCTTTGCTCGTGGATGTCAAACATCCCGACACCGTTTAAAAAAAAAAAGAAAAAGAAAAAGAAAAATTCCCATCTCCAATTGAAAACGGGAGGCCCACGTTTTTCTGACACGTGCAGGAAAGTACACTTCGAGTTTCTTATATAATATGATCTGTTTGACAATCAGCTGTTAGCGGTTAACTAATTATATTAGCTGTTAACTATTAACTGTTTAATTTAACTAATTACATCAACTGTTTCTCGAATTTTTTTTTGGTAAAAATAGCTCTTTCTAATAGAGTCATTTGCTGAAATTTCGATTGTGCCCATAACATAATTTTTGTACTTTTTTTAACAACACAATTGTTTTAGTTGCATACTTATTTTTCTTTTCAATATGAATTATAAATTATGAATATGAATTATGAATTGTGTGATATATAAACTTACATTTATACCTCCACCTAAATTTGATATTTGTTATCACAATATTTTTGCTAGAAAAATTACTTTTTATTAAAATTATCGAAAATTATGTGACATAAGAATATTTATTCATTATGTAAGAGTAATTAACATAATATGTTAAAGAACACGTTAAAGTTATCGTTTCGTTAAAAAATGGGACATCCCATCACTATCTCTAATTTTCAAAGTAGCTAAGAGCTTCAATGCCCTAAATTGTTTATTACAATCCAACCCATCAAATAACTATTGAAGGAGAAGAATGAAGAGGAAAATAAAAAAAGGATTCCTACAAAAATAAATAAATATAGTGACAAAATTACTTTATTCTATTGAAAATAATTTTGTCAAAAATTATATGGCAATATGGTAATTATATTGATGAATAGTAAAAAGCTTATTGAAAAAGCTCATTCAAAGGGTTTTTTACAAATTAACTTTTTGAATTCAAAAAGTCAATGCAAAAAGCTATTTAACCAAACAGCCTAAAGAACTTTTTGACCAAAGTCAAATAGCTAATTGGCACCAAAAGCTCTTTTTGGGACATATAACACAAATCTTGGGACTTTCTTTTACTCATCCAAAAAAAGAATCCCGAAACTATTTTGCAATTTTTTTTTAAAATAAGGGTAAGCAGATCAACTCATTGGGCTCTTTTTCAGAGCATGTGGATTATAATAAGCTAAAGAGAGGGAGAAACGTCAAAATTTAGACTAAGTTCAAGACTACAATCTACACAATTTTCTTACATAAAGGCCATGAAATTTTCTATGAAGATCAAATTTAGGTGGAGTAGATGAAAGATGGAAATAGTGACCATACTGACCAAGATGCCACTGACCTATTCGACAACATATTTATAAAGCCATAACTTATTTCTTTTGAATTGCTAAAACTCCCTATTTTGACATACCTTTATACTCTAAAAAAAAAGGTGCTTATATAAGTTATGAGACTTGAAATTCGAGATTATGATAGAAATCTTACACGTTAATCTCTACCATTTTTGAGCATACTTGTTAGAGTAATGACAGCAAGATAAACTTTTTTTCCCCTTTGTCTCTTTCACATTTGTCCCACATGAAACTTTTGGGTGGTAATTTGAGGGGTTCATATATCCCATTCTCCTTACCCATGTTAAATAACTTGAGACCAGACTTTATGGGGTTGAGGGTGCTGTTGGCTAGCGCATAGGTCTCATAGCTTCTTGTGTGATTGGAACTTTTGGGTGGTAATTTGAGGGGTTCATATATCCCATTGTCCTTACCCATGTTGAATAACTTGAGACCAGACTTTATGGGGTTGAGGGTGTCTAAGGAAATCACGTGCGTGCGCCGCCGCCGCCCGCCCGTCTGGTCCGGGCTGGGCGCGGCACGGGCCGTGGGTTGTGGGTTGTGGGCCGTATCTATCCTTTTGGGAGAAATCTGTTTAAAAAAACTTCGTAACAGACTACGCTAAATACTCCGTAAATCGCTCTCTGCCATTATAGTCTCCCTGATTTTTCTCCTCACCTTGAATGTTGTCAGATCTTCGGCCTCATTCTATGCTCTTAATGGCTAGAATTTTTGCCCCATCTTATGTCATTTTAATGGCTATGTAACGGCTATTTTTCTCCTATAAATAGAGGCCTCACCAGCAGGGCTAAACACATCAGCTCTCACATTTCTTTCCTCTCTTCTTCTTCTTCTCTGCATTCTGGTTAAGTACTGCATACTCCAAACTCTTGGCCGCGAAGTGCACGCGTTCAAGAGTACTGAGTTAACTTTGGGGAGTAGCCGGCTATATCGATTTGCATCGTAGTTGAGCCGTAATTGCTTTCAAGGCAGTGTTTTGTCCACGATTCAATATATTCTGTCGATCTTTTAGCCATTGTTCTTCTTATTCTTCTAACAATACTAAGTTTATACAAATATATATAATAATGTTCTACCTGTATTTTCTTGGTTGATAGTTAAATATGGTTTTGAAAGGTTCCATAGTCCTATAATAATGCAAATTATGAATTGCATCCATTACCACATGTGACTAATGGATCATACCAATGGCCAATAATTATAAACATTCACTTTATTAATATTTTTGGAATTTTTAAACTTGCCCGAAGCTTATTTACGTACTATTTCTACCATTCTTAATATCGAAGAAGTTGTTTGATAAGGTTAATGTAGATATATAAAAGTGGATTTAAATTTCACATGCATCAACTATTGTGCCTGTATGCAAAAGAAAGAACCAATTGAGGTCTTAAGCCTTGTCTTCTGCCTGCAATTTATTCAATTTTAAGTTTTTAACGAATCATACATCATTGTTGAGTATATTCTAAGATGTGATTCAATTGAGTTCGTTTTCACCATACTTAAAAAGCCCAATTGACTTTATTTGGAAGAAGTATGTGTGTGATCCAAACCCAAGAAAATCAGTCTACCCGGCTCATAAATATGCGAGATTACGACTTAGCCACCCCAACGACTAATTTGGTGTTAAGCATGGACATTATCTTGAGATTAAGACATACAATGTGTCTTCTGTAGGCCTTCAATTAATATCCACTCAAAGCATTAAATGGACGAACACACACACACACACACACACACACACACACACACACATATATATATATATATATATATATATATATATATATATATTTGTTGCAAGTGAGTACGAACTTTGCAGTCATGACACGTGTCTCTTAAGTATTTAGTGTGATTTTAATTTAAAATAAAAATTTAAATAATGTATTATTTGAAGTCATCATAATAAATAGTGTCTTTTTAACTATTTTAATGAAGAAAAAAATAAAATAAACTACTGATATATTAACATTATATTTTTTAAAATTTTAATAATAAAATTAACTATAATATTTTTTTAAAAATATTTTAACTAAAGTATTTTTTAAAAAATATTTTAATTAAAATTTTCGAGCAATCTATGTGTAGCACGACCTTGCTTAGAGACTAGTTTCATCTATAAGCATGGATATTATCTTGAGATTAAGACATGTAGGCCTGCAGTTAATGTCCACTAGATGGATTCAATGTGGGACTTGACTAATTTGGTCTACAAGCATGAACATTATCTTGAGACTAGGACACATAATTTAATTTTTCTTCTGCATCATGTACGGCTTTAATTAATGTCCATTAGAAGCATTTAATGAAGGGCCTGAAGTAAAAATTAGGCATTAGTAAAGCAAGTTCTAGAGGGGGTTGCTAAACCTAAATCTAGTGGTTCATAATAGACCTAAGCCTCCTTATCTAGCTCTACTTGTCTTGAATAATGCCAAATTTGGGTGAGTAGCTTTATTCAATTCACCTCTTTTGCTACAAATTATAACAGAGTTCCAGAAATATTTTATAAAATAGTGTCAAATTAAAATCAATCCAGATATCAATATTTGTAACAGTCGACTTCAATTTCCCCCCCCCCCTTTTGAAGAGGAATCCCCAGACCCAAAAAAAGACAAGCTAGAGAAAGTACTCAATGCTCTCCATGCATCTCTATTCTCTAGTGACATTAATAGTTGGGGCACAAAATTAAACGGTGCCGTCGCATTTATTGATGCCACCTAACACAAAATAAGTAGCATCGTTTGAGGTAGGATTGCATTCTGGCTCATGACGGCAAGAGGTATTGGTGGAATAGTGATGGGATTATCTCAAGAAAAGATACTGTAGCTTCATGTCAACAAAATTCATATAATCTCTACTGGTTTGCCTCATTAAGGCCCTGTTCTTTTTATGTGATGGAGAAGATTTAGCTTATAATTTATAATTTTTTATAGCATTTTACATCTTCTTAAATTTTTTTATATCTTCTTAAATTTTCTCATTTTTTTTATAACATTTAACTTATCATTTATTTTATTCTCATATTTATATAAAAATATGTATATATTTTTTATATACTGCCAATATGAAAAATCTTATAACTTTTTTTATGAATATAATATTTGTATAAACATAAAAATAGAATTTAATGATGTGAATTAATATTTGAGTTTCGTTATGAAGTATATATGTCATTATAGAGAAAATAAGTCAACATATTTTAAAATTATAATACAAAAATCACATTTATGTTTGAATTTCGATGTGAATCATATATGAAAATAGTTAAACCATAGATAACGAAAGCATTTCAACTATTTCACTCATAAATTTATCCATGACAACTTGGTTGCTATCATCGTACTATTGAACATTAGATTGAATTTAATTCCAAAATATTTAATTCAAATATTATTTCATTTTTAGGGTTCTTTTCAATTTTGTTGAGGAAAAATTGTTATTTTTTAAAATTTGCTTATAGGGAGGTGAAACTAATGTTAATACTAAAATATCACCTCAAGTGCAAAACATAGTTGATTTTACATATTTGTCGACTTGAATTTATATTATTGATATTTAATTGACTTGTTTAAAGGTGTATTTTCATTAATTATGTTACTTCAATATTATTTTTTATTATCCAAAATGATAATTGTACAAAATATTTTTTTTGTAATGTTAAAATATAATTTATTTAGTGATGTTGTGAAATTTATTTCATAAACATCAGTGATACACGTAATTTATTTTCATTAAATAATTTTTTTCATAATTCATACATTAAAGACCAACAATTATAAAATTATACCATACAACTTTTTAATAATTCAACAACTTTTTACATCTATCCTTACAACTTCTTACAACTCTTCACATCTTCTTACAACTTCTTACAACTTTTTACAACTCTTTATATTTTCTTACAGCTTATAGTTGCATCTTATGATGAAAAAGAATAGACCCTAAGCAACTAAGATTTAAGGAGTAGTCACGCCTGGAGGACTAAGTGGATGTGTGCACATATTCTTCACTGTAGATACATGCAACTTTAAGGTGTATGTTTTAAACTAACTTTTACATAGTATTTGGTTGGGAGGAAAATAGTTTTTTGAAAAATTATTTTTCATGAAAAATATTTTTTTAAAGAAAAATGATTTTCATATCGCATTTTGCATCATTTGGTGCAAGACAAATAATTTTGTGTAGAAAAAAAAGAAAATGTCAACCGAATTGTTTTAGTGGCAAAAATATCGACATAATTGCCGTAGCGGAGATAAATGTTAACTAAATAAAGAAATATTTCAAAATTCAAATTGAAGCTTTTTATAGTTTTTCCGATCATACAGTCAAGTTCCAATCCAAACGTTGAAGTTATTTTAATAGTGAAAAATGTTAACTGCACTGTTTAAGTAACAAAAAATATTGACTAAGTGATTGTAGTGGAGATAAGTATTGTGATATCAAAATTTAGAGTTGAGCTTATTTTGCTGTTTTCTATCTAATAATCAAGTTTCAATCCAAGTTATTGAAATTGTTTTAGTGACAACAAATGTCAACTGAATTGTTTAAGTAGTAAAAGATATAGATTGCCATTCTAGACCCTATTCTCTTAGTCTCCAAAAGGATGATCAACCTCAATGATTTTCTTTGTAGAAGGTTACAAAGATTGTCAACTTCCTGGGGATCACCGAGACCCCGGCAATTGAGGCAGAAATACTCATGGCACTTGGTGCGGTTGTGCAACAACCACCGCCTTACTTCTAGAAATAGCCTTTATGTACAAAAAAACAACCCCCTCAAAATTACTCAATCACTTAGCAGTGGCCGTCATTCCAGCCCCTATCTTCTTAGTCTCCAAAAGGAAGGCCAACCTAAGGGATTTTTTGCGTAGAAGATTATGAAGATTGTCAACTTCCTGGGGATCACTGAGACCCGGACAGTTGAGATAGAAAATACTCAGGGCAGTTGGTGCGGTTGCACAATAGCCACCACCTTCCTTCCAGAAACAACCATTATGTCACTATCTATCTTGTCAACATCCCTCTAGTTTACGCTTAAAAGCCTCTCCTTCTAGGACTACTATATTGTTCTCATCTATCTGCGTACTGTTGTCCTTCTCATCAGTCCCTCTTTTCCCTCACCCTGTAGGGAACTATTGAATCAACATCATCGAAGTTCAACTCTTCTTGGGCAAGCTTGATTTATTCTTATTTTGAAAAGCTAGAAATAGCATCCTGTCCTAAACCAAATCAACTTCAACATTTCTTCTTCTCGACTTCAAAGGAGAAGCCCTTAGCCATCCACTATAACATAAGTTAGTCTTATGCATCCCTTCTTCATAATGATCACAACCTTTGGAGGTGCCTCCCAGCTTACGACAAACATAGAAAAAGTCTGGAAGCTTCACATCTTTAAACTGGATCCATATAGAATTGCCCTCAATTACAGTTTTCACCCTCTTTCTAAGTGGTTTTGTAATGTTGATGTTAACCTTGAAATTAAGAGATTTGTCAACACCACAAAGAGCGGCCTTATCACTACCAGCAAATTCCCCAGTTGCAAGGCAAGAACATGAGCATAGGCTTCTGTTTGTTCGAAGGCCTGGCACATCATATCCATGAGCCAGAACCGCTCCTTATCAAAAACCATTTCAGAGGGTTGCTTCATCCATGTCATCTATTCCAAAAATAAGATATTCCCATCAAATGCCTAGGACCCCTCATTGAGTACGCAGTCTTTATCGATCTTTGAAAGGAACTAGAAAGCAAAGAGGTTTTGTTCAAGTTCTTTAATCACAACCCTCTTGGACGGCTTCCAAACATTGTTGAATTTTTTTTTCATGGAACCAAGGTTAAAATGTTTCAAAGTATATAGTTTCTCTAGCAAGCACAGTGCAACCTGGCCCACCTTCTTCGTTGACACCTCCTCCTCACATACCAACAAAAATTCCTCCTCTTCTATTAGTTTCAACCGACTCCACTCCTTTTCCATGACATTTGCAGTTGATTTCACTGAGAAACTGAAACCCCAAGAAATAGGGTTTTATCGTATCACAGAGGGCATGGGAATACCCTAAACCCTAGCAGCAAGTGTGAAACAATAAATAAATAAAAAAAAACACGAAAAGATCATCCGCAGCAAGCCCATAAAGAGATGAATCATCAGCGCCCCATATCAAACTAGGGCAAAAAACTCTACACAACCTCGGGTCTCTAGGGAACCTAAGCAGAGAGGACAGATTACGGATACTAGAATGGTTACAAGCAATGAATATTGAATGGTTATTTTGCTTCCACATATGATTTTGTTGGGAAAGAAGTTGACTATGTTGTTTGCCGCAAATTTAAGCTTCCATATGTCTCAGTTTGTGTTGCAATTACTTAAAGGTAGGTCTTAAATGCTTTTATATTAAAGACAATTTATTTTAGGTAAAGACAATTTATTTAGTAATATTTACATTTCGAACTAACAATACCCTATACACACGAAGTTTGCTCAGGGCACGTACGTGCTGAGGTAACAAAACAAAATGAACTAAAAACTATACACAACTATTCCTCTAAGTCTACTGAGATTATTCCACCATGTTCCTTCACTAGTTAAACTTAGTATATAAGACTTTACGTCAACTAACACTTTCTGCAAAAGGCTTCCATAACATGTTAGAACAGATGCTCTTTGACAAGTATGCACACTTCCATTATTAGTTGTTTTCATCTATGTCGATGTCAATTTTGAAATAGTGTTTTATTTTACAAGTTTCTCTATGCATGAACTTAAGGATTATGTTTTCATGATAATGAATAGCTAATATAAGTAGGTTCTCCAATGCACTTGATGCTTGACCAAGTCCATCTATTGCTCTCATAGAGGTTGATAACCTACGCTGTTCTTTCCTATGGAGATGTTATTTTCTATTATTGCTAATGCAATTGACTTTATTACTTGTGGCAATATAAGCTATATGCCTTAAACATGGTAGTTTATTGCATGGGTTTTTAATTTTTGGGATATCTTTTATTGGTAATAATCTCTCTCTATCCCATGCCCATTTGCTTGTGTTATGAATCTTGTTCTTGACAAACATGTATTGTATATTAAATGAATGGAACAACCTAGTTGAGTGATTGTGAGAGGTGTGATAGTCCGTGCCACAAGAAGAGTGTTCGAAGTTGCAATTTTCAACCTTAATCTTGAGCCTCGGATTTGGTTTCTGTAAATGTCTTAACTCGTGTTCGTGTTATGATAAACCCACTAATAAAGTGTATTTGATTAGGTAGTGGTAAGTTAGTTATCAAAAATATCGAATTATTAAATGGTTTATTAGCGGGCTGAACTGCTCTGACTTGCTAATATACTTTAAATGGGATGATGCATAAATAATTTAGCTTATTACACTACAAAAAAAAGACCAAATAAAGACGGAATTAGTGATGAAATAAGGCTAATCAGCGACGGAGTTTTCATATCAGAGATGGAATTGGCGACAAAAGACGGTTATCGAATTTTTGCTCGCAGCTGAGTACCTGGCGACGGAATTTTGAAATTCCGTCGCAATGAACGACGAAATCAATGACGGGCATTGCGACATACTTTTTTCTAACGGGGAAAAATTGGCGTGGCAGGGAGCGATGGAATGAAAAATCCGTCGCCACCACCAACGGAAATAGCGACGGATTTTCTGTCGGTGGTGGCGATGGATTGTCCATTCCGTCGCCACCTTCTGCCCCCCAAAAAATAAATGTTTCCATTTCGTCGCCAGTCTGTCGCTAAGTTTATAATTTTTTTGAAAGTAACAACGCTTGTTTTTGAGTGTGTCCCTTAGTACATACATTTCAATCCCTGCAAGAAATTTACAAGAAATTTGCACTCAATCAACATCCAATGGCTTTGAATATGACTTCATTCGAAGCGTTCTCAACAATTTCAAGCCATACAAAGGTGGAATATCACATCCAAAGCAACACTTCCAACCAAGGGTTTTGAATTCACAAAGCACAAGTCCCAAATAAAATCTCTACATATCACAAACTACAAATCCAATCAAACTAGAAGTTGCTAGTAATTAAAAGTAGCGTTATGTTTGTAGAAGAGGGAGAAGCAGGCGCCAAATGGGAGGGGAATGAAATGAGCACCAACGGGAGAAGAATGAAATATGCACCAATGGTAAGAGAAGCAAGCAGGAAGATATGTATTCCATAAAGAACCAAGCAGGAGAGCCATCAGCTGGGGGAAAACTGCAACCAACTCAATCACTAAGGTGAGGATTATTCTCTTCTGGATTTTTTGCACAGAGGTCCCGTGAAGTTTTGGCAGATGATTTAGTTGCCCTCTCGGAGTTGAAGTTTAGTTTTGACAACCCTAAACTATGCTGACACATTTGTCGACTTAATATTCCAGTGAAAATTTGAAAAAATGAACAAAGTGACCGAAATATCCCCAATTTAATGCTTTGCATGTTGAAAACTTTTGGCGGCTTAATACCCGTTGGACACGTCAATCACTTGGGCTGTCACTCTCTTTTCACTCTCTTCTCTCTCATGAAAGTAGCTAGCTCTTCCTCTCTGTTCTTCATCTCTATGGTTCGAAAAAACCAAGCTGAAGAAGTTGGGGAATTTCAAGTGTGGGCAAGAAATTCGTACTATTTATTGGTAGTTATTGTTGATTTGAGCTTGAGGGAGGAAGTTACCCCTGATTTTGGGAGAATCGAACAAGTTGGAGTGAAACGAGTGTGGAGAATACGATCGAACAGGTAAATGTTGCTACCTTCTGTTTGCTCTACTTTTTGAAGTTGGCATTGTTACTTTTGTTAAGTTGGCATTGTTATGGTCGTTTTGATATCATTTGAATTTTAGGGTTTAAAACAGTGATGGATGGGTTAGGGAAAAATGTTGGTTGGGAAGTTGGATAGTGTTTGTAGATGTAGATGAAGTGTGGGTTAGTTAGGTTGTAAGGGTTGGTTGAAAACAGAGCAAAAGGGCATGTTCTTGCATGTTGTAATATTTTTTGTTCTTGCATGTGAAATTGTGTGGTGTTAATGTGATGTTTAATCTGGATTGATTTGTAGATGTGGGAGATACATATTATACTGTTGAGTTGAGATACAGGGGGTGGTCAATCTCATTTGAGAGGGATAGGGATAGGTATCAACTGATTGATTTGGTAAGATATGCTAATAAGTTTCTAAGCCAGTCACTTGTTGATACAAAGCCCAAGTTCTTTGGGTTATCATCTCACTCTCCACAAAAAGCTAGGCTAAATAGGCCTATTAATACTGATGCTTACTTGTTGAAAGTATTTGACATGAGGAAGGGTAGGAAGAGGATTGAGTTCACAATTCTGGAAAGAAAATCTCCCACTTTGATAGATAAGCTTGTTCTTCAACTTGATGGGCAAATGGGGCAGATGATTCAGGAAGGGGATACTGAGCATATATTAAGTAGACAAGGGGAACAGTTTGGGGGGGGGGTTGGTTTGGGTGCAAATAGTGATGTAATGCATGAAGCTGGTAATGATTTTTAGGATTACATGGTAGGGTCAATACAACAGAGCTTATTCATAGCAAGTGGAAACCAAATGAACCAACCATCACCCTCACAGCCTAGGGAGCCTATGCTATCAGTTGTTCTTGACATTCCTATATGTACTGAACTAATTGGGAGCAGTGACTTGACTCCTCCCCAACCCCAAGATGAGTGGGATTATTATGAGGGGAACTGGGATGAGGATGATGAGGAGGAGTTTGAGATGGAGGATGAAGAACAATCAGAATCAGAGAGCAGTGACTTAGCTTCTGTTGTGGATGAGGATGAACTATTTGACTCAGATTCAGGTGATAAGCATTGTCTATTTGACAAATTATATGATGGTCGGTTTTGGGAACCGGAACCTGATGGGAAAATTAAGATCTTCCAATGGGATATGTTCATAGACGAGTCATCTTTCTTAGATGTGATTAGGGATTATATGGTGGAAGAGGGCATCCATTTCAAGATAATAAAGAATGAGCCGTGCAGATACACTGCAAAATGTGAAGGTAAAAACTGTAGTTGGAGGATACATGCATCTGTTCTTCGTGATGGTTCAACATACCAAGTAAAGGCTATTAAAGGCAGCCATAGCTGCAAGAGACTTCTTGATAATCCAGCTGCAAGCTATAGATGGATAGCTAGGAAGTTATTTGAGAATGTTAGAGCAGATCCTAATATGAGTGTCAAGGGAATGAGGAATGCTTTGATGAAGAAATATAACTTGCACAAAACTCACAACACAGTGTGGAGAGCCAAGAGGGTTATTCTAGATGAAATAATGGGGAAACATGAAGAGGGGTTCACTTTGCTGGCAAGGTACACAGAAATGATTAAAGTTGTAAATCCTGGAAGCATTTGTTACATAAAATGAAAAGATGTAGAAAATGGGGGTCTAGGCCTATTTTTCAAAGAATGTTTGTTTGCTTTAACACCTGCAAAGAGGGATTCTTGGCTGGATGTAGAAAGTTCATAGGGGTTGATGGTACACATCTCAAGGGTGTTTATAAAGGAGTGTTGCTAACTGCTATGGGCATTGATGCTCAAAACCACTGTGTACCACTAGCATATGCTATTGTTGATGTAGAAAATAAGGACAACTGGTCATATTTCTTCAACTACTTAAGAGGCATAACTGGGGATGGATTAGGAAGTGAGTACACCTTCATAGCTGATAGATGCAAAGTAATTTCTTTATTATATTTTTCCCTTGTTAAATAAGTGAATTGTATGTTACTTAAACTCATTATGTTTGCCTAACTACAAGGAGTAATAGCAGCATTGAGGGATGTTTTTCCTACAACAACAAGAAGAATTTGCATGGTTCATTATAAGAGGAACTACAAGAAGCTGTACATAAGTCCCAAACTGAACATGCTACTGTCAAGGGTTGCCAATGCACATTGTGAGGTGAACTTCCACAAATTTATGGAATCATTGAAGAAAGAATCCCCTGCAGCATATGCATGGCTTCAGGATGTGCCTACTGAGCATTAGTGCAACCATAAATTTGACCCAACTACCAAGGTACCTGACAACTCTACCAATTTTGTAAAGTCTTTCAATAATATCATTGATGCATGTAGAGATATAATCTCGGTCTGTGAAGAGCTTAGGGAGAAGTTTACTGAATGGATTGTTCAAAGGCATGATGAGCCTAGTAAGTGGACAGGCAGAATTGTTCCTGCTATTAATAATAAATTAGCTAAATTTGAGAGTGAGACATGGTGTTTAATGTTGAGATCTTATGGACAGAATTTGTGGGAGGTCCATGATGGGTGGACTAGACTTATTGTTGACTTGCATGCTAAGACTTGTGACTGTAACTACTGGCAAATTTCTGGAATCCCTTGTAAGCATGCAGTTAAGTGTTTTGTATATATGAAGGTTGACCTGGAAGAATGGGTGAATGAGTGGTACTCCATTGAGAAATACAGGGCAACATATAGTCATGCAATTTATCCAATTAGGGACCCCAAATTCTGGCCTAAAATGGATAATATTCCATTGTTGTCCCCACCCCAAATAAAAAATAAAAGGGGCCCAACTAAGCAAGGTAGGAGAAGAGACAATGATGAGGGCAGAAAGAAGAGGGTAAGAAGAAGAAATACCACAGTGAGCTGTTCACATTGCAAGGGCATTGGACACAATGTGAGTGGTTGTTCTCAACTTGGGAAGCAACCATATCAAAAGAAAAGGAAGCCACCAACAGGAAATCTAGTAGGAAGACCCAAAAGAATTGTGGACCACAACTCAACTACTGTAAGCAATGAACCCCTTTTTTCCTTCAAAGAAGTATATTTAATACTTATGTACTAATGCTAACATTATGCCTTGTAGGATGTTCCAAGTCAGCCTACATCCTCTACTACCAACCTACACATTGTCAGCACTTCAAATGAGGTACATATGAACATTTCATTAATTGCACTTCCAGCTTCCTCGTCTGCCTACAAACTTATTACTCTTCATACTATCATCAAGGTTCCTCTAAGTCAGTCGCTTTTCCAAGCAGCCCCATCCAAAAATGCAATGCCAAGAAGAAGCCCAATGAGTAAAGTAAGACAGCCCACCTGTTCAAGTCAGCTAGTTCTAAGATCAACCACAACCAAGGAGAAATCACTAAAGCCACCTAGTTCTAGTCAACCTATTTTGAGGTAAACAGTAGGTGTAGAGCTTGTCGTAGAGATACAAATTAAACTACTACTTTGATTTATAAATAATATTTATAGTATAGGAAAGTAGGGATCGATCCCACGAGTAAAGATTATGTCAAAAAGCTAGTTTAATTGTAAATGATTTTACTACTCTAATTTGTTATAACTTCTCTTTGTATTTCTAAAATAAATCAAATTTAATAAATAAAAATATGAAAAAATACTTAATATTGCCCCTAAATATTCTAAATTTAATTCTAGAAATAAAAAAGTAAATAGCTATCCTAAATATTCTTGAAAATAAAAACAAAAATAATAACACAATATTCAACTGAAAATTAAAACAGAAAATAACAAGCAGAAAATTAAAAATTACAAAAAGTAATCCAAATTAATATTCGGAATTTGTAACTCCAAAATTATATGTAATTAATTTCATAAAAATTAAAACAAAAAATTAACTCCGGAAAATGAAACAGAAAATAAAATCAGAAATTAGAGAAAAAAATAAACTGCGCTAATATAAATACAAAATTAAATAAAAAAATTTCCCAAATATTAGGATATAATTTTATGTACTTAATAAAAATTTAAAAACATGAAATAAAAATTAAAAACGTAATTTTCAGATTTATTGAAATAAAAACCTGCACATATCCAATTCTCGAAATAATTCTGAAAAATTATCAAATAATTTCCAAAAATTTCGAAATTAAATATAGGCATAATAGGACACTATATAAACCCTAGAATAAATTAAAACCTTAAAAAACACAAAAGAAACTATTTTTAACCTAATTTCTAACAAACCAATAATTAAATTGCCAAAACAGAATATAAATTAAATCTGAAAATTATAATCACACTAAAAATTAAAATCTAACTGATCTATTAGTACTAAGAAACTCCTAAAAGAATAACTCTTTTGGAGGCGGGGTATGCGAATTTATATTAAAGCTTATAAATTTAGGAATTAAAATTGGGAAACTAAACAAATTAACGAAAAGGTTACAACTAATTATCAAAGGTACCAAATTTATGAAAAATACTTAGCATAATCTATATATACCATGCAAATTTATATTGAAAAATACTTAGCATAATCCATATCCACCATGCAAATTTATATTTATCATCAACACACAAATCGATTTATCCATGAGTTAGACTGTAGAAGACGCCCACCAACGGATCTTCCCCATTTTTCCTTGTATTATAGTCTATTTAGGTCAAGCCCTAATATAAATCCTACTAGTTTTGATAACCCTAACACCAGCGCGAGAATTTAATCAAACTAGATCATTGCGTATTAGAAAAACATCATCTAACCCCTTGTAACGAATTTACCAGCAAGTTAATTTAACAAATATCTATAACGATTATCTAATTAAAAGAGATGTGTTTTAGCCATTCATGATTAATTAGGGTGATACTAGTGCCTAAAAGACTATAAGTTTAACGTATTAAAGCCTTTTAACCTATCATATGAATTCCTATTAAACTAACTAGCATGCATTCTAATTAATATAACACTCATATCATGAACGATAAGCACTAATTGCTATTGAATCATGAATAAAAATCAACTATACAATAAAGCATCAAACTTGTTTCAAAATAATTATTTTAGCATGGTTTCAAATAGATTATACTAAGCACAAAGAAATTACTCACTCATATAAAAAATTAAATTATACAATTTGCCTAAATAATTCATGTTTGAAACTAAGCAAAAATAAAATAAAATAAAAGTAAAAAAAGGAAGTAGCACAATACTACTTGGGATGATGATGTTGATGATCAAATGATGAAGATGATGATTGATAGTGACGATGAAGCTGTGGCGTGTGATGTTGGCATGAAGGTGGGCATGTGATGTTGGGGGATTGAAGATGATGATGGTGATTAATGAAGGTTAGGTGTGATGATGATGCTGAAATTTGGTGATGGTGGATGTGAGGATGTATTGTGGAGAAGAGGCTGCCATGCGTTCCTTGTGTCAAGCTGCCATGGCCCTTTTTATGATATATGATGAGGAGGAGAAGAAGGCAGGGTAGGGTTTTAATAATATTAACTACTAGGGTTTTTTTTCTTAGACTCCTTCTCTTTTAAGTCTTCTAGCTTCTCTTCAACTAGGAGTAATACTTTTGTAACCCTAGCCCAAATAAATCAATATGGAATTAATATTTTCCATAAATTATTATTTTTGGACCGACTTGATATCCTAGCGTGTAAAATCTGAACTTCGACATCTTCTCTTCACCTCTTTATTTTATTAATGCTTAACCTGAAAAATATATAAAATAAAGTAAATTAGACGAAATACTATACATAATATAATCAAAATAATTATTAAAACAATGCATGATTTTTGACTTAACTTTAGGCAAGCAAAAGAAGTCAGTAAACCCTCATAAAATGAAAAAAAGGAAAGAAAAAGAGGTGTCTGCCATGATGAGCTTAGGGTTACCATTGGTGAAGTTAAAAAGAGGATGAAGAAGATGAGGGCTTAATACTTTGCCCCTGCCCTAGTT
Source organism: Selenicereus undatus (assembly GCA_017589665.1). NCBI lineage: Eukaryota > Viridiplantae > Streptophyta > Magnoliopsida > Caryophyllales > Cactaceae > Selenicereus > Selenicereus undatus. Next base: position 20,457,292 of record JACYFF010031957.1, read on the forward strand.
TGTTTTTTTTTTGGGGGGGGGGGGGGACAGCTTAGATGTATATGACTATGCACTTCATCTGACTGTAGGTGACAGTGATTTTTGGCACAACATATGAATGTTGTTTATGTCCACTTTTTGCACAGTTAAAGGATGTAGGCTAACGTCAGTTTTTGCACAGCTGGTACCTGTAGTTGTGAATATTGCCAGCATTGTTTTAGCCTTTGTATATGACTATGCAAAGGGAACTATTGCAATGAAGCATTCTCATTTTCCAGAAGCACTCTCACTTTTGCAAACATAATTCAAGCAACATTGTCATTTTGCTAACTCAGCTTCATTCCATAGCATTGATTCAATGAAATTACAACATAGTTCATCTCAAAACGTCTAACATTACAACACATATAACAAAAATTACAACACACAATAAAGCTAACATCTTAATTGCCTCATAAATCTTGCCCAACAGACTTCTTATTTCACTTCTCATTTCAACAACTTTCCCCTTTACACATGAAACTGTTTCCTTCAACTGAATTATATCATTCAAATCAATGGTAACTAAGCCTTGGGGTCCTCCCACTACCCTTTGCCTTCTTCTATTTATGCTTCCATGTTCATGGCTTCCTATGCTCTCTCCTCTGCCTTCTTGCTATGCCCAACAAACAAGCCCCCCACATGTCAAACATGCATAGTAAGGCCTCAAGAAATTCTTCTCCGATCTAGAGATGCTATACTCCAACTCAGTTGCAATTTTGCATTTTGGACAACAAATTCTTGAATTTGATGCTGGGGAACCAAAGCTTCAGCTTAGACCTTCCATGGATGCCTTCAATAAAAACAAAATAAAATAAACTTGCACACTTAAGGTTGAAGAACAATCACTATCAAAGAGAACTGACTTAGCTTCCATGACCTTCCATGGTTGCCTTCCTAAAATCGAAAACAAAAAATAAATTAAAGCAAACCTTAACTACCTAATTTCAGATGCAAATCATGGTGCAAAAACGAAGGAGAACACCAACCCTTACTCTGTCTTTTCTGCTGCAACTTCCTCTCCTTTTCTATTTCACAAAATAACCCTTTTTAACCTCAAAAGAAGGAGTAATTTCGGTAATCCATGTCCGTTTTGACTGACTTACCTTCACTTCAACGGATTAGGACCAATTACAAATTTGTCAGCATAGTTTAGGGTTGTCAAAACTAAACTTCAACTCCGGGAGGGCAACTAAATTATCTGCCAAAACCTCAGGGGACCTCTGTGCAAAATACCCTCCTCTTCCTCTTCCTTTTCCTCATCCTCATCCTCATCTTCATTATGTTGCGAATGATGAGTAAATAGTGGTTGGGATCTTGAGCCAGAAGCTTGTTGCATTTGGAAGAAAGCTTAGAGGCACTGATCGATGCTCATCATTTGTTGGCTCAGTTGTTGGTTGCTTTGGGTGATCAATTTGTTGGATTCCTTCAGTTACTTACATTTCTCCATAAGCAACTGGTAGCTTTCAGCTTGTGAAGTTAGCTCACCCCCCAAGTTGTTACTACACCCCTTAAGTCATTGAGCTCTTATTGCGATGGCGTATAACCGATACCTGCTGACAGGCATTTAAGTGAAGTACGCATTAGTGTTGAAATTAAATAAATTAATCGTATAATGATGTTCATTGGAACTTTAATATGAAAGGTGTACTAGCTCTTTGAGTGGGACTGAAGTAACCGGATTTCCTAATGTTGACAACCTCATCGTCAATGCCATAAATACAACTCTTCTTGTTCTTGTACGTCTTCACCCACAACTCATTTGGGTTTGGAAGTGGCTGGTTTGGAACTTGAGAAGTGCCATCCCCGGTCCCTTGAGAGTTGATAACATTTTAAAAATCATGTTCAAAGGATTCCTACAATACCGCAACATGCCCAAGAAATCATGTATATTACAATTAATGAAAGTAAAGTATACAAGTTCATATTGAACTACCAATAAAGATTAAGAATAGCTAATTGCTTACATATGTGTGTTATGATTTCTTGTCAACCCAAGGGGCATCTTCTTTGCCATGGAGTTTGTGAGTGTTGCTGAATAATTCAACAATCGTGGGCTCCGTCCCAAGTTGTTCCCTCTATGTACGTGCAAGAAAGAATGATGTCAACCACAAGCCAAACTATAGTATTAAAGTTAAAGAAATACATAGCAAATTCATTTACCAGAAGCCGCCTATGCTAATGCATAGGGATCGAGCCACAGCTGTGGAGAGATGGGCCACCACTTTCTGGAGTACCCAATCGGTTCTTTTGGGCCGTTTCACGCAATTTCTTGTAATGTTCATTCGCCAGTGCTGTTGGAGTTCCTCCCATTAAGCATCACCGAGCCAAACAGGCTTGTTATGCTTGCTTGCTTTGCCAAGGAAGTCTCTAAAGCGTGCATTTGCTCGGTTTTCAAAATTCCTTCTTATACGGTCCTCATGGACCGGATCCCAAGTAATCCACTTTTGTAATTATGAAAACAACAAACACATCAAATAATACAATAGTAATTTATCACGTTCACACAAACTGTTAATATGTGGTCACTATAGTTACCTTGAACTCTCCAAACCACAAATCTTGTATTGGTTTGGGCACTTTACCCCAGGTAGGCCAAGCTCCGTCATATTTGCTTTGAAACATGAACGAAATCATATTAATAGCACCATCATTGGGGAGAAACCTAATTGAACATAACACATCAAATTGATTACTTGTGATGAAAAATTCTTGTAGTAGTTCATAACATATAACAATAAAAGACTTACCCGTTACAATCTAGCTCAATCCAAGTCTTTGCTCGAGTGCTCCCATGACTGGATTGTGCTTCACTTTCACCAATTGCAATGCTGTCTTGGGACTGGTTTGTGTTAGGGTCAATGGGCTGGGGAGTAGGCTGCACAGTGTTCACAAAATGGGGCTTTAGAGGAATATTGTAGGCAAATTGGCCGAACATGGTGCTTTGGTTGGGAATGTATGAGGTTTGACAATGGAAAGCCCCAAATGGGGGAGGTATTGGTTCTGAAATACCTGGTATGTAAGCAGCCATTGCAGCTCCTGGATGAACTGGGACATGAGGTACCTGGGGGGAAGATGGATCAATATCTATTGCGGTTAGATCTACGGCAAAGCTCATATTCCCTCGTCCTCTACCTCGAGTGGAGGACTTACCTTGACGAGAACTGGAATCCATACCTAAAATAGGTGACAACAAATGGAAGTACACATATATAATAATTGCACATATCAACCGTTTACTCAGACATTATAATAGGTATGTAGGTAACAAATATTTTACAAAATTCATTCATACAATAAAAGTAAAGTCACAGCTAATAGTTTGACAAGCAAAGCACTAAAATACATAAGAATTCATAAGCACTCAATCATTTGCATCATCATCATCATTGTCTTCATCATCGTCATCATCATTTTATAAATGCAAATTTTCTTCTGCTTCATCTGTTTCATTACCGCCATCCCACTCGACCTCTTCATCACCCTCATCTATCTCGTCATTACCTTGAATGAATGAAAACCCCATTTCTTCGGGTGGTGCACTTTTATCTACTAATGATGTAGGGATGGCGTCATTCACAAGTTCAACGATTGTCGTTATGTCCGTTTGTTGGCAGGTATTAGGTGGGGCGTACTGATTATCCACTCTCGCCCTTGGTTTGGTTGGTATGACAACAAGCCAATTGGCCCTAGAGCGATCTGCATGTGGCATGAAGTATACTTGTGATGTGGTGTTTGGGAAGATAAATGGGTCGTACTTTCGGTACCTCCTTATACGACGGACCTCAATAAGTTTGCTTAGTTTATGAGATCGTGTCCCACGATTCAATGCGGGATCGAACCACTCACAACTGAATAACACACATCGTTTAAGTGGTTCGCCTATGTACCTAATTTGGACAATATGCTTCAGTACACAATAATAATCATTTTCAATATCGCCTTCCACCGTACCACAAACACTAACACCACAATTATATGTTCTCTTCCCGATGTTGCGAGCTTCTATGTGGTGTTTGAATCCATTTACTCTATACGCCGTCCACGTCGACGCATACCGATTTGGCTTCGCAGCCAATTGTGTCAAGTATCAATATTTGTCGGTCTCGAATAGTTGAATATAATGCACCTAGGTGACATAACATGTGGTTTTAGTTAATACAATGCACCTAATTAACTGTTATGTTAAAATTATGAATAAATGAGTTGTAATACTTACATTCTGACTAAACCAATCTGTAAAATGAGTTTCGATGATGGCATCAATATCAACGTTGCTGACATTAGGACGCGCAGTTCTGACTTGTTCTGTAAAAATTCTGTCACATTTTATGAAGCCTATTAATATACTTGCGCTCCAAATGATAAACTCAATTGGAAGTTAAGATACCTCTCACCCTATATAAGGTTTAACTTCATCACAATTTAACAGCACGTGAAGATGGGTAGCAACATATTTGACATCTGTGAGATACATTGATCTTTCCGTACCAATGGCGGTCCCTTATGGTTCAAACACAGATAGAGTTGGAAAATGATTAATATGTTCATCACCATCCTCATTTCTCCTGCATCTAGTGCGCATGGAGGGCACATTAGAGTCGAAGTAATAGGAGGCGAAGAATGTACTCTTAGCTTTTAGGTATGCTTCTGTGATTGAACCTTTAGGACACGCTTATTTCTTTATCTTTTTTTTCAATCGACCAAAGAGCCTAACAAATTCACAATTGCATTCACTTCTAAGTGACTCCACATATAAAAATTGAGATAAGGTTTCATCGATTATAGTGTACTTTACCTCTCAAATGGGTACATCCATTGGTATTATTTTGGGCCACCAAGTTGAGCCTCTTCTGCCAAATGCACTGGCAGGATCTCCGTTACATTGAAAAAGCCAGGACAGAAAAGGGTCTCCAACTTATACAAAGTGATGACAATGTTGCGATGCATTTCATCAAGCATATCCTCTCGCAATGTTGTTGAGCATAGGTTCATGGAGGCTTATCTCAATAAGAAGCATCAACACATCATCTGAGAGCGTATCAAATACAATGGGCAAAAGAGTCTCCATAAACATATGACAATCATGACTTTCATGTTGTTGAACTTTGCCTCATCAGGGTCCACGATATTCCTCAAATTAGAACAATATCCATTAGGCATTTGAAGTTCCTTTACCCATTCACACAACTCTCTTCGTTTATCCACAGGAAGTATGAACTTTGCTTTTGGTTTAGCCGACTTACCACTTGGGCCTGGATGTAAATGTAATTCTTGTCTATCACATATTTCTGCAACATCCATTCTTGATTTGGCATTGTCCTTTGTTTTCCCATGGACATCCATAACAGTGTTAATAATGTTTTCGAAGAACTTCTTTTCAATGTGCATCACATCCAAATTATGGCGGAGCAAGAGGTGTTGCCAATAAGACAACTCCTAGAATATGCTCTTCTTCATCCAGTTGTGCTCATTTTCCTTAAATCTTGGTATGATAAAGTCACTATTTGTAGTTAACATTGGGTAATCTTCCACATCGGCATAAAGTTCTTCCCTAAATAGTTAGCGAGGAGGACCCCCTATAACAATTCTACTTTTCCTAAATGCTGTTCTATTTCTTCTGAACGCATGACTCCTTGGCAGAAAACACCAATGACAATTGAACCATGAGAATTTACCTTCATTTCTCAATCTCAAACCCTTTTGCTGTTTCATACATACAAGACATGCCAATTGGCCATTAGTACTCCACCCAGATAACATTCCATATGCGGGGAAATCATTGATGGTCCACATAAGTGCAGCCTTCATCTGAAATGTATGCCCCGTATTAATGTCATAGGTCTCAACTCCAACATCCCACAATTGTTTCAACTCATCAACAAGAGGTTGTAAATATACATCTATCTTGTTCTTGGAATTTTTTGGCCCGAGGATTACATAAGTCAAGAACATAAATGGTGTGGTCATACACATTTCAGGGGGGAGGTTATAAGGTGTAACTACCACTAGCCAAATAAAGTATGATCTTGAAGACAAAGTGTAAGGATTAAATCCATCAGCACATAAGCGAAGCCTCACATTCCGATGCTCTGCAGTAAATTCAAGATACTTGGTATCAAAATGTTTCCATGCTGCCCCATCTGATGGATGACATAAAACACCGTCCTCAGTCTGATGTTCATAATGCCATCTCATGTGCTCTGCAGTACTTCTTGATTCATACAACGTCTGCAGTTGAGGTTTTAATGCCAAATAATACATCCTTAAGTATGGCAATGGATTCTGATTCCTTTGTTGTGACCTTTGCCTCTTCCATCATGAATGCCCACACAACTTGCACGCATCCAGGTTTGTATCGTCCTTATAAAATAGCATGCAACCTTTATGGTAATAATCAATTTGGACCACATCGTTGTCGAGATCTTTAACAACCTTCTTCGTTTGCCCATAGTTATTTGGCACGCGGTTGTTAGGTGGATACATCTCTTTCATTAATTGAGCAATTTCATTGAAACAATTTTGTGGCATGTTATAATCAAATTTGATACTCAACAATCTCACCGCAACAGAGAGCTCACTGTGGATGGAGTAACCATTATATAAGGGTTGTTGAGCAGCTTGAACCATATTATAAAATGGTTCTTGGCAAGTGCTTGGCCCCTCTTCCCTTACATTTTGATTTGCTATTTGAATACCCAGAATCATATTGCTGAGGTTCTATTTCCCCATGACTTATCCAAAACCAATACCCTTGCACAAAACCCTTATACATAATGTGCATCTTGACCTCATCGGGTCTCAAGTACACCCTATTTCTACATTTTGCACAAGGACATCTATACTTTCCCCCATTCAGAAACTTTGTCTGTCTACGCGCAAATTGATCGAATTGGTTTACTCCATCTAGAAATTCTTATGTATAACCACTCCGATTAGGCAGTAATCTATCATACATCCACCTACGATGTGGAGGACCATTCATATTTTGCTCAAATAACAATAACCACATAAGGTATTTGATAAGAATTAATTTCAATTAAAATTATAATAATTACATAAATTACTTAATTATATATTATATATGTTTACTTATAAATTTCTACATGCACAAAAAAAAACTTATAGATTTCTACAAATATACATATATTCTGACGAATTTCATAAAACTAATAATTCATACAAAGTTGACCACTTTATTCCACCAACATATCAAATTTCAACTTAAAATTACCAAATCTAAGTGTACATTGAATTGGATGAAATCTTCAGACAAATAAGAGCTACAACTTCATACGAACATCACATTTGAACAAAATTATAAACTAAAGAATCTCAATCCACCAACATATCAACTTTCAAGTTCACATCACCAAACCTAAACCCTAAATTGCATTGAGCAAAATCTTAAACCAAGTTAGAGCAATAACCTCACACAAATACCACATTTCAACAACATTATCAATTAAAATTTTAAGTTCAAACTACACCCAAAATTGCATTTACCCAAATCTTGCACCAAATTAGAGAATTAACCTCACACAAACACCACATTTCAACATAAATATGAACTAACTATCAAATTCTAAGAATCTAATACAAAAATTTGTAGAAATTACAACTAATTTAGTTGAAGAAACTTACCTCAAATTTGTTGAAAAAATCGACAAGAGGGGCGGGAGAGGGCGGTGATGGCGGCGGACGGGGCCGGTGGCGACTGGGTGGTGTTGGCGGTGGTCGAACAGAGCTCTAGCGTTCGCCTCTCTCTATTTTCCTTCTCATTGAGTGATGAAACCAGAACCGACAGAGTTCTGGTTTCACATAAAAGGGGTGGCGACAGAGCGACGATGGAAATTCCGTTGTCCGCCCAAAATTTTTTGAATTTCAAATTTTTTCCTGGCTGGGCGACAGAAATTTCGTCGCATGTATAAAAAAATTATTTTTTTTACTAAGTGACGGAAATTCAGTCGCCAAGGCTTAATTATGGTGACAGAATTATGTGTCCGTCGTCAAGTTTGTCGCATAATCTGACTTTTCTTGTGATACTTTTTTTTCGTCGTTAAATAATTCCGTCGCTAGGTTCGTCATTAAATAATTCCATCGTTGTATTCCGTCGTTATTTTGAACTTTTCTGGTAGTGTTAATGATGTTATTTTAATCCGCAAGCCGACTCACTACGCTTGACTCTTTGGCCACTTGTACATGACGCACATATATCATAATGAAAAGTTTGAATATCTTTAATATTCTTTTAAGAAATTACAATTATCATGCTTTTTGATTAAGTACGAATAATTTTAAGTTTTAAATATGTGTCTTTAATTTTGAAAAAAAAAAGAAGTAACATACAAAAAAAACGCTCTAAATCCGTTGGGTCGACCCCGAAACCCATATAATCGAAATATGACTGCCTGTATTTTACCTGAACCCGAAATACATTTGACTCAAACTCGAGTATGCCCGACCTGTTTTTAACCTACTCGTGCGAACTGACATGTCTAGCTGGAACCCCCTCTTTTAGCCAACCATTGTGACTTCTTCGCTGTCAACGCTGGCCAACCACCATCTCATGCCACTTTTTTCGGTGAATTTCGAAACAAGTTGTCTAGCCTTATTCCTCCTATCACTCTATTCACCCACATGCCTAAATTGCGGAGGGTCTTCTTTGTCTCTTCACTTCGATCCAAGAAAAGAGCCAGTGCCAGAATATAGAGCGTCACTCCCATTGCCATCTCATTAGCCACCCGCCGACATACGCCCCTCCAATTGAGGGACAAATTGAAGTGGGCACTTCAGATACGCCAAAAATTTCCCCAAATTTCCCCAATCACTCTCACAGTTAGATCTGTAGGTGTGCTATATTACGACAAAAACAGAGGAGGTGACAAAGGTGAGCAAGAAGGTCTGGATGGTGTGAAGGAAGCAATAAAGGCGAAAGCGCCGAAAATCTTCATTAGTAGTACCTAGATTTTCCCACAACGGATTTCGAGAGATTTTAATGGATAATGTCAGATTTTAATATTTTGAATAACAAATTAAGAGAGAGAGAGAGAGAGAGAGAGAGAGAGAGAGAGAGGTGGAGTGCCGGAGTGGTGGAGCAATGCCAAATTTCTTGGGTACAGAAGGTTCTAGTGGTGTGTACACAGAGAGAGAGAGAGGGAGAGAGAGAGAGAGAGAGAGAGAGGAAGCAGGGAAGGAGAGGTATGGAGGACAACAAGCAGAACAGGAGTGTTGGTAAGTAGAGTTGGTCAGATGGGGTAGGTATCAGGAAGTAATTTACGCAAAGCGATATTTTCTCTTTCTTTCCAGCTTGCCATGACCGCCATATAAAATAAAACTCCAAGGTCTCAAAAATATGTTATGGTCCCTCGTAAACTTGGACAACACTCCAATGGCATTTTCCGTTGAAACTATCCTTCCCTATTTCCATTGCGAGTGAAACTGGCACGACCATTTTTCTAGCTTAGCCACTTTCCTCCATAGATCCCCTAGTCATTGTCCATGTTTTATGGCAATAATCATCATCAACAGTGTCTCTCCAATCTCTCTTGACTTTGTATATTGTTAATTGATTTGATCTAATAGAGATTTTGATCTCTAGTGAAGTTTTCATTTGTCTCTTTTAATTTCAATTATCTTCCTCACTTGGCAAAGGTGAGAGGAAGTTAGCAAAAATGCATCTTACTTAGCGATTGAGAATATTGATGCACTTGATTCCAGTATACCCACCTTGTGTAGACCTCGAAGAGAGAAGGGGGATGTGGAATGGCTAAATTTTGGAAGGTGGATTTTATGTTGCAACTTTACTGCCTTTAAGTTTTCTAGAGTTTTTTTTTATACTGTATTGATGCCATTTTTAATTCTTAAAGAAGAAATTCGTTTAATTAAACAATACCTAGAACACTTTGTTTCTTCCGATTTCATAGTCATTTTTTTTTCTATTTTGACAGTCAATTTCATATCTTATTGAGGTCAAAATTTATATGGTCAACATTTGTCACCTTGCAAATGTATAGTCAAATTATTTTAATTATAATGGTTGTCTTATAACAAAACCGATATAAGTTTTTACTGTTTGTATATGCAAATATATGAGACCATATTGGGGGGGGGGGAGGGTTCACTTCTTGATCTTTTTCCATATTGTCTGCACTTAGTTTGTAGTTCGTTAGGATTGGGGGGAATGAAGGGGATGAGAGGGGAGTAAAGGTAAATTAACTATCATTTTCCTTGTATGGGAATACTTAATGATGGAAGGAAGGAGGATCAGAGGGGAACGTTTCACCCTCACCGCCCCCTATTCTCCTCATTTTTATTTACCCTCAAAATAAGGGCGAAAGAAGAGGAAGAGAAGATTTTTAATAGTTCTACCCTATTCCCCTTTATCCTATCTCATAACATATCCAAACTAGGTGAGTATAAATTATCATACTTTCTATCCCTTCTTTTCCATTATCTTCCCTTCTCCTTTTTTCATCAATCCGGATAGTATGTTAATCAAAGCATACTTTTGACAAGAAATTGCTCATGTTTGACAGTGCATATAGTCGCTTCACATATAACAAAAAATAAATTTTTTGGTTAGTTGTACATGACCCTCTGATGACCAATGCTAATAGGGTTCAACATGGAATTTCTTCTAACCCTAGTAGTAAAAGCTAGAGTTAACATGAAGAAAATGTCCTACATCTTTTAAGAGATTGCTTCCATACAAGATGTTTATGGCAAAGACTGGTTTCATGCAACACGAAATGTATTGTTTTTCCTCCCTCCTTTTTGCAATGTAGTTCTATTCAAATGTGAAGGGTGGGAAGGAGGATAACAATAGCTGATCTTTAATTTTCTCTATTGCTTTGTGGTTGTTATAGAAGTGGATAAGTACCTTATGTTTCTCCCTAGGATTTCCATGTCATATTCTTTTATGAGCTCTAACCTTATTCTTTATCTCATGTTCAACCCTTTTTGGGTGAAAATATATGTTAGACTCTTGTTATCAGTATATATTTCACATCTTGCCCCATAAAGGTAGTGCCTCCAAATCTTTAAAGTGAACACCACTGCAGCTCATTTGAAGTCACACATTGGATAATTCTCTTGACAAAGTCTCAATTGACACGAAGCATAGGGAATTACCCAACCTTTCTACATCGGAACACATTTCTCATTGCCCTCTGATATTGCCCAAGGCTAATACTAATTGTTTCTTTAGCTTCTAAAAGCTATTCTCACATTTTTTCAGTCCATCCAAACTTTTGCTCTAACAAAATAATTCAGTAATAGGTAGAGCTAGCTTACAGAATCCTTCCACAAATCTCCCACAAAAACCATCCATTCCCATAAGTTTTGTACTTTAGTCCCATTAGTGCATCTGGGCCAATTGATATTAGCTTCCACCTTAGCAGGGTCTACTGATATGCCTTCCCTCGAGGCCACTTGACCCAAAAAATGAAACTTTTCTAGCTAGAATTCACACTTTTGAAGCTTAGCATACAACATGTGTTCTTCCTGGGTTTTCAACAGTAGGGGTAGGTGCTCGACATGCTCCTCTCAGGTTTTAGAGTATATCAAGATATCATTAATTAACACCACTACAAATTGATCAAGAAAGGGGCTGAATACCCTATTCATTAGATCAATAAAAAAAGTTGGAGTGTTAGTTAGGCCAAATGGTAATACTAGGAACTCATAGTGTCCATACCAAGTTTGGAAGGCTATTTTTGGAACATCCTCCTTTTTAGTCTTCAGCTTGTGGTATCGCGACCCCTAAATTGATCTTAGGCAATATTGTAGAGCCTAACAATTGATCAAAGAAATAATTGATTATGGGGAGATGATACTTATTCTTAATGGTTACCTTATTCAACTTCCAATAGTCAATACACAGCCTTAGACTCCTATCTTTCTTTTTTATAAAGAGCACTATTGTTCCTCATGGTGGAACACTATGTTAGATTAATCCATTGTCCAACAATTCATGTAGTTGGACCTTCAGTTGATCTAATTCTACAGGTACCATACCATAAGGAGCTTCAGATGTTGGGGTTGTACTTGGCATAATGTCTACAATGAACCAAATATCTCAATTAGCTAGCAATCTTGGTACCTGTTGGAACACTCTTGGGAATTATCTTGCTATCGGCATCTCATTCAGGTTTGGTTCATTTGGTTCTGCCATGTCAACACACACAAATAACCTTGACAACCCTTCTTCAACATCCTAAAGGCTCAGATAACTAATATTATTAAGGTTGTTTTCTGATGATTGCTCCCTATAAATTCAGGTTTTCCTCCATCAGGGGTCCAAAGGGCTATTAGCTTCTTATTACATATCCGTGTACCTTACACTAAGCTAACCAATCTATTCCCAGAATAATATCACACACCTGATTTCTAGCTGTACCAAATACGCAAATATGATTCTCATGTTTATATTAACAGAGTCCTTCTTACACATAACATTAGTGTGATTAAGAGAGCCTAATGGGGGCAGTCGTTTGCAGCTGTATAGCCATCTTGTTAAGCCTACTAGCAAGTTTCTGCACAAACTCGGGTTCTACAAATGGATGAGTAGAACCTTAATTAAATAAACATGGCCATAGAGGTTGTTGGTAAGGATAGTACATATAACCACAACATTAGGGTCCATGGCCTCCTCCCCTTCAAAATAAAAAACTCTACCTTTTCTCAACGGCTTTTTGCTGTTTCTATTGTCTCGAGTTAGAATACGGCCTTACTGAGTTGCAGATTGAGGACTAAATTCTAACTTCTGGGTATTATGTTGATTATTCTAGGCTGCCTATGGTGGCCACATGACCCAATTCTCCACTCCTATAGCACTGCATGGGCACCTCTACATGGGTTGAGGTGATGGCAACCGTACTTGTCGTATGGCTTCCTTTTTTTCCACTGAATAGGTTGCGTAACCTTATTTTATCTCTTCCTAGGGTTAAACTTCATCATGTTTGTGCTCCCCTGAGAACTAGATCTGCAAAGGCCCAACTTTCTTTTTTCCTAGACCATATCCCTATTTTTAGCCTCAGTTTCTTCCATAACTCAAGCGATTTTCACAGCCCTTTAGTTCATCTCCTATAAGTTAGCATAAACAAGCCATGCAACCATATGCTTAATGCATCCCTTCAACCCTTGTTCAAAGTGGTCCTTTCTCACCTCCTCAAATCTACAGTGTTTATTAAATTTGCATGCGCACTACATTACACTCATATTTCCTTGTTTAAGGTGGAGAAATTCCTTCTCTTTTGCTTTTTTCACATCCCTCAGAAAGTATTTAATGTTCATTAAAGTTTTAAGCAGTTCTCATGTCATGGTTTGCCTGCTCGGGGTTTCACTATTCCCCCACCAATATGCTACCTCCCATTCAAATTGGTAGGTGGTCAAATGCACCTTGAATCGTTTGCAACATTCCATGATTTCAAATAGATTTTTCCATTTTGCTGAGACACAACTTATATACTATTGGATTTAACTCGTCTTCGAACTTAGATGGCATCAATGTATATTGATAGATCGTGTCCATAGCTGTTGGCTTTGGAGGTTGTTCATGATGTGAAGGCATTTGTCCATGCATGCTTATGAAGATGTCACTCAATTCGATTTCAGGCCAAAAGTTAACATAACAAACAATACTACCATTCTTTAAACAAGAAAGGAGTAACTTTTACATAATTTCATCATTCACAACAGAAAGAGGATAACTTCTAAATACTTCTACGATTTATAAAACAACAAAATGAAGGTGTAATATAAGTGACTGATGAACGATTTTTTGATATTTATGAATGAAATGGCTATCAAGATGTGTTCTTGCCCCACTACTTTGTTATTGATCATAAGTTGTGTATTGCATGGTTTGGTTTGTCAACTATGGAATGAGTGATGATGTTGTAACATTTTATATATTTCATAGAGGTAGCTTTGATAGTCACTCACCTTGTCTATTGTGAGGGTGAATGTACTATTAAGGGCCTAGAACCTGACACACTAAGTGTTGACGATATTAGGGATGAAGTGATGAAATTTGGTATCCAGAAAAGAGGATTAAGAAAATTTACTTTAGTAAGCCATAGTTACCTCTTTCCTACTAAGTGGGAGCTTTGTGCTGCTATTTTAAGGGGGTTAGATTATAGGATTAACATACACAGCGAGTAAGCAAAGCTCTTTGATTCACTCTCTGCTCTCTCTCACATTAATCCTATCATGACATGAGATTTGGGTTTAGGGGCGGGGATTCAATGGTGGCTCTAGTAGCCGCCAATTTATTGTTCGTATTGATTCATTGGCGATTCTTGAGTAACAAGATCCTTCGCTTCTACATTAATAAGGTATGTTCTTAATCTACCAATAGTGGTATCAGAGCCATTGCTACTCGGTTCTGACGTTGATTAAATCAATCGTGGTTTATATGCAATTAGTTCATTTAGTTTTGAAAATTATGATGAATAGGATTCTTAAAAGCTTGTTCTGCTTCGCTATTATGCTAGGATGCTTAATTGTATGTCATGTTGGATGATTATGCTAATTAAATTCATGTGCCTAGTGACATCAAAACCCTAAAATCCTCTAAATTTGAATATTTGAATGTTAGACCTAAAGCCTCTGACCCTTAGACAAAATTCTTGTGCCTTCGACTAGGTTCTGTCCTACCACCTGCCGTCACCTCTATGGGTACGACACGAACGCCCCACGATCAGACCTTAGTGATTTGCACCTCGACCCCCCTCTCACAGCCATAAATAAAATTAAAACAAATTTAAATTAAAAAATAAAAAAATTCAGATGGGGTCGAAGAAGGAAAAAAAAACCAAAATGTACTTATCAGGACAACTAAGGAGGGGCGACGTGTGTTTGTCATGCACCACCAACGAAGATGCTTTTTAGCTATCTTCTTCCTTCAAAACCCTCAAATCACGCCGATCTATGAGGTTTCATGAGAAAAACTATAGGAAAACACTGCATGAGTGGCACTTGTGTGCCACATGCTGCCGCCTGAGTGGCGCGTGAACTACCTTATCCAACTCATTTACGGTCGATCCGCTAGGTGGTGGTGGTGGTTTAAGTCAAAATGGTTGCAAAAGTGCAGCCCAGTGGTTTTTCAGTGGTGATGGAGGGTGGCGGCCACATCATGTAGAGGGTCAAGGGCTTGGCGGTGAGGGCACAAGCCATGCTAGGCTTCTTCTAGGTGGCAATGGTTACCAAGCAGTGAAAACTTCGAGGCAAAGGGGCTGGTGGAGGCGTTGGAGATTGGTGATGGAGGAGCTTCGGTGCTCCAGTTAATCTCTAGGCTCATGAGATCAGAGAGGTGAAGAGATGGAAAAGGTTAGAGGGTTGCTTTTTTTGGGGTTGGGAAGAGATAGAAAGCATAGGCGGAATGCAAAATCGTTATTGTTAACCATTAAGCCGTGGCCCTTTTTGACTTTGGGGCATTAGTAATATTTTCTTTGAGGCCATGACCAACCCCTAATGTTAAATACTGATTATTTTTGACATGAATAAGATTCAACCTATGCTTAATTATTCATATGAATCTGTTTCATATTATTAAGTATGGCATGTAATTATTTTATGAATTTGTTTTATAAAATTTAAATTCACAATATTACATGAATACATGTTATTAATTTTCGAGCAATATTTTAATTCATTTCATATTTTGTATTTTATTGAGAATTTTTACTTGAATTCGTTTCATTTTATGGATGCGTTCCATATAATTACTTGTGAGTAATATTTGGATATGCTTCATGTTACAAATTATGTTGTATAAAATATGTTGTATATAATATTTTGTTATGTGAATATATTTCATGTAAATAATCAATTAGTGATATTGTATAAATGCGTTTTATATACAAATTACATGAGTTATTGTGCATTTGCTAAATTGTTTTAGCACTTTGCCCTTGCCCAAGTTAATCAATATGACTTCGTTTCATGTATTCTTGCTAATTATGCGACATTTTATGAGTTCATTTCATGATATTTAAATTTGTAAAATTATGAATGTGTTTTGTAATTTGCGTGCGAATTTGAATATATTTCATGTTCACTAGATTATATAAATGTTTCTTATATAATACTCTTTGGGCGTTTGTGAACTTCTTTTGCAATATGTTATTGTTCGAATATGCTTCGTAATATTGTTTCATTTTATTATATAAATACGTTTCATATAATAATATGAATTTTCTGGTCAATATGTCACTACATAGAGTTTTAAATGACATATTTGTAGTTGCATAAATTCATTTTATGTGATGATATAATTTCACGTAAATTTGTTTTACATGATTAAACTGAATATCTTTGTGATATTTCTAAAAGTGTTAATTAGTTTAACAAATATGCTCTCCATAAGTTTTGTTCTATGGAAAAATGTGATAACTAAATTATAAAAACTTCCAATTTGTGTTTGTATGTGATGATTAAGAGTTCGCAAAATTTTCGATCATACAACATGAATGATGGAGCTTTTGATAATTTAATTATTTGAAAATATGTCTTATGTCCAACTTTTAAATATATACTTCTAGATATGGCAATCAGAATATGATTAGTGATTTGCTTACCAATGAAAAGTGGGATAACACTAACTATGACGCATAGAGTCCAAAGATTCAATTTCTTCTAAACAAGCGTGAAGTATTAGAACTTTTGACGACTTTTAGGTCTCTTAGAAGGGCAAAGATGTAACTACTAGTGAGCCGTATCAAGAGAGAGCCTAAAGGTATACCAAAAAGGTTCCAAGAACGATCGATCAATATGCTATACTATATTGTATGCATGCATGATGATTTGGTGGGGGAATTTGAAAGCTATCCCACTGCTGAGTACATATGGGATTAGCTTAGCATCAGGTTCGGATAAATTCATTTCCCCTTAAAGCTACGGACCTAAGGTTGTTATTGCCAAAAGGAAAAGGGCTAACGGCTATAGAGAGAAGAATATAGTACCACGTGTAAAGCGCTATACATTGTGGAAATAAGGAACCCTGTGCACGAGATTATCTTGAGCTAACTAGGGTACCTTCTTTAACAGTTACCTCTGAATAATATGTGTGCTCCCAAGCATTACTTGCCAACTTTGATCCCTAGTGGATTGTAGACATAGGAGCAACCATGTACATAGTTCAAGGCCAAGCCCATTTTGTGAATTTTTCATGGACTGTTGTTTTAGGAAACGACAGTGAAGAAGATGTCCTTGAAATAGGGACATATCATCTCAACCTCCTTAAAGAGAATGCGTTTCTTCTTCATGGTGCTCTCTATGCATCTGGGGTGCGACGTTCCATTGTGTTGTTTGTTTACGAGATTAGTTTTCTCTTTTGATTTTCATCTAGATGTCTTAGATATCTTATACAATGACAATTTGTTTAGCCATACAACATTGAAAGGTGTTTTCCATGTAATGGCTGAAATAAAACATCTTCTATCTTTACCACTTTTTTGACTCTGTTTTTAGGCATGCCTAGCTTGACCATGAGGACCAAGATAGAGTTACCAAACTCGCTGGAGGTGGTCTTTTAAGACCAACTCACTGGGGTTAAGTTTCTAGCTATAAGTTATGTCTAACTAGCAAAGCAACTATAAAGTCTTTTGGTAAGACTTCAAGGGCATCGAGTCCCTTGGAGTTTATTCACTCCAGACATCTGCAGAACCATGAATGTGAAAACATATAATTGAGCTAGATATTATTCATAATACAGGTATGTCTACTTATTAACCCACCACTATTAGGTACTTGATGTGTTCAAATACTTTGTGGCGGAAGTGAAAACTTAATTGGAACTGAAAGTTAAGACTCTTTGTGCCAATTGAGGTTGTGAATTTTTCTCTGATAAGTTCAAATAATTTTATGAGGAGGCAGGTGTACAAGGACAGGTAACGATTCCTTGGACCCTGGAGCAGACCTTGTTGTAGAGCGTAGGAATCGTAAATTGGTTGACATGGTCAGGTCAAATGATGGCACATGCTAACCTACCAATTAGTTAATAGAGGGATGCACTGCTTACGATAGCCTATATATTTAACCATGTGCCTAGCAAGAGTATATCTGTCATACCATATGAATTATAGTTTGGAGAAAAGCCTTCTTTGGACCACTTATGTCCGTGAGGTTCAGCTGGCTATGTGCACAACCCAACCCACAAGCATGTTAAACTTGGTCCAAGAGCTACCAGGATGGTGTTCATAGGATATCCCGCGCATTCCAAATGATATGTGATGTACGGGGAGCACCATAATGGTGGTATGATGAAAATGAATTTCTACAGTGTCAATTTTCTTTAGGATGAGTTCCCAAGCATTTGGTGAAAGTTTAAAAATAAAGACCTCAAGTTGTATGAGTTACAGTAAATCCTTCAACCATCTCTTGGTGAGGGGGATGATTTCAATTCTCACTAAGTAATCAAGGATGACACACCTCCCTTATTTGATAGGAACGGGGGAGACTTGTCTGCTCAGGAGAACGATGTTCGTCCTCAATCTCCAAATCCTGAGGAAAGTTAAATTGAGAATGAGATTTAACCTCAATCTCCTGTTCTTGAACGTGTAGTTAGTCCACATGTTTAGGATTTCACACCTCCAACACCATTAGTAGGAGTTATTCTCCACATGCTCAGGGTCCCATGCCTCTTAGAGAAAGGGGGAGGGATTCCTCGCCTAGACAGACAAGTAAGGAAGGCCTTAGGATTCGAAAAGAGAATTCCTCGGCGATATTCTAAATCGAAGAGGAAATATTCCTATGCATTCCCTTAGAAGTTGAGGAATCTAACTCTTATCAAGAGGTGATTGATTCACTAAATCACAAAGAATAGGTGGATGCATGGACTTAATGGTAAGAAACAAGGTTTAGAAACTTATTAATCTTCCACCCTGATATAAGTCTATCGAAAACAAGTGGGTTTTCAAGATAAAACTTCAGGTAGATGGTTTCGATCGATAAACTTCAAGGCCCCTCTAGTGGCGCAAAGCTTTACCCAAATTAAGGGTATAGGCTACAAAGAGACATTTTCACTTGTAGTGAGATTTGCCTTTATTCGCCTACTCCTAGCCCTGGTTGCCTGTTTGAACCTAGAGTTGTTTCAAATAGACATAAAGGCTACTTTCCTCAATGATAACCTTGAGAAAGAGATTTATATGGACAAACCATTCATTTTGTATCAAAGGGACAAAAGGACAAGGTGTATCCTCTTAAAAGGTATGTCTTCTTATGGTTTGAAGCAATCTTCCAAAACTTGGTACTTTAAATTCATGAAGTCATAACTTCAATTAGCTTATCTATGGTTCCAAAAGGCCATTGTGTGTATGTCAAAAGATCAACATAGGAAGATTATGTTTCTTATGCTGTACGTTGATGACATACTGCTGCTTGGAGCAACTTAGAAATGATAAAAGCTACTAAAACGTGGCTGTCCTATGTCTTTGAGATGAAGGATATGGGTGAAGCTAGGTATGCCCTAGGAGTGGAAATAATCTAAAACCCTCCCAAGAAACATCTATCAGGAAGATCGTGGAACGAATTTGGATGTATAATTCCAAACCCGTAGATACTCCAGTTGAGAAGGGTCTAATATTGAGTCTTGATCAATGCCCTAAAAAGATGATGAAATAGAGATAATGAACAACGTTCCTTATGCTAGTATTGTAGGAAGCTTAATGTAAGCTATGTTATGGGCATGGATTGATATTTGCTTTGCAGTTGATTTGGTAAGTTGTTATCAAAGTAACCTAGGGCATGCTGATCGGCAAACCATCAAGAGAGTCAAGTGCTACCTTCATGATACTGCTGGCTTAGTCTTTTGCTACCAAGGAGGAGATTTCAAGTCGAGAGGATACTCAAATGCTGATTTGGGGGGGGGGTTGGTAAGCCAGATGAGTCTAGGTCAACCTCATGATATGTCTTCACTTTGGGTGAGAGAGTCATGTTATGGTGCAGTAAGAAGCAAAACTACACACCTATGTAAAGTATAGAGGCAGATTTTGTTGCTTGTTATCATAAAGACAAAAAGCATTGCCATTTTTTATATATATATATATATATATATATATAT
>JACYFF010031957.1:20477774-20492399 GCA_017589665.1 Selenicereus undatus
AATGTATTTATATGTATAAATGTATATATGTACACACACACGTGCACACACACACACACACACGTACAAAAGGTGATTATGTTCCCTTAACTAAACCTATTTCTAGGGATGCGTTCAATGCTCATATGTTAAGTCTAGGAATTTGTAAGGTTTAGTATTTTGATATATCTTGTTATGTGATGGACGTGTTTCTTTTGTAAATGAGCAAACTGCTCATGATTTATTGTTCGACATTAGGCATATTGGAATGTCATAGGCTTTTGATTAGCCTTGTCACACTCGGCTTGCCACTTAAGTAGTGGACAGGATGAGACGTTACAATTTTAACACTAGGTGTGTGTAATATTAAATTATCATTGCACTTATGTTGTATGAATGATAAGTTATAAAATATGGTAATCTCTTTAGTAAGTATAAGATGAGACTTTTAAAAGTCTAGTATGAAATATAATGATTTTATATTGAAGCCTTGTAGCCAAATCTTGAGTGCCAATATTAACATTAGCTATGTTGATCTAGTGGCTCAGATTGGTTGTTTACGTAAAAGACAAACTTACAATTTGCATGACATAGAAGAGTGACACACCCAACTTAGTGGGAGATATGTCATGACACACTTTCATACTAACTGTGCTAAATGTCTACCTATTTGATGAGTGGCAGGTGAATACCTTTTTATTGTCACTATGTGACCTGTATTGGCAATACTCTTTAACTTGGAATTTTGATAGTCAAAGCTTGATGTTGCTACCTTAATGTGTTATCCGAGGGCTAAGATGTATATGGTCTAGTGAAACACATTAGAAAAGCGGTTGTGCTAAGATGGATTATTTTTAATTGCCTGAGGAAGAATCATTTCCCCATCACCATATCAAGTCCGGGTGATTATATTTAGTATAGAATCATTTGATATATCGATAGGCATAAAGGGACAACATATGCCATTGGTGATGATTTAAGTGATTTAGGGTATTGTTATTTTATGAAAGTGTTATGTCATTTCGATGGTGACTTGATATCACACTGCCAGTTTGTTTTTTTTGTTTGCATGCTCCATTCCCAATATAAGGTGTGAAGAGATTAGTTGGCAGAGAGATATTTAACTTATGATTTATATGACTGAGGGGGAGCTGTTGACCGAGTCACATTAATAACACATGTTAAGTGGGCGGTTACAGAATGATTAATTTTGTATTAATCATTCCAATTAAGTGGGAACTTTGTGCTATTATTTTAAGGGGGTCAGATTAGGGGAGTGACATACACAGCTAGTAAGCAAAGCTCCCTAATCCACTCTCTACTCTCTCTGACGTTAATCCTACCATCACATCGAATTTGGGTTTGGGGACTTGGATTCAATGGTGATTGTAGTATCCATTGATTGATTATTCGTATTAATTTGCAGACGATTTCCGAACAATGAGATCCTTCACTTCCACATTACAAAGGTATGTCCTTAATCTACCAACATTTTATACTCTTTTCTTGATACTTGTAGTTGACCTTGTCAGAGAAAAAGGTAAATACGATTCTTGGTATGTGGAGGTTGGTCACAAGGTAGACATTTAAGAGAAAGAGCAGAAGAATTACATTAAAAGAGGAAAATTTTCCAAATGCAAGGCTTCTATTATTGCTAAGAACTAGAAGGATTGAAATATTCCCAAAAAGGGTGCATTAACAATGACAAAGAGGAGATATGAGATCGCAGTTGCATCTAAGCGATTATAGCCCAAGCTTCAGCTTATGATTTTTCGGAATTGTATGTTTGATTTTGAAGAGTTTTGAAATGAGATTTTCATGTTGGATTATGTTACCTCTTATGACCTACATTAAACAGTTCAGTATGATGTTGGCTTTGTTCAAGTTTTAACCTATTCTTCATCAATATAGCAGTGGACTGTTACCCCCTATGTTCTTCTTCCCCCCTTTGCTTGATTGTTGGAAATAAATAGTTTAACACCTTTGTGCTTTATAGCAATGTCACATATAACTTATAATGGAACTAATAAACATTTTTACCAAGTTTTAGTTGCTTCCATTTGTTATACCACATAATTACATTAAATTACTAGTTTATAGTGGGCATTGCTTGTGAGGCACTAATGCTTCATCTAGTATTTGAAAAAGAATGCTTGTAAATAGATTGTTCAGTTTAAGCTTGTATTTCAAAATTTAAAGTAGGCCAACAGGTTTTTTTTTTCAGCCTTATCTTTTTCGAAAAAGTTATTGTTTGTATAGTTGATAGTGTTTGAATGACAGAAAGTAGTTTTAGTATTCAAGAGCATTTAGCCCTTTTTTACAATTAATAAAGTTAATTTTTAGCGTATCCCAAAAACAAAAGAAAAGAAAAAAGCGGTCTAGCTTTTTGTAATATGCAATCTGAGGTTTAATTTTTCTTTGTCATGTCAAGCTTGCTTTATACAACCACAGTATAGTTGTTATTGCCTCCTGTGTGCTCTCTCCTCACTTTCTCTCCCTCAAAAAACAGAAGCCCTAGCCTGTGTTCCTATAAATGGGCTACCATCGGCATCAACATTTTTGGCTAATGGTAAGCTCCATTTTGACTTTTTTCTGTGGCAATAGCTCTGTATTAGTTTGTCTATGGATGAAGTTTATACCTTCATATGTAAGAGTTTCATTTTACTCTCATGGGAAATTTGGTCTATCATTTATGAGAGTTGTGTTCAACTAGCGTGGTCTGGCATATTGAGTTTTGTTTTACTCTTAGATGGGAATATTAGTCTCTCTTTTATGAAGGTTGTGTTCAATTGATGTGTTCTAGCATATTGGATGGAGATTAATTTTTAAGTTGATATAGCATAGATCATGATGTCCTCTATTAATAGTAAACTTGTAGAAATATTGACTATATTGTTCATGACAAGATTATCAGAATTTCGGAGTCAAATTTCAATAAAATTTGTAGTAGTTATTCAAAAGTTGAATTTCAAGTCTATCTTTTAGATCTACAATTGTTCATCCATGATTTTTATTGTATATGGAATTTGACATTTTATTAATGAAATCATTATGTTTTGTTTCCCAAAGAAAGTTTGCTCTATGTAGCCACTGATGCAAGTAAAATTTGCATCCTTTAAAAGAGCATTTTATGTGCCAACTTTATGTCTATATCTTTTTCCTATCAGATTCATCTGCAACAACAACAACAACAACTACTCCTGTCATTGTGAATCTCAATTTGTACAAGGACCGAGGATTTGACTCCAAGAGACCCTACGAAAACAAAAAAGAAAACATTTTGTTGACATAAAATTTTTTGGTTACAAACTTGTTTGAAGTCATATTCTTAAATCAAAATGACAAATCAAAACCTACTA
Source organism: Selenicereus undatus (assembly GCA_017589665.1). Classification (NCBI taxonomy): domain Eukaryota; kingdom Viridiplantae; phylum Streptophyta; class Magnoliopsida; order Caryophyllales; family Cactaceae; genus Selenicereus; species Selenicereus undatus. Next base: position 20,481,113 of record JACYFF010031957.1, read on the forward strand.
TGAAAGCTAGCAAATACTAAGGATGTGATGTTTATCAGATGGATCTTGTCATTTGAACAATAGGCTCGTCTCAATATAGGTAGGGTAGAAAAAGGAAACCCAGGTCTTGCAGGAGGTGGAACGGTGTTGCCAAACTCAAGAGGTGAATAGGTTATGGGGTTCTCCACTTGCTTTAGTTGGTGTTTTTCTATCATAACTGAATTAATAGTGCTCTTAAAAGGATTGCAATTAGGTAGCAGGACTTCCATTTATATATCTAGTTGACTTAAAAGTGGTATTGAATAAGTTGGGTAATGCTCATGCCACCAAAGATGCTCATGGTTTCATTATTCAATAGTGTATAAAGCTCATAAGAAGATTGGGAAATGAAAAGTTTTGATTGCTATAGAGGGGCAAATCGAGTTGTTGGATTCTTAGCTAACACAAGATTTAATGATGATGATGGAGTGGTCACTTATACTCTCCCCCGGCTAATGTATTGCATTTACTTTTGGATGACTATGTTAGTGCCTTTTGATGCAAATTGATTTTTTTCATTATAATATTTTTGCTTTACAAGTTGCACCTTTGTTTTCGATAAAAAAAAGAGAAATGGATAGAAAAACAAATAAAAATGAAAATAATAACAAAGGAGAAAAAAAAAGGAATTGAAAATGAAAACGCCGAAAGCTTGATTGGACAAGGAAACTGTATTGAGGGATACTACATGTACTTCCCAAAGCCATAAGGCTATATTTGATTAGGAACACTACAAAGAAAGAAAAAATAAATAAATTGAGAAAGTCATTTGCTTTCTTGAGTTTGGTTTAAAGAAAATACAAAGAAAAATATTGGCAAGAAAATTTGGTGCAAAAATAAGTTATATAATTTTCCTTACAAAAACACGATGAAGATCTAGAGAAAATTATCATACGAGATCAAGTCCTAACCCCTTCCCAATTTGTATGCGTTTTCTCTCTCTCTCTCTCCTCCTCCCTCCCTCCCTTGCCCCAAAGGTTATGGTTCGAACAAAGTGGATCTCTATATCAATCCTTTAACCTACTCGTTCCAACCCACTTTCTACACCTAGGGCTCACACTGACTGTCTTCTTTTTGGAGCATTACTAGAAGACCTCTATTCTAAAGCTAACGTCTTTGCAGCTTCAATGTCTCTTTCAGCCCTCTCTTATCCATGCCATTTTCTTATGATGAAGATGAGGATATAATGTTAAGGAAAGAAGAATTCAAGGATTGAGAGAGAGGGAATCTTAAGGGAAGGATGTGGAGAAAAAAGCAGGAAAGACGAAGAAATTTTGAGGAGGAAGAAGAAGTAAAGACGGATCCAGTCTAACAAAATTGGAAATAGAAGACTAATATAATCATATTTGCTTACTTTTCTAATCAAAAATAATTTTTCACTCTTGTGGTTTTCCTTAATCCAAACAAAAGGGAAAAAATGACTTGTTCCCTTCTTGTTTTGTTTCTCTCTCTCTTTTTTTAATTTCAATTTTCATTTCTTCTTAGTTTCTTCAATTTAAATACCTAAAAATTTCATTTCTAGGTATTGAACTTCAAGTGTAAATGCAAACTCTAGTACCCAACATTTCAACTGTTATTTCATATTTCTCGCTTTGACTTTTAGCATACGTAAGTAATATTTTTTCAAGTTAAACATCAAATATGAACTCCAATATCCCATATTGCCAGTATTGCAAACATAACTTTGAGGTGATTAATGTTGGAAGAATAATTTAAGTTAAGACATATTTATTACATGACATTTAATTAAAATGCTTCATCAAATAAGTTCAATAGGTAGGTATAAAATAAAATTAATAAAGAAATACAACTAACTAATTGAGATAAAAGGATTCTTTTAAAAATAATTATATATTTTTAATGTATAAATATGATGCCAGTACTCCTCAGTTGGGCAGGGAGCCATAGTTCAATCTCAGAGTGCATAATATCAAAGCAGAGATCCTAAAGGAACTCGAATGTTGTCTTCCTTGGGGCCCCTCTCTCTTTTTGGCAGCCTTTCCTGACGTCAGTTGCTTGCACTTTAAATAACCAAAATCATAGTCATAGAGACTCCTTTTTGATGGGCACATAGGTTAAGCAAGTGTCAGCTTTCCCATCACATAGCCAAGTTTTCACTGCCAACTCTACTTCAGCTTTTGCCTTCTCATCATTGCATGTTCTATTGATGATGATTAGCATGGCTAAGACATCTTCTGCCCAGCTACCTCGCTAATGTAACCTACAACTTTGATATATTTTAATGCCTAGTGTAGGAAATGTATGTCTAAATCAATGGTAGGGAAAAGGGAGAGCTGTGCCGTAGAATACCACTGCCTTGAAAGCGATTTCGGTTCGACCTGGGTGCAAATCAAAGCAATCATTTTCTCCCTAAGGTTTACACAGCTAGCCTCTGAGTGCGTATAATTGCAGGCAGAGGTTTGGAATATGCATGGCTGCAATTGCCCAGAGTAGTACAGAGAATAGGTAGCAAAGAAGAAGAAAGGAGATGAAGAGTGTTTTGGTGTGTTGCAACAGTATAGGAGCTGAGTATTTATACTGCAAAAAATAGTTGTTGGAGGTGAGAAAAATCTGGTAACATATGAGATTTTGTGGCTGAAAATTAAGGCCACTGGCCATTAGTGGAGGAAAAAGGGGAGAGAAATTGGCAAGCAATCGTTGACTGTTACGTGGCCAACGAGTAAAAAATAAATGAATTTTCCTCCAAAAATTAGCTGACAAGGCCCACAACCTAAAGACCACAACAACTTTCACAGTTGCGCTGTGCCCAACCCGGACAGGAACAGGGCTGGTAGTTGGCGCCCATACGTGTGTGTTAGTTCACCCTTACCCCATAACATAACTAAAACCAAGCCCAAGAGAATTCAACAAGTCTAAAGAAAAGATAGTAATAAAAATCCCACAAGGGGCTTCTAGTCCTCTATGTAGGACAAGGAGTAGGTATGAAAAAAGAGCTAGCTTTTGCCATTACTTCCAATAATTCCCCAGTATTGGTGTACAGACTAGGCAAGAAAGGATCTAGGCAAAGGAAGGGTTCAATATTTAAGTATCAATATCTTTCAATTGAATTGATGCGTAGTGAAGCAGGGCAACACCCGAATATATCGAATGAATGAATCTTGAATTTGATAGATCCTAGTTGAGACCCCCACAATACATATCACCTCTTGTGGTCATTATGTGTTTTGCAATAGCTAACTTACGCTTTTTAAGGCCATACACCTGCCTCAGGTCTCATAAGTGCCCTATACAGACAACCTAGAGTCTTTCATAGAAGATGACCACACCTTCACACTTACGTAGGTAATTCCATTAGGTCCATCTCAACATGGACTACCATAATCATGGATATGGAATTATTAAAAGTAGAATTTTGCTCAACCTCAAACAGATAAGGCGGTGAATCCATTAAGTGCATCTTAATAGCACCACCCCAACAAGTTATGGATCTATTAACATCATAAGAGCTCAACCTCTAAAAAGCACTGCTGTATGCCATAGGGATGGATACGTAGTGCATATTGAGACCAACATGACTTCGTTTGACCACAAGTGGGTACCTTAATCCATGGGCTTCAGTGCCACCCCCCTTAACATCTCGATAACTATTCGCATGGCCAAGCCCTTGGTCAGTGAATCTGCTAAGTTTCTCTCAGATCTCACATATTCTAAGGAGATGACACCATGTTTTAGCATCTGTTTCACAACACTATGTCTAATGCGAACGCATCTCTTTTTTCCATTATACACATTGTTGTGTGCAACTCCGATTGCTCCATGCGAGTTACAATAAAGGGAATAATCATAGGTTGCCTCCCCTACACTGACATATCTGCTACTAGATTTTTTCTCCATTCTGCTTCTTGACCTGCCAACTCAAGAGCAATGAATTCAACTTTCATAGTGAAGTGAGCTACATAAGTTAGCTTTGTAGACTTCCACGAGAAGGTAAATACTAATAAAACTCTATTTGGACCTCATTTAACCCTTTATTTGATCCCCATTTTCCTATATTTTTATGTTGAATTATGATGGGAAAGGGTCAAATATGCGTTCTTTTGTTCATATTGTGCTTAAAGGAGTGTTTTTCTTATTTTTAGAAAGTGTTGTCAAGAAAATGAGAAATTCACCAGCGTTGATGCAAAGGAAAGCCATGAGGATGATTTTTAAGGAAGAAAAGATGTTCGATAAAGTTTTCAGGGTAAAAAGAGCAAGATTGAAGAGCCTAAGAAAGTGCACGGTTGGCCGTGCACTATGGCACAACCGTGCAGAAATCCTGTAGTGAAGACCCAGTTTTATGAAGCTGCGCATAGGCAGCCGCGCTGTAGTGTGTGGCTGTGTGTGGTAGTGCATGGGCACTGGTGCGTCAATGAACAACCGTGCATCTTCCTAGTTTTTGCGTTATGTAAGCAGATTTCAAAATTTATTTGAAACATCTTAGAGACCATCATGGGGACTTCTTCTTCACTTGTTTTAAGGGTTTCTATTAGCCACCAAAACCTTATTATGTGGAGAATAACTTTGGTTAGTTTAGTGTATACTATGTACAAGATTGTGGATTTTGCTATTCGAGACTAAGTTCCTCTTCTCTTTCTGTCTTTAATTTCATGCTTTTCAATTTGTTTGCTATGTCAATGGTTCATTATTATGCTCATGTTTTAAATTTATTATTTGTAATTAAATTTGTGTTCTTTGGTTGTGGTTATCCATTGAGATCGATAATTAATCTTGTTTAAGCCTTAACCTACCTTGTTTATGCTTGGATTTGAAGTTTTCTCTCAGGGCCACCAAGTGTTCTATTAAATGCTTGAATGAGTTTTCAACTGTGTTTTGGGGCAATTGACTTGTGCTGAAAGCTGAGGTTAATTGTCTAGTATGGATAGAGATGATAACTAGCGTTTGGACATGAAAATGGTCCGAATCCTAACTAGGTCTAGGGTTGCTACTCTTGTAGTTTAATTGGGCTAACCCCATAAGAATAGGTTTTTAGAATAATTAAACTATTATTTGACAGTTGGAAGAGGGCTTGGCTGAGTGTTTATGGTGCAACTAATCATCCCTGAATACTAGCAGAACTTGGAAGGTGAGGACTTGAGTTGATTATTTAGATAATCTTCAGTTTAATCATAATCGAAGTCTTTTTTGTTGGCCTTAGTAGTTTACTTACTCTTTCTGTCATCTTCTAAATTTGTGTTGCTTAATATGCTTGAGTTAAATTTAGTGCTTAGAAACACAACTCCCTATAGATTATGACCCGCACTTGCCAGTTGCTAACTATAAGTACACCGTGCACTTGCAGTATTTTTAACTCAACAAGTTTTTGCCGCCGTTGCCGGGGAGTTGGTGTTTTTCATTATTCAATCTTACTTGAGCACTTGAGACCAGACTTTTAATTTGGGAAAAAAAATTAAAAAATTGAAAAACAAAAGAATGCTTATTTTCCATTTTCCCTAGTTTGAGTATGAGCCATTTTAGTGATACTTGTTTAGTTTGAATGATTATCGTGCTTAATATGTAGTTTTGATGTATGAAAAGTGGGAAATATGTGAAGTCATGCTTGAGTGTATAACTCATGAGACTTGAGTCATCTTAGAGTTCATGAGTGGTGGTGTTTGTGCTCTAAATGCTGATGCAATGTGGGATTGCTTTGAGTTTTGGCTTGGCATCATTGGCAATCTAAAGATGCTAATGAGTCTTTTGTGTGCCCTTATCCCAATCCCCATGATTTGCACACACAATCTCCATGTGTTGACCAATTTAGGGATTCTTATTATCATCATCCTTATTATGCTCATGTTGTATGCTCTAATTGCCCATTTTTTGATCATGATGTGAGTTCTTGCCCTTATTATGTGATTTCTGATGAAACTTTTGTTAGATTAAATAAAATGATAGAGACAATGAATGAGCGAAATGCTAAGTCTGAAAATTAATTGCAGGAGTATCACTTATCACATGAGAATTACTTTAGCCTACCCACTTTTGGACGCGAGGTTAGTTTGTGTGATGATGATGAACCTTCTTTTCCCTTAGAGTTTGATTTTGTTGACACACCCTTTGAGTGACTTAGAAAAAGTGAGCGACAGTCCCTTGACTCCATTGCCACTTGTTGCTCCATCCTCACTTAGCACCCTTAGAGACACTACTAAGGGTGTCTTGACATTACCTACTTTTTCCCCCTCTTTAGCTTAATGCATAAGGCTCAAGGTGGGCGAGCCTTTTAGGGATGCTGCTAGTCCTTATAATGAGGATGATTCATTTGCTTGGTCAGAAGAACTTCCATTAGTTGAGTAATATTTAAAGGAGACCCTTTTAGAGGAGTTGTGTGATGATGATGTGGTTATTGGTGCCTTTCCTAGCCCAAGTCTAGGTATCCCATTCTTGTTGAAATCCTTGACTTTCTCCTTGTCCCATCTCCCTTATGACTGACCACCCCCCTTATGTGCATGTATTTGACACATCCCTAGGTGATTTTTATTGGGTATGTTCCCTCCATTGTTCCTTATTGTGCATACCTACAGGATATGCCTAGAAAAATCGTTATTTTTATTATGGGATGCATGCACAAGTATATGATAAGCTCTTGAGAGCTTTGATGGCATATGAGCTTGAGACCCGATTGTTGAGTGATACAGAAGAGTGGCTGATGCTCCTCCTACGTCTTATAGCCACATCTTAAGGAGATGATAGTTTAGGTGTACCCAACACCTAACTTGGTAAATACTTTACCTCTTTTCTCTTTATTTATTTTTATTTTGTATAAATCTTTTCCGTTTTTAAGTTTATCTCTTATTTTTGTATGTTTATTATTGTGGATTTGTTTTATGTACATATGTGTTTTGTTGGTGTAGTGACTCCTTGACTCCTAATGATGACTTTGTGAGATCTAGGTGTGGGGGAAGAGAAGCCATGCTACAAACTTTTGAAAAGAAAAAATGGTGAGAAAAAGTTTTTCTAAAAAAAATGTTTTTTAGAAGTTTTATACTCTATACCTTCATTAAGTTCTTAGATCGTAGAGAGGTGTCCTTGTAGTGGCTTTTGGTTGCAGAGGTAGCGAGCTGGTAGGGGTGTTTTCTTCGTTCATCGTGCTTGTTTACAGGTGGTACTTTTACGTGGAAAGGCACCCATTGCTCACCTCTAGTGTTAAGGTATGTGGCCTTACTCTGTTTCCTTACTATGATTTACTGTTCTTGTATTCTATAGCTCCAGCAGCCGGTCCTTTATGTTTCCTTACAAAATGTCTTTTCTTTAAATTATTTTCACAAATTCCTTTTATGTGGGTTTCTTGGAAACAGCCTCTCTACGGGCAGGAACGTCGGTAGGGGTAAGGTTGCTTACAATTGGATCTCCCCAGACCCCGCGAAAGCAGGACCTACACTGGGAGTTATTGTTGTTGTTGTATTCATGCTTAATAACAACATAGTGTTTAAGCGAACCAACTTATGCAATTGAAACTTGAAAACGACACTTTGGCCCTTTTAGTTCGCTAACCGATATCCATAAGCATAATACTTCATTGAGATAACTACAAATAGACTATTAACATGTCTAAACTTTTGTAATCATAACCTTTAGACATAATTCAGTTCATTCCACAATTACTTCGATTAGCCTCCTCAAGCTTCAAAACGGAATTCGAACTAATAAATTATTGGATTCACAACGCTATGCTAACATTCTGTTCATTAAACATTTCTCTACTGTCTCGTTATTAACATGCAGCATCAATTCAACATCCACAAGACCCAAAATCAGCACCATGTTCGTAATTCCTCAATCTCAATACTCAATTTACCCAAACTGATTTCTAACCTCAAAATCAACATGCAACTAACTAAATTTAGTTAAAATAGTTAAAAATAGTAATAATTTAAGAGGAAAGGAACCCTCACCTTGAACCCAAGTTATAGGCTCGATTTACGATCATGGGCTCGACTTTAGGGCTCAAACAACTCCACTTTCCGACCTTGCCCGGTGTTCAAACGAGCAGCACGCGATTCATACCCAAATTCCCAAATTCGAACCCTAGAACAAGCCTAAATTCGGTTATCAACTTGAGATTGAATTGGGTGTTTGTAGATACGAATTTTCACCCCAATTTTTAGGAAATTGAAAGAAACTAGAAGCTAATTTGCATGGCCTTACCTGGGCACGCATTGGAGCTTCAATTCGGCATCCAAAACCCTCCACAATAGAGGTAAGGGGCTTCGAATTTCGTCACCAATTTTGCCCCCAACGTTCACCAGGTGGATGGGGTGGTCGAATGGGGGAATTTGCAGGTTGGGGGTGGCGAAAATTGGCTGCCAATTTTAGTCTTGGAGTTGCGTTAATGGAGGAGAAGGAGGAGGAAGAAGAAGAAGGGCAGCAGAGTGAGAGGAGAGAGAGTGTCGGGGGGGGGGTCACGGGCAGCAAGAGAAAAAGGGGGTGTCGCGCGAAATGTCCAAAAGGCCCCTCCCTCTGTTTTTTTTTGTCTCAAGCTGATTCATATTCACTACCGCTAGTCTAGTTCTCAACCCGAATTCTAAACCCAAATCGATAATATAATCTTTCATCAACTATTTGTTCCCAAATCTATCTAGGCTCTATTTAATAAACATCGAACCATATCTAAGGTCGACAACCTAATTGATTTAATACCCATTAATAACCGTTAATAATGCTTGTTAAAAATCATTGAAAGATTTTTAAAACTAATATTAATATTAATAATAATAATAATGGTGAAAAAAACATCCTTTTAAGAAAATTATCATTCACATAGGTACATCACTAATAATTTAACTCGTATTGTTCAATAAAATAGGTTTTTATAACGCAAAAACGCGTCACGAACAACTTAATAGAAAATAAGGCACGCGGGCCTTGCACTCTTCTCCCCTTGAAAGAATTTCATCCCCGAAATTCCGAAACTATGCTCAGTCATGCCTAAAATGCACACCCCTAGACACGATCTACACAAATCATACTAACATCCAAATCTCGATTACAAATAATTTAAACTGAAAAAAAAGAAAAGAAAAAAAAGGCACATGGTATCCAGTCTCCTCTTTGTCAATCCTCTACAAGCGTCTACTCACTCTACTTGGGTGCTAAGGGCAAATCGTATTGAAGAGGGGCAAGTGAGTTGGCATGGACAACCATATTGAGCTTGTTTTGAAAATGAACATAGACTTTCGATTATCTAGATTGAATACACGTATTAAACAACAACTCTATTTACATGCATTGCTACGAATTGAAGTTCAAAGGAAGGAAAATTGGGCAGTTGACTCCTCAAGGTCATATGCTAGTAATCTCATTCTAAAACATAAATTCAAGTCACATCTAGGATCACCATGGTTAACACAAAGATTCCTATAACACGTTGGAACAATAAGAACATCACATAGCACCAAGCACCATCATTTAAGCACAACAGTATCGTTTAGCACCATATGGTACCAGCAATTTAGTATCTTCAAGCGTAGGACTTATAAGTAACATGATACCGTCTAACATGCACATAACAAGCAACTCGCAGAACAAAAACATATGCAACTGTCATTCCTGGAACCTGTAGGTCATGGACCTACACGCCTCCACTGTGCCACTCCAATCGAACCTATAAGGCCAAGGATATGGGAATGCAGGTTTCTAGGGTCACCCCAACATGCATTTAAATATATGTGTATGCAATTAATCAGTTATGACATGGGGTCAAGGAATTCACCGAATGCAATTAACAACTTAGATGTCACACTATGCCGTGCATTACAAAAGTTAAATCATTAGTTAATTCAGCTACGTGCTTATTCAAACTCAAACCAAGCAAACCCCAACAAGGTACAACAATTCATTCGTAAACCTTAAGAGTCACGCATTCAAGTATGATCATGGGTATGCTAGCATGCAATATGATTAGGCATAGAATATGCAAGGCAAGCAAATGCTAATGCAACTTCTATGGTCACAAGATTTCTGGGTAAGTGGATGAATAAATAACAACTCTAACAAAACATAAGAATAGGGGCACTTCAGTTCATAAGACAATTAGGGAATTCCCTTAGTCCATTTTGTCGATCAACTCAAGTAATCCATCTAACTCGATCATATGCATAATCACACTGAAGGATGCACTAGCAGCAGGAAATCCAAGTACTTGCACTTCGTTAACACATCTGGCAATGCGTACACCTTGGCATGTGGACACTCAAATCATTTAATTACACACAGAAGGTTATGCTCGTAAGGCTAAACCCATACGTTATTGTAAAGCACATGCGAGTCTACGGTTGCAACATTACCTAACCAAACAATTAGAAAAGTTTCTAATGGGAAAGCACAACCCTAACTCACTAATTGGAAGACCTTGACTTTCAAGGTCCTTAGGTTTTCAAAAGAAAATAGTTTAACTGCTTCTAGCTCTCTCTCTACCAACCTTTGAGTACGTCTGCTCACTCAACTATGGGGCCCGAGGAGCAAATCGTACTTTGGGGGCAAAGACGAGCCTAGAGTTAAGACTTTTCTAATCATTTGAATTTAGACCATATGAACTTCAAACCTTCGATTAAAATCACGAAGGCATAGAAGCGAAACAACTTTGCTTGTGCTAACACTTATCTCATTCATGAGAATAGAAGCTATTCGGCTCATACTCTTGGCAATTCGTTCGTTCACTCGATTAAGGAGCTCACTCAAGCAACACCTAACTAGCCAGACGCGCTATTATTCACTTAAAACTCACATTTGCACATTCAAGAGGCATATGTCACATAGTCACAAAGTGTTCCTAGACGACTATATGAAATGCAAGACTCAGGTCGCAACCTATGGTCGCAGGACCCTTGCTCTGATAACATCAATGTAACACCCTCAGTCCCTAGGGTCAGGAGCGTTATGTTTTCTTACTTCTTACTTAATTTCTGTGGTGAAATAGACAGAGTTTCCTCTAAAAACTGAGCATTTTCAGGCTAAAAGCCTTACAACAAATCCCTTTGTTAAAAAGAAACATTTAAAACTTCCAAAACATGCTCAACGGCTACATGCCGGAGTCCACAACTCTACGGGTCGCTCGCCCGGAGTACACCAACCGTAAAATTAATTAATAAAGAAGGAATCAAACATACAACTCAACGGATCATACATCCGGAGTACCGGGGTTCACATACCAAAATACAGCTAACTTTAACCAAGAAGACATCTAACTATTCAGATGGTTCACTCACACGGCCATACAGAGCGACTGTAAGGCTTGTCGCAGTGCCTCCAAATTAAATAACCTAAATACCCT
>JACYFF010031957.1:20492799-20531669 GCA_017589665.1 Selenicereus undatus
TATAACTGAAACAATTGCGAGTAAAAACAGAACTAATTTGGGGGGGGGGGGTGACTGGATAAAATAGTTGCATCTAATAAACAATATGATAAAAAAAAAACCAGAATCGTAAACTAATAATAAAATTTATGCAAAATAGAAGATAAGAATTATTAATCAATTGGGAAAAAAATTGCTTGACCTTCCAATATATATTTTACCATGCTATGTTATTTAATCATCGATACATATATTATATTTATCGAATAGTTAAACTGAAGGTTAAGAACGTCTGTAACCCCTATTTTCCCTTACTGTTTAATACACCTTAGAACGTCTAAGGATGAATTCTATTAAATCACTTAATTTATTACTCAACAGCATAATAAATTAAAGACTCAATGCATGACGATTTAGGAAAACTTCATTTAACCCAAACCATTAAATCCTCAACAGCAGATTTAATGTAATTTAGACCCAAGTTGATTCTTTTAACGCTGATGGTCAAAAGTTGTTACTAGTTAACATTAATTAAATGTTAGAATCATTTAGGTGGCCAAATAAAAATATTTTGACATTCAATATCAAACAATTAAACCTAATCAACTTAGATTATTCATAAGCATAATATGAATTTAGGCACAAAATTAATCTCAAAAATAACACATGGTAAAATAAAATATTAGGTCAAGCAAATCTTAAATTAGCCTAGCATAATAACACTAAAATCCAATATCTTCAATAACATTAAGATAATAATAATAAAATAAAAAGGGGAAAAAACCAAAAAAAACAAAAAAAACAACTAAGTCTATCTAATTGATTCACGGGTAGAGGAAACAAGTAAAAAGAGAAAAGGGAAAAAAATAAAAAAAATAAAAAAAACAAATAAAAAAAATAGACAAAGAGCAGATAGTTACGAAGTACAGTAAATCACACCAAAAAGTTGAGCTTCAATCTGGTTATAAACGAAGATGATGATGACGATGGTGAGACGTGGGGTGGCTGCTGATGATGGTAATCAGAAGAAGAAGGCCGACGGTGATGGTGATGAAGGTGCAGGTGAGGCGGGAGGAAGATGGTGATGGTTATTCTGACGTAGGTGATGATGCGAATGGGTGTGCGTCGAGGAGCAGAGGAGGAGGGGTTGAATGCTATTGCTGTGCGTGGGGTGAGAGAAGGACAGGGGCTGATTCTGTACGTGAATAGGAGGAGAAGAGGAGGGCTGAAGCTGATGATTGAGAAAAGGGGATGAAGAAGATGACTGCTGGTGATAATGAATAGAGCAGCCGTGGGGTGGGGTTTTATTAAGGTGGGTTAAGGTTTTTTTTTTTGTTTAGGGTTTCTTCTTCCTTCTTCCTTAGAGTTCTTCTTCTTCAAGACTTTTAGCTTTTCCATAATTCTTAAACCCTAGCCCAAAATAATAATTATGAAAATAATATTATTTTCATAATTATTTTTGGACCGTCTTGTAGTTAACTGTATAAAATTGAGCTTCTACGTCCTTTCTCCTCCTCTTAATTAAATTAACATTAATCCTGAAAAATATATAAAACAAATCAAATTAAACGAAATAATATATATAATACACTAAAAATAATTATAAAAACAATGCATGATTTTTGACTTAACAGCGACTCATAAACAATATGAATTATATGAGCTAGAAAACTTAGTTTACAACATTTACAAACTAGGAATAAGTCATATTACATCATTAATCACATGAATCTACTTCTATATGGCGTACATGACTCTTTTTCAAGCAGGGGTAAACTCCAGCTCACGTAGGTAGCTTGACTTCTAGCTATCTTAACAAAAGCCTGGGGGAAAAAGGGGAAAGAGTATGGGATGAGCAACCACACGCTTAGTGAGAATTCCCCTACTCCTTAAAACCCAAAACAGTTGCAGACAATAATTCTAATAATAGCCACATATCAAGCATTCATACTTTACTATCATATTAGGAAATCATAGATCCCAATGAAAGATTACCCTCCTTAAACTTCATTCCAACCAGTCAACTCAATTCTAGGCCCTCAATGACAAAACTTCCCTACTAGCAGGTATTCAGGCACACAAACAAGTATGCAACCAGGGCTGAATACAAAGGCTTTCAAACTCACTTTTGAAAACATAGTGACTCTCGATAAATACCAAGAAGGGTTTATAATTCCCACCATCTCCTTTAAAGCTTATGTTTCTTTCTAAAAGTTCTCAAAACATCTAAACTGGTAAGAAAGACTTGTCAAGAAACATACTTTCGTATAATATGCACATTGAAATGAATAATGCAACATTTGAGACTTCATTTGATGATACTTGGAAATCCTTTCATAAAATATGAATAGGAGGTGCACATTTGAAAGCTTTCTTTCTTTTCTTAAAAACACTTTACTAGGTCTCTTAAGGCTCGTGTTACTTTAAAAGAACTTCTTTTCTTTTTTGAACTGCTTTGAATGGCAAAAGGCCAAATCTCTTTTTTATCAGGAACTTACTTACACCATAGAACATCTCATTGTGCTAGCTAGGGAGGTCAACACCGCCCTTAAATGAGATACGTTATCCCTGGGCTATATGTACTTAACGTTTGGTCAAAACGCGTCTTAGTAGAGCAACTCTAATCTCGATACTGTCCTCTGTGGGCCAACAACTCACACCAGGATAATCATATCCTGAGTCCAGTCCCCCTCAAGGTTTTCTTACGCGTCACACATCAGGGAACAACTTACACCAAGATAGTCATATCTTGAGTCCAGCTCCCGGGAACAGCTCACGCCATCTTTGTGTCCAACTCCCAACATTAGCTTAGGGGGAAACAGCTCATGCCATCTTTGCGTCCAGTTTTCGCCCTCTAGCCAACTTCCCAGCACATTGTTAGTCTTTAAAGACATATTTCATTTCTCTGTCTCAAATGCTTACTTGGTTGAAACTCGCTTTTCAAACAAACGACCATAATCTTTCCAAATGCACATATTTCATTCGTTTTTGGCTTAAGCACTTCTTATAGGCACTTCTTATAGATGTTATAAATTTATTAACACATAAATCAACTTCATTTGAAACTTGAAAGCTTCTTAAAAATGTAATGAGCTTGTTAAATCGTAAAACGATTTCGTTTCGAACTTAAAAGCTTCGCATAAACATAATATGGCTACTAACTCGCATAGTGGCTTCGTTTTTTAACTTAGGAAACTTCTTATGGACGTAAAACGTTTGCTAGTTTGTAAAACGACTTCATTTCTAGCTTAAAAGCTTCGTATAAACGTAATACGTTTATTAACTCGTAAAACGACTTCCTTTTAGACTTAAAAGCTTCTTATAAAGGCAATAAGTTGGTTAATACTTAAAACAATTTCACTTTAGACTTAAAAGTTTCTTATAAACGTGACACATTTACTAAATTGTAAAACAACTTAGTTTCTAACTTGAATGCTTTGTATAAACGTAATAAGTTTACTAAATCATAAAACCACTTCGTTTTTAACCAAAATGCTTTTTATATAAACATAATAAGGTTGTCTAATCATAAAATGACTTCGTTTCTAACTTGAAAGCTTCGTATAAACGTAATTAGGTTCCTAAATCATAAAAACAACTTCGTTTCTAACTTGAAAGCTTCGTATAGACGTAATACGTTTGATAGTCCGTAAAACGACTTTATTTCCAATTAAAAAGCCTCTTATAAATTTAAAACGATTGCTAACTCATAAAAACGACTTCACTTTTTAGCTTAAAAGCTTCTTTTAAATGTAAAATGTTTGCTAAAATCATAGATCACAACTCAATAGAGACTTAAGTAAGCAAAAAGCACGCAAATAAGCTTGGCTTCATAATTAGCACTTTAAGGTACTCTTTTTTGGGTCGTATAAATTCTTTTAAACACGAGGAGGGGTCATTACCCAAACCAAAGCCTTAAAAACCTTTTCGAACTCACTTTTAGTTCGCTTTTGAAATTTCTAAACCTATCTACTATTCAGTCGAGTCACTAATTGAGCAGTTAGACGGTTTAGGACCTTTTTTACACTTTAGACGTCCTAACACACGAATAGGCAACTGATAAACTTAAAAGCATTCTCAATGTGTAAAACAAGCTTTCTAAACAACATTTTCTTTTTGAAGACGTCTAAAGTTTCAAGAATTAATCACATAATGTCACATAGCATATCTGGGGAAAAGGGTTTACACATAGCACATTCATACACTTCATATCACAACTCGGCAGAATCTGCCCAATAGCCACAGATGACCTTGCAATCCACACGATTGCGGCAATTCACAACCCAGGCTCCCTCCTCACATAGCACCGACCACAAGAACCTCAAACCACTCAATAGTTTCACCTCAAGCCATCCAACTACTAACTTGGTTGAATATTATCATCAACAAACCAACAATACATAAAACGATCATATATAGGCATTACATTCATGCTTAATAACAACATAGTGTTTAAGTGAACCAACTTATGCAATCGAACTTTAAAACAACACTTTGTCTCTTTTAGTTTGCTAACCGATATCCATAAGCA
Source organism: Selenicereus undatus (assembly GCA_017589665.1). NCBI lineage: Eukaryota > Viridiplantae > Streptophyta > Magnoliopsida > Caryophyllales > Cactaceae > Selenicereus > Selenicereus undatus. Next base: position 20,497,310 of record JACYFF010031957.1, read on the forward strand.
TAATATTTCATTGAGATAATTACAAATAGACTATTAACATGTCTAAACTGATGTACTCATAACCTTTAGACATAATTCAGTTCATTCCATAATTACTTCGGTTAGCCTCCTCAAGCTTCAAAACGGAATTCGATCTAACAAATTATTGGATTCACAATGCTATGCTAACATTCTGTTCATTAAACATTTCTCTACTGTCTCGTTATTAACATGCAGCATCAATTCGACATCCACAAGACCCAAAATCAGCACCATGTTCGTAATTCCTCAATCTCAACACTCAATTTACCCAAATTGATTTCTAACCTCAAAATCAACATGCAACTAACTAAATTTAGTTAAAATCATTGAAAATAGTAATAATTTAGGAGGAAAGGAACCCTCACCTTGAACCCAAGTTAGAGGCTCGATTCACGATCATGGGCTCGACTTTAGGGCTCAAACAACTTCACTTTCTGACCTTGCCCGGTGTTCAAACGAGCAGCACGCGATTCATACCCAAATTCCCAAAATTCGAACCCTAGAACAAGCCTAAATTCGGTTATCAACTTGAGATTGAATTGGGTGTTTGTAGATACGAATTTTCACCCCAATTTTTAGGAGATTGAAAGAAACTAGAAGCTAATTTGCATGGCCTTACCTGGGCACGCATTGGAGCTTCAATTCGGCATCCAAAACCCTCCACAACAGAGGCAAGGGGCTTTGAATTTCGTCCCAATTTTGCCCAAACGTTCACCAGGTGGATGGGGTGGCCGAATGAGGGAATTTGCAGGTCGGGGTTGCGAAAATTGGCTGCCAATTTTAGGCTTGGAGCTCCGTTAATGGAGGAGGAAGAGGAGGAAGAAGAAGAAGGGCAGTAGAGTGAGAGGAGAGAGAGTGTCGCGGGGGGGGGGGTGTTTCACGGGCAGTAAGACAAAAAGGGTGTGTCACGCGAAATGTTCAAAAGGCCCCTCCCTCTCTTTTTTTTTTTGGTCTCACGCTAATTCATATTCAACACCGCTAGTCTAGTTCGTAACTCGAATTTTAAACCCAAATCAATAATATAATCTTTCATCAACTATTCGTTCCCAAATCTATCTAGGCACTATTTAATAAGCATCGAACCATATCTAAGGTCGACAACCTAATTGATTTAATACCCGTTAATAATCGTTAATAACGCTTATTAAAAATCATCGAAAGATTTTCAAAACTAATAATAATATTAATAATAATAATAATAATGGTGACAAAAACATCCTTTTAATAAAATTATCGTTCACATAGGCACATCACCAATAATTTAACTCGTATCGTTAAATAAAATAGGTTTTTATAACGCAAAAACGCGTGACGAACAACTTAATAGAAAATAAGGTACGCAGGCCTTACATTTTCCTTTGGAATTATGTTTGCCTAATATGACAGTAATATACAAATGTAGTGTGACTGCTACTTATCATTATTGCCTGCAAATGGTTTTGGTTTTTAAGGATTTGAGAAATACGCATTGAGCGTAAGGTAGCTAATTCCATCTCTATTCCCCTTTTCCCAGGTTTTCGATGTGACAGGTAGAAGTTGATTTATGTACGCCAAGTTGGAATATCCCCTTGCTTTGAAAAGGTGTCAAGTGTGCACGTGTAGAAGTATATTTACGAGTTAAACGATGTAATATAATGTATCCCTAGAGTTGTAAATGTACGTAAACAAAGTACTCTAGTTCATGTAATGCATATTGTTGAGAAGTCACTTTGTATGGCTATGTGAGCCAACCATCTGATTAGTCAGTTGTCTTTTTAGCTAAAGTTAGTTATATTTTGGGATGTAAACCCCAGTTCTCCGGATGTGTGATTCATTGAGCTGTATATTTGATTTCCTTCTTTATTATGAACTCTAGTTCTCCAAATGTTTGGCATACTATGGGCGAGTGATCCGTAGAGTTTTGAACTCCGGCGTGTAGCCGTTGAGTTTATTTCAGCATTGTTTTATAATTCTACTCAATGCAGGGATTTATTGTAAGACTTTTAGCCTAATAAATGGTCAGCTTTCAAGCAAAACTCTGCCCGTTTCGCCCCAAAATTTAAGAAAACGTCAACATCACTAGCCTTAGGCTTAGGCATGTTACATCTACGTTTGGTCTTTATACACTAAAGATAGACCTATTGATTATATTTACAATTCAAACATCCGAATATCTAGATTTGTGTACAGTCTGGCCTTGTACTGACCGCAATCCGAATATGGTATGAATATAGTGATTTTGACCGAATGATTAGTTTATTTAATTCTGGAGTGACTCGGACTCTTATATATCCCAAGCTTAGTCCTATGGGCTTCTTAAAACTTGAATAGTTCCTCGCTACTTTTTTGTTGAGTTGTTTTCTTTTATCACATTCAACTAACTGTGAAAATTAAGAGGAGAGATAATGGCTCGCAAGAAGGGTAAGAGTAGGGCTGGCAAAAATCTGTCCAACTCGATTACCCGAATTCGTCCGACCAGGAAAAAATCGGGTACGGTCACCAAATTTATGTCCGAATTTAAAATTCGGACAACTGGTCATGTCTGAATTTAAATCCGGGTCGGGTTCGGGTTTGGACATTCGGGTTCGGGTTGTTCGGATTTTTGAACCATTTCGGGTTCGGACAAATTCGGACAACTGGGTTCGGAAATCGGACAACTATGATTTTATGTAATTTTAGTCCAAATTCTTTTGAAAATTTAATAAAAAGAAATTCGGACAACTGAGTTCGGACATTAAAAATCGGCTTTGGGTTCGGTCACACAAAATTTCGGTCACAATGTCCTAAAATTAAGTCACAAATTCGGACATTCGGACAACCAGGTCCGGACATCGGACATTCGGGTCCTGCTCCGGGTGTGGTCAAAGTGTCCGATTTATAATCCGAATAGGATCCGGGGTATGAAGTTTTTATCCGAATGTCCGATTTGTCCGGACCCGAATTGACCCGGACTCGAATTTTTGATAGCCCTAGCTAAAAGTAAGAAATTATATGTAAGGTTGGCAAATCATATGCAATTTTTCTGGAGGTAATTAAAGATTCAGTGTTGGAAAGAAAAATTTTGGATAAGAGGGTGACATTCAATTTTCTAGGATCCTTGAATGAATTTAGGATAATTGGCATAAAATTGAAAACAAAGACAAGTGCTATACCTTTTAGGATAGAAGGTCATAATCTATACTACTTATGTAATGTTTGGTTAGATGTAATCAACATTGTAATGTAAACAAGTATGTAATTGTGTTTTCATTACTTTGTTTGGTTGCAGAAGAGTATTGCAATAAAATAACTATCATGTAATTACAGTTACCACAAACCAAGTAATCATAATTGCATTGCAAAGTTGATTGCATTACATTACCATTACATTACATTCAACCAAACAATACATTAGCGTTTGAGAAACATAATAAAGGGATATATGATATATTTTTAATTCAGAAAATGTCATACGTATCATGCCACATGGAGTGAACTTGAAATTGGGGGAAAGCTAAACAAAATTGGAGAAGTTAGAAAAAGCTAATTTCGGATATTTTGCATTGCTAGAACCAATTCTGCTTGAACCAATTAACTCACGGATAGTACTGAAGATTTTGGAGAAATGAAGGGGCATATTAGAAATATGTGTATTATCATTCTTAAATCTTTAAGATTCATGAAAATTGGTCAAAAAGCTTGTGAATGTATGTTAGAGGCAAGAAATCTTCAAATGATACCAAAAGTGTGGTCAATATGAATATATGATTGGAAAACCATGGGCAAGGAAATGATAGCAAAATCCAATTTTCAAACGGTTGAGGATTTTCCCCCTCCACAAGTTCTCGACAAGCAATGGTATCAAACAATCAAAATCAAGGATGCAACAACCCAAAAGATTGGACATTCAGCAAAAGATATAACATCCAATAAATCTTCCCCAATGGAACACGTATAAGATATTGTACTTTTAAAAATGTTGTATCATTTTTAAAGGAGGCTGTTAAATAAGAGCAATTTTTTTTGCTTAAATTAAATTAAACGTTTAATAAACGAATTATCCATTTTAAAAGGGAAAGGGGAACCTTAATATAAAAAAAATGTTGTTTAATATATTAAAAAATAGTCAATATATAAACTATTACTATTGTTGGCAAATAAAAAGGAACTATATAAAATGCGTATGATAGACATATACTTTGAAATGTTAACATTTGAATAGCCCAATCATAACTTCAATTAGACTTAGCTGATCAAAATAACTTTTTTTGCATAGTCTAATTAACAACTCGTAGTTATCATCATATCTTATCATTATTCTTACGTTAATTTATTTCAAGTGATGGGCATGTGGCATATATTTGCATGTACAAGGCTAGACTTCCCCCATGTAGCTCTTGTTTTACTTCATATGTGATGTCATTAATTTGATGTTCCATATTTTGTTCTCCAATTTAATCATGTCAACACATAGATATGGAAAGGAGCATTCTTTTTCATACAACATCGTGGTTAAGTTTGATTAACTCAATTAGCTAGTGCCTTTAAAGTTAAGCGCACATGTCTTTTAGTTAAGATTTTTTGCATCAAAATCTTAGGTGGTTGTTTTTGCTTTAAAACTTTATTTGAACTCATTTCCTTTTTTTGGCTTTAAAATTTTAGGTGCACATGTCTTTTAGTTAGGTGATGTATAGGTTCGTGTGAAGTTGTGTCAGGGAACATAGAGGCTCAAAGTGGTTGTCTAGTCAACATTCAAGTCTCCTAGTTTATCTACGTAGTAATAATGATAAGATAAACTCTAAGCATACTGTTTTGCCTTAACTTATCTTGCCTTTTAAGTATGACTTTACAGTTTGCCTAGTTGTTTAATATTACATAATATCATAATATGCTTGGGTGAATGAATGGGCTTGTTTGTTGGATGTTAGGGTTTTCATTTGCCTAGTCCCTGAGGGATAGCGGTGATATTCCAAGCTTTTGCCTAGTCAATTAGTACAAACTAATCTAGTGGTTATAAGGCTTGGGGCGTTACAGTTCGTGGTACTAGAGCGAGAACTAGGGGTTACCGCGAGCCATATGATGGTCATCCGTATCAGCTCGGGATTAGGAGGTTCATAGTTAGGGGAATAAGTTTATTATATCATTTGTACATTTCATAGAAGTGTGTGGATGTTGAAGTGTGTGTTTGTCATGTGAATCACTTGTGTAAATAGCTATAAAATAATTTTTAACCATAGTGTAGTTTAGATGGCATTTCTAGGTACACTTGTTAATCCCTATATGTTTCCTATGATGCCTAGAACTCTAGTTGCAGGTTATATTCCACACTTGAAGGTGTGTATACAACCACACTTGCAGGATCTCCATTTCCCCTTTCATATTCCCATCATTAGAGCCCATTATTTGCTTTGGACCTTACCGTATGTTAAGGCTTGGATCCCTTTTAGTATGCGATACCATAACTTCCTCATGACAAGGGACCCTGGGGTAGACTGCGAGAGGTTTTAGGGACCTAGTGCTTGGGTTGTTATCATGCATGAACAACTCATGTGTGAATGGCTTGAGCAAGTAGGTGCCCCACCTTAAGCTATACAATACCTATTTCTTGAGCTTTTCCTCCTACCACTCGAGCTCTATTCCCTAATCCTCCATCAGCCTTATCCCTAGTGTCACCCCACCATTCAAGCTGGAGCTTTCGAGGGTTACTTTCCCCTATAAGACTAGATGAGGGATCCGAGACTTTTCCCTTGACTTCTGACCGTTCTGAGGGCTCTAGTGGGGTCCACATTATTATTGACGTCTCGAGTCCCCATAGGTGGTTATGTTGAACTCTGAATGGGAGAAGGAGGTGGAAGATGGAGATAAGCTAGAGCCAGAGAATGAGGAGGATGATGAGCCAGAGAGCGGATCAAATGTGGAGATCATCGATGTTAGTTTAAATTCAGAGACTGATGATAATGATAATGATAACTCGGACTACTATCCTACCAAGGATAATTAGACATCTACCACAAATGTATGTTTTACCCTAGGTCTATGATGACCTAGATGATTAGCTAGACTTACATTTTTTAGGGGAATGTATATATATGTCTATTGATGTAAATGCGAGTAGGTGTATGTACTATCCAAACTAACCATCACTGGCAACTGCCTATGATATTTTTTGGAGTGTAGGCGAGGTGACTTAGAATGCTAACTCGGGCGAAACATTCATTTTTGGGTAGGAGAATAGGCCACGGGTAGGAGGAACCAAAGGAAATGGGTAGAAAGGATAATTCAGCGTTTGAACTCTCATGATATGTAATAACTGTCTTGACAACTCGGTTATGTTGTTGAAGTATCTTTAGAATTCTTTATTGTTGATCGTATATTATATGTTGTTTAGATTCTAAAACTACATTCGTAAAAATGCATGGTTTTTGGTAGGGCTGAGCAAAAAAACCGGGTACTCGGACACAGACCCGGAACCGGTTTGGACCCGGTCCAACCGGGACCGGGACCGGTTCCAAAATTCAGGATCCGGTGGCAACCGGTTCCAGGTCTGGTTCCTGAAAGTTTGGAACTAGTACCGGTCCCGGTACCCGGTTACCCGGTCTAATTACCGAATGATCTTTTGCATGCATAGTTATTAGTTAATGTTGGAGCCTTTTTCTTGCTTTTTTGTGATGTTTGCTTAGAAATAGAAGTACTAACGTCTTTAGTGCTTAGTAGTTGTTGGGTTGGTGGTGTACTTAATGGCTTAAATTCTGATAAAAGTTAATTAAAAAAAAAAATAAAAAGTCAAAAAAGGGCACCGGGTACCCGGTTACGGAACCGGTCCCGACCGGTTCTGGGACCGGGTCCAGAAATTTTGGAACCGGTTCAACCGGGACCGGGACCGGTTCCAAAATTATTGGACCCGGTCCAACCGGGACCGGGACCGGTTCCAAGAAATTGGACCGGGTACCCAGTCTTGCTCACCCCTAGTTTTTGGTTATGAACAAGAACTAAATGAAATGAAAACGTCTGTTGTTGTGTAGAATGTCACAGGCTACTAGTAACAACCACCATGTACGTGTTCATAACAAAGAATTGGGGAAAATCAAGTTTTCAGTAAACTACCTATAGAATCACCCGTAAATGATACCACAAGTCCCTAAACCGAACATATCCCTTCACTCAGTTCATCCAAATGTAGCTGATCTTATATATTAGAGTAACCTGATTTAGGAACTCCTTAAGAAAGTGCCTACTTAGGTTGTCCCTGCTTGAGAGCTCTTTTAATGCTAATAAGGTAGCGGATGGGGTGGCAAAGGGGAACCCTAAAGTGTATGATGGAAAGATAGACCTATTGGAGTTTGAGGAATGGATTAGGAATATGGAGTAGATCTTTGCAGTGGCTGAGGTTTCCAAAGACCAAAAAGTTAATATAGGCACATTCCATCTATCAAGAAAAGCTAATCTATGGTGAAATACCATAAAAGACAAATGTGAAGAGCCTGAGTTCACTTGGAGTAATTTTTTAGAGGAGCTAAGGGCTAGTTTTTACCCAGTTTTACTATAACTTGAAAAAGAGAGGGGGTTTCCAAAAAGATAGGGAGACCAAAGTGAATATAGGAACATGATAGTTATTTAGTATGCTGCCAAGTTTGCTGAATTATCTTGCTTTGCCCCTGAATTTGTTTCCAATGAGAGAGTAAAACTATTAAGATCTGAGGAAGGTTACCCTTCTAGATTAGGAATCAACATGCTAGCAAGCCAATTAACCTATCAGGAATTCTATGAATGTGCAACAGCAGCAGCTAAAAGGGTGAAAAATGAATTGAAAGCCGTTAGCACAGGAAACCTAAAGAGGGAATGGAATGACCAAGGGAATGGAATGACCAAGGGAATGGAATGACCAAGGAGACATTTGTGAAAGCATGGCCCCAAAGAGATCTAACCAGGGACAAGCCAAGAATTGTCCAACAATTCTTGAGCCATGTGGAAAATGTGGAAGGACTAATCATGCCATAATAGATCGTATATTAGGAGCTAACAACTGCACCTGGTGTACTAGCACTGATCACTTAGTTTACAACTGTCCTAAGAGGCAAAAGGCTGTGGGAAAAGGGATTATTAGGTCGTTGTCCAACATGCATTTGGGCCCTGCTGCAATCAAACCCACCAATGTAGGGCGAGCAAATGTGATAAGCAAGAAGGAAGCACATAAAACTGGTATTGTAGTCATCGTAACCCTTTTTTAAATTCCAAACCATTTTATGTATTATTTGATTCTGGAACCACTCACTAATTCATATCAGACCAAGCAGCCTCCCAATTAGACCTAGACTACCTCAAAGCCATAACTGAATACCAGATCAATTACCTAAGAGGCAACTAGTTGAATGCTCCCTTGTCTACAAAGATGTACCTATCACCCTATCGGGTAAGAGGTTATCTGGGGAACTAATTCAGTTTGGCTTGTTAGAGTTTGATTTAATATTAGGAATGGATTGGCTATCGAGATATGAATTTGTAATAAATTGCAAAACACAAAAGGTTGTATTAAGAAACTAGTGGGGAAAGAAGGTTCACTTTCAAAGAGAAGGAGAAGAAGATAAAAGTCTGGTAATATCTCTTATAAAGGCAAGGAGACTCCTAAAGCAAGGGTGCATGGTTATCTATGTTATGCGACAAAGTGTAAGGCACCAGAAGAAAATATCCAAGATACACTTGTAGTGAGTGAATTTCCTAACGTATTTTCCGAGGAATTGCCTGGGTTGACACCACAAAGAGAAATATACTTCGAGATATAGTTGCTTTCTGGGTTACAACTGATATCTAAAGCATCCTATAGAATGGCCCCAGAGGAGTTGAAAGAATTGAAAGCTCAATTAGAGGAACTATTACGAAAGGGATTTATTAGTTCAAGCACTTCACCAGGGGGGGCCTAATGTTGTTTGTTAAGAAGGATGACATGCTGAGGTTTTGACTACAAGAAACTGAATAAGATCATGATTTAAAATAAGTACCCTTTTCCTAGAACTAATGATTTGTTTGATTAGCTGTATAAGGCTAGAGTATTCTCAAAGAGAGATTTGAAGTGGAGGGTATCATCAACTTACAGTCAAGCCTGAGGACATACCCAAAACTACCTTTAGGACCTGGTATGAAAATTATGAATGTACTATTTTGCTTTTTTAGGCTTATCAGTGCACCTGCGACATTTATGGATTTGAAGAATAGGGTTTTTAGGCCATGTCTGGACAAATTTGTGGTGGTGTTTATAGATGATATCCTAATATACTCTAAGAATAAGGAAGAGCATATTGATTATCTAAGAATTATATTGCAAACATTGAAAAAGTAAAAACTATATTCCAAGTTATCAAAGTGTGAGTTTTGGTTAGACGAACTGACATTCTTAGGACATGTGGTGCCTAAGGCAGGGATTAAGTTGGACCCGTAGAAAATAAAAGTCATAATGGATATGCCAAGGCCAACAACTATCATAAAAGTAAGAAGTTTTCTTAGCATTAAAGGGTACTACTAAAGGTTCATGCAAATTTTTTTAAAAGAGCCCTTCCATCAACTAAGTTGTTAAAGAAAGCAACCAATTTGAGTGGTTAGACAAATATGAAGAAACATTTTAGGAGTTGAAGAACTGGCTGACCTCACATGAAGAAACTAAGGAGTACACTATTTATAGTGATGCGGCAAAGAATGGGCTAAGGTGTGTCTTGACGCAAGATGAGAAGGTGATAGCATACGCCTCAAGACACTTAAAGCCTTACGAACATAATTAGCCAACCCATGATTTGGAGTTAGTTATGGTTTTTGCATTGAAAATATAGAAACATTATTTGTACAAGGTGCCCTACAAGATATACACTGGCTATAAGAGCTTAAAGTACATATTTACTCAGAAGGAACTCAATTTAAGGAAAAAGAGATAGTTAGAGTTGCTAAAGGACTATGATTTTCTTATTCAGTACCGCTTGGGAAAGACTAATGTAGTAGCAGATGCCTTAAGTGGGAAACCCAACACAGTCTAAATATTGTAATAATCTCACAACCCCCTCTCATTCGAGAGTTACAAGTAGCTGGATCGAGTTAGTAAGTCTCCAAAGGAAAAAGGCCTTGATAGGAGCTCTAGAAGTTGAGCCCTCTATTTTTAGGAAATTAAAGTTGGACAAGCCAATTATGATGAGTTGGAAAGGATATGGCAAGACATAGAAAAAGAACAGTCACCTAGGTTCCTTATGCATGAGAATAAAAACCTAAGATTTCAAAATCACATGTGAGTGCCTAACCAAGAAGGAATAAAGAGGAAAATCCTAGAGGATGCCTACAATGCCGCATGCTCAACACGTCCCATAAGGATAAGGACGTATACTTGAGGAAGCATGTCTGGGGGCCAAATATGAAGAAAGAAGTGGCAAAATATGTGGCTAAGTGCCTTACAAGCCAAAAGTTGAAGTGATTCATGCAAAGCCCCAAGCCAACTCTTGGCTACACCCTTATCTACACCAAAGTCCAGACCAACTTTTCTTAGCTGAGATGGTCATCGCTCCAGCATTTCACTCTGTTTCGACCTGTATTTTCACCAACCAATCGATGTCCAATAATGGCGACCTATGCTTTGTTGGAAAGCTTAGGAGGCTAACTTTAGGGTTATGTAATAAAATCCTGAGTTAGGTTGCATTTTGGTTCCCTAAAGTGACAGAAATCGCAGGGCATGGAGTGCTGGTTTTTGTTGAAAAAATGGTTGATTTGGGTCGTGTTAAAATCCTACCTAATGAAGCCCAAATGAAACGAGCCTAAGCTTTTGTAATTTCCTAAGATGTCTATTTAGTCTATGAGCTAAAATTTGGCATTGGTTTTAAATATTCGGATAAATGGCCTAAATATGTGGAGTGTGTATAAAATTTTAGTTTCGGAGCAATTTGTAACTTGTCCTTAATTGAGGAGGATACAACTGTTATGTTTGAGACTAATTAGCATGGGGTGATCCTACACATAGCAAGGAAGATTTTTCAAGTGGTGAAGTCCCTATTGGAGGTGTGAAGCCTTCTAGACGGAGGGGGAAGAATCTTAGATAAATACAAATTACCTTGGTTGTAATTATCTTAGTAATTTGATTTATTTTCCTAAGATGATTTGTAATCCCCCTATTGGTATACTTACCCCTAATGTAACAGCTAATCCCCACATTTTGGGTATTTATAGACCCCATTACCTCCATGTGAACTCAGCTTGAGTTGAATTGTGAAATGGAAGGCTAAAGGTCATCTTCTCTCCAAAAATCTCTACATCTTGAGCTCTCAAAACGAAGAGTGGTGATTAGAGTCTTTCCTTTAGAATTCTTCCTTGGTGGCTAGGAGCCTTCAGGAGAGAAATTTGGTGGAAAGTAATAAGCTATCATTAGTATCTTATCTTGGGCCCAAAACTTCATAATCCTCTTGATTGTTTGAGATTGAATCCAAGAGGAGCATCCCTTGAGTGTGATTATCCCATTGTTATATTGATCTTAGGAATTTGAGGAACCATCCTCATCATTAAGGCTAAGCATCAACACCCTGTAGGTAAAGCAAGACCCCTAGAAATACTCACATGAAAGTGGGACTCCATTCTACGGACTTTATACGGGCTTAGCCATGATTCCCACAAGAGAATGCAAGATGGAGAGTAGTGGATCAACTCACCCAGTTGGTGCATTTTATACGCATTAAGAATAGTTAGACGGTGGTAAACGCTTGAGTAATGAGAATTATAATAATGATTAGTAAAAAAATAATAAATTGAGCATGCACACTTCAATTCCATAATTTCTAACTTTCATTTTTTTTTAGGGCTCAAGTGACGTTGCAGAACTCCTATAAATCCTAAATTCCCATCCTTAGTGATTCAATGACTAACTGCGGTAACGATGATTATTATCGTTAAACGCTTCTAGTCCCTAAAGCCATTGACATGTGTAACCAATAAAAGAATATGGCTAGTATAGTGGTTTATTAGTTGAATTCATTTAGTAAGCCGAGAATTCATTTTATCTGGCTTGAGTGATAGGCTTTAATTTGAAATCTTGCATGGTGAAGGTACAAACTAGAATGGAGTTTGCACAACTTGATTTTACAGCAAAGTAAGTTGCTTGTTTTTAGTCAATAAAGGAGGGATTTTAGGCTCTTTCTTCTTTTAGGTGTCGAATAGAAATATTAATAAGAAAACAAAGAAAAGGAAAGGAAAGGAAAAAATGTCAACTTTTTTATTGCTACAAAAAAGGGGGGACCATCCAACTTCACTTGCTTTCTCTCTCATTACCTAGCAACCAAAAAAAAAAAAAACATGCATAACACTTCTTCCCCTCCCCTGTTTCTTTTCACGCCTCACCCCCCATGGATGCTACCGCCTGTTATGCCACCTTCATCATTGACTAATGCAGTGACCGTCGGTGCAACCCAATCCGCCGCCTTTTCTCCTCTTTCTGTTTTTTCCCTGTTCAAGGTATTTTTGCCCTGCTTTATCAAAGCTACTCCTTGTTCAATGCCTTTTATTTGAAAATGAAAATTGCGGATTAGCTTGAGGATGGTGAATGCAAGTAAATTATGGGCTTCATTATGTCGTTGAGAGCTTCTCCTTAGTTATCATTATGTGGGTCACTGGTGATGGAATCCTTGATTGAACTTAAATTCCATGAGTTTCTACGTGGTAATTATGTAATATATACTGAAATTAAATTGTTTATGTACTGATTTGGGTTAATCATCAATTATGTTCCAAAATGGAAAATGTTGGTGGATGAATCTATCTAGGGTTTAGGTTAGAAAGTGGAAAATTGCGAAATTGGCAAAACCTACTAAACCTATTGTGTAAATGCCAACAAAGCATGATGATTAATTTGGGAATGTTGTGATGCACATGTAAGGTTAAAAAGAGGTTCTTGGTAGTTAATTGAGGGAAACCTATCGTCAAAGAATGATATGAATTTTGTGATCATAAGCTTGTTGATCAAATTTAGATTGAAGTTAGTGTAATAGGGGGCCATGAAGCCACAAGGGATATATTAATAATCAAAGAACAAGATAAGGTGTTACTAGGCCTAGAGTATTTACAACGAGGGAATTTCGTAATGTCATTAGATGAGGGAGAAGTCGTGTATGAGAGTAAGGACTCGTTTGGTGCTTGGGAAGGGTTAATAATGTGGAATAGCCACACTTTCTTTGATTTTATAACTACAAGAATTGAGTGAAGTTCATAATCCTCTAAATTCCATCAGCCTGGATACCTCAAGTTAGGTTCTTCTTAACCCCTGAAGGTTGCATGTGGACTAAGAAAGAGAGTAGTAGGAGTTTTTCTCAATGTAGAATAGAGGAAAAGCTTGTTAGGCTAGTAGATGATTGCTTGTTTATATGGTTCTTTTTCCTTCTCTTTTAGGTGTGCCGTGAAAATCAAGTGCTCCAATAATAATAAAAATAGTACTAGCTCCAATAAAAACAATAACAATTAGGTTCCTAAACGTTAAAAATAGCAAGCTTAGAGTATATCTTACCACTGTGACTACTTAGATCAACTAGGAGACTTGAACGCTGACTGGACTGCCACTGTGAGCCTCTACGTTCTCCGATAAAATTTCATACGAGCCCATACATCACTTCATACTCTCTTCAACTTTGAAGGAAGTAGGCACCTTATCTAAAAAAAACAAAAGAAAAGAAAAGTAGGCAACAACAAAATGTGTTTTAGCAACTAAGCTAACTCTAGACTCCTTAATGGGCATCCCTCAAAGTATTGTTAAGTTAAGTTTATTGATTATGATCACTTTGATTAAATAGTCCATTTTGGACAAACTTAGGGGTCTCACAACCATTGAACAAGCCTAGGTAATTCAATATCTAAGAAAGAGCATTATGTGAGGTACGTGTATTGCCTATACTTTTATAAAGGTTCATTTTTTTTATTAAAAGCAACTAATCATGACACTTTTAATATGGCAATTATTTTTTTATTGAGTATTTTCACTCCGTAATTATGAGCCGCCTAAAATTCATGCATTCGTGGGTATCTCGGGGAGTCTATCCAGGGATGTAGATGAAAATCTAGCTTGTTAGGCAATTTGGGCTCCCAATATCTTGTTGTGAGTTGTAAGTACATCAACCTTAGAGGCTAATTGCTTAATCTACTCATCTTGCTTTTGTTGCGCCATAAGCATACATTCCATCATCGCCTCTAAATTAGACTTTTGGGGTACTTGTCTAGGGAAAGAAGGTCTTTGAAAACCGGGGGGTGGCACCGCATTCATTGGTGGCATATTCGGAGGGTTTGGATTAACCTATATGAGAAGTTCGGATGATTCCTCCAACCTGGATTGTAGGTACTAGATTAAGGATGTCATTGGTAGGTCTCGAGTTGAGGTTTTGGACATAATTGACTTCACTAGAGTGTTGGGAGAAAGGACTCCCAACTTGACAATGCAAAGTAATATGTTTAAGAGAACCACAAATTTGACATGGGGGAGGGGCACTAGAATTCACAGCATTAATATCTATACGGTCGAACCTTTGAGTCATAGCATCAACTTTAGCATAAAGCAAAGTAAGTGCATCAACTTCAAGCTTACCTCCAACCCACTTGGGTTGGCCTCGTTCGGTGGAGCATTGAAAATTTTTGAGCACCATCTCCTCAATCAAATTATAGGCCTCGTCTTCAGTTTTATTCATCAAAGTTCCTTCTGCCGCTGCATCAATAGTGGACCTTATAGGTTGGGTCACACCATTATAGAAAGCTTGAATAATCATCCATCGTTGAAGACCATGATGAGGGCATAACCGCAACAAATCCTTAAACCGCTCACAAGCCTCATAGAGCGTCTCATCATCCCTTTGAGTGAAATGGGTGATTTGATTCCTTAAAGCTGTCGTTTTGCTCGGTGGGAAGAATTTGATGAGGAAAGCCCTAGTAAGCTCATCCCATGTGGTGATACACCCTGAAGGCAAAGAATGCAGCAATGCTCTTGCCTTATCCCTAACTAAGAAGGGAAATAATTGCAGTGGAATGGCATCGGTGGAGACTCTGTTAAGCTTCAATACGTCGCATACCTCTAAAGAGACCGAGATGTGCAAGTTTGGGTCTTCTAAAGGAGTGCCTCCAAACTGGGATTGTTGCACCATGGAAATGAGAGATGGCTTGAGCTTGAAATTATTTGCATCAATGTTAGGGCGAGCGATGCTTGAGGCGATTCCTTGGACTCCAGGGTTAACAAAGTCCCTAAGCGTCCTTCTTTGGTCACCTCCTCCTCCCACCATATTTGTTGAAATTCTACTAGCCTCGATTCTTTGTTCTTCAACCTTTTGATTCTTCCTCCTTAAGCGGAAAGTCCTCTTCATCTCAGGATCGGATTTGTAGAAATTGATTATGCATAAGCAGGGAAGATTCCTGGAAGCACAATCACCAACAGTACCAATGCAATCAAACAAGAAATAAAAAAAAACAAAAAGAAAATAAAACACTTAGTTAATTATGTAAGACTAAATCAATAATTTAAAAATTGGTGCCCTGCAACGACGCCAAGAATTTGGCACATCCGCAAGCGCACGAGTGACGTAATGTAGATTAAAAGATCATCCTTAGGAACCAAAGTAATTTATCGAGTCCTTTCTATCAGAAAATACTAAGCAGTTACTTAATCGAGGATTTTAATATGACAACTTCTAATTAACTGATTCTAAATTCAATAAAGGAAAAGCGCCTAGGGATTTTTTACTTAAGAAAGGTGTTGGATTAGTATGATTAACATGTGCTTTTCTCTAATTGGATAATTTTGAGAAATTGCAATCGATCTAGAATTTAGTCTCTTCTTTCTAAATCAACCAAATTGCCTAAACTAAACTAAAGTCATTCTTTCAAACTTATTTGTCTTAATCTAAGTTTAATATTTTTAATTACTCTCTCATCCTCCCAACATGTAAATCTCTCATTCGAGTCATCACTATATTATGTCTTATCAAGTAGTCTAACAATCGAATTTTACCTTTCAGTTCTTCATTTAATTGTCTCAAGGATGCAAGCAAATTTGGGCAAGTCCACGCACAACATGATAATCACTTGATAAAATGAAATCAAACCTACATGAAAAAGAAAGCACAATTCTGTTGAATATAAAATGATCCAACTACACTTCCATAAAAAATCCCAAGACAAGATAAACTATCACTCTTGATTAAAAATTAAACAACTAACCAAACAATTCAGTGAGAGCTGAGAGAGAAGGGGCTTGCCAGTGACACCCTTCAAACCGGCAACAAAACTGAGTTTTAAGCAAGAACTCGAGCATTCTCAGCCACATAGCCGAAGGGAGATGAAGAGGCCACAATTACCAGCTTACCATGGTTCGTAGCAGACACCACGGTCTGACCATGGTCTTTGCTGGAATCGAATTCTCTTCTCTTCTCTTGCTCCATAGACATAACATCTCAAGGGCATCCATGGGGGGTTCATATATACTCAAAATGCTGGGTTGAAATTGTCCAAATTCTTGTAAATATCATCAGACAACCATACCCAAGCATAAAACGAGAATAGGAGTATAAATGGCAACTTAAAGCACATAATTCTCTTGAAAATGTAGCAAAATGACCCTAAAATGATATATACGTTAAGCACTTATCGGCTGCTAGGTTTTAGTTTAGGAGATGTTGGCTTAATCCATTGTGTGAGCTTGGATTTTTGTAAGAACTTAGGTGATCAAAGCCAACTTTGGTTTGCCAGGTTGAATCCTCATTTATCCTTCCCCTATTATGCTATGTGTTTCCAGTTTTTTATGCTCATTCTTATTTCCTTGTCTAAGAGTTTTAGTTGGATTTTTCATTATGTTGGTCTCGATTTTTAATTAGGAGTCCCTATATTATAGCATGCTTAGTTGAGATGATGGGGTTAGTGCATTTGGCTTTGCTATTTCATCTAATTAAAAGTCATTTAGGACCCGTGAAATCAATGTGAATTGGTAGTGATTATTTGAAATTAGAATTATTAAAAATTACTAATTTTAGTTGTTTGTGATCTTAATTAGTTTAGAATAATGCCAGAGTAGCTTAATTTCATAGTTAGTGACCTAATTTCACCCTCGTTCCTAAGGAGATGACCATAAAGTACTACAACGAAAGTCGTATGCTTGCGACTTTAAATTTACGCTCAAAATTATCGTATGGAGGCTAGAATGAAGAGAGAGACAAATAAAGGAGACAAACTAGAGAGCACTTAGAGAGAGCAGGGAATTATATTTAATTTTGTGCCCAAAAACAGAAGATGCTAGAATTACATGTATCTACCAAAATAACAGAATTACAAGAACAATAAAAATATGAAATATCTTAGTGGTAGACAAGACATGTGGCCACAACTGCTTGACTTTCCTTCATTCAGAGAATCTACCTCTATTCCCTGCTAGCTCATTTCCCTTGATTGGTTAAGTGCACCAAGATCCATGGCCTCACACTGGGCCTTACCTTGATCATATCAGGTGTCCCCCTTGAACTGACTCTTGTCCCGAAGGATCTAAGTAAGGATACTTGGCAATCACGTCATCAATCCTCACGGAACTCCTAGGTGGACTCTTAGGTGCCTAGCTTTTCCACTTGATTGACACTTGGACCGCCATTTGACTTCTTCTTTTAATTATTCTTCGATCGAGTATAGCTTCATGCTTCATAACATGTCGACGAAATATAGTTGAAGGAAGGTTGGATTGGTGATTTGGAAGGGAACAACATTTCTTGAGTTTAGACACATCAAAGGTATGGTTGATACTGGTACTAGGTGGTTACTCCAACTTATATGCAACCTTCACAACTCTTTCAAGCACCTTGTAAGGACTAGAGTATCTTGTTAATAGTTTGTCAATTGTGTGACTAGGAACAGAGCTCCCCTATAATGTTGCAACTTGAGATATACCCCTTCACTAATAAAAAATTCTCATTCAGTCCTGTGTTTATCTGCATGTTGCTTCATTTGATTTTGTGCCATTGTTAGGTAGTGCTTAGAATTCGTATCATGTCTTCTATGTCCAAAAGTAACTATCAATAGATTTCTAATAACTATCAAAAATGTACATCATTTTATGTTCATTTGCTATCATTTCTTTGGGGATCGGGTGCTTTAGCGATTAATTAGCATCCCTATTCCTATTTTACGCTTAGGTGTGTTGTTTTAATGTGTCTTGTAGGTTTTAAGACCTTTTTAACATGGGATTGACCCTCAAATAGAGGTAATTTTACTCACCACATACGTTCCCCTAACTCTTATACATGTGGGAGGAAGAAGAAAAATAGAAAAATTAGTCTAGCAGGCACTACGGTCAGACGGTGGTGGCCACCATAGACTGTGGGGCCTCCTAAACTTAAGAACTCTTCATCTTCCCTTCATTGTGTGGCTGAGATTCCTCAAGTTCTACTATTTCTAGGGGTTCCTTTGCTAAAAGAAAGAGCATCTCTCCCTATTCTATCTCTTATGTCACTCAAATTTCATCCACTATAATCATTTTGGAGCAATAAAAGAATCAAGGGAAGGCTACTTGCAAGAGGAGACTTGAAGATTGAAATATTTTTGAAAAGATCTCCATTTTTGCCAAGCATACTTCCACTTACTTCTTGAACTCTTACTTGATTTGTTCTAGGTAGTCTTTAATTCGACCTATTTTGATCTAGTTTTAATCATAAGTGAGTAGTTTCCTTTCGTGTAGGGATTTGCTAGCCAAAACAATGATGTTGGATTCCTAACTCTATCAAACTTGTCCTGAATCTTATTTGGATTGATTTTATCTATCTTGCGTTTGGATGTGAGTGATTTTGGCCAATTTGCTTACATATGTATAGATAGTTGGGTGAAACACTGAAAGGAGAAGTCCACTATTAGATTAACAAGATTAGACTTGACTTAGTGGTTCTCGAAAGAGAGTTGCACACTGAGAGGAAAATTGGCAATCAAGATCTTTAACTTAGACTAAAATAAGAACCTTTTAAAGAACTGTGATAGGATTAGTTTAAGTAATTTGGTTTATTTTGAGAGAGAAGATTAAATTATGTTTGATTGTATTCCTTTGAATCATTTAAACTAGAGAAAAGCACATGCTCAAAGGGACTAACTCACTGTAAGGCAAAACAAATCCCTAGATGCTTTTCCACGGTTAAATTCCCAACTGTATTGCATAGTGATCATTTACTTTATACAAACAATCCAGTTGAATACTTATTTCACTTAGCATTTTAGAAGGACAAAACCTGATAGAGTACATTAGTTCCTGTGGACCATATTTTAATCTAGATTACAACACCTACGAGCTTGCAGTGCATGTAAAGTTTTTGGCACCATTGTCGAATACCAATTTGTCAAATATCGAGTTAGTCCTCAAAAGATTGACTAAGCCCTTTTGCTTTAAACTTTTATTACCTCTGGTAGTGTTTGTGTTGGTGCTTGCAGGATTTTTTCCCTTTTTTGCAAAGTCCATGCCCATACAAACCCAATCCTAAGATAGAGAACTTTTCATTTAAGGAGGAAGAAATAAAGGTTAAAGAAGCAAAAGCACGAGGATCGTCATGCCTCACACAAAATGGCCGGTGAAGTGGGAGACCAAAAAAGGACACTCTAGGATTTCATTACCCGAGTGTCTAAGGCATCACATCAAGTATTGCCTGTTCTAATATGGGAGCTCATAACTTTGGCCCCAAGCCGACCCTCATCTCTATGGTCCAACAAGCACAATTTGGTAGTGCCCCAATGAAGGACCCAATCTACACATCTCGTTCTATTTCGAGGTGTGTGATAATTTGAAGTTCAACGGAGTCTCTACCAACATCATCGGCCTTCGATTATTTCCTTTTTCACCAAAGGATACGGCGAGAGCATGCCACCATTCTTTACCTTCGAGGTTGATCACTATCTGGGATGAGTTCACCGGGGTCTCTCTTGCCAAATTCTTCCTACCTAGCAAGAGAGCAAGCTTTAAGAATCAAGTTACTACCTTTGCTTAAAGGGAAGATAAGACGCTCTATGAAGCTTAGGAGTGACTTAAGGATTTGTTTTAATTTTGCCTTCATCATAGACTGCAAAAGTAGATGATCGCTCAAATGTTTTACAATAGAGTCACTCAATTCGTACAGTCTATTATAGATGCCGCAGCAGGTGACACCTTGATGAACAAGATTTAGGAAGCGACCTATAATTTGATCGAGGAGATGGCTCTTAATAATTATCAATGGTCCAATGAGAAGGCCAACCCAAACGGGTTAGAGGTAAGTTAGAAGATGATGCCCTTACTTTAAGTTTTGTTAAAGTAGATATTATGACTCAAAGATTAGATCGTTTGAATGTAAATGCTATGAGATCAAGCACCCCTCCCCCTTCATGTTAAGTTTGTGGTTTCATTGGCCATTTGACTATAAATTGCCAAGCTAGCAGTTCTTTTGCCCAGGACACAAGTGACCAAGTTAATTATGTTAATAGCTATAACTTGAGATTGACCAATGACCCTTTTTTCAACACTATAATGCAGGTTGGAGGAATCGCCCAAATTTCTTACATAGGTCTAACCCTCTCAATATGCCCTAAATGAATGCTTGACTGCCCCTCGGGTTTCAGAGTCATCTTTTTGGGAAAGAAGCTCCCTAAAAGTCTAACTTAGAGGCTATGATGGAGATTATCCTCATAGCGCAACAAAAGTAAGATGAGTATATTAAGCAATTAGTTTCTAGGGTTGATGTGCTTATTACTGACAATAAGATGTTGAAAACTCAAATTACCAACAAGCCAGCTCTTCATCTATACCATCTGGTAGACTTCCTAGTAAGCCTGGGCCTAACGTTAGGGAGCCATGTAATTCCATGATTTTAATAGGAGGTAAGCATCCTGAGGGACCGAGGGAGTAAGTAATGATGTGAACTTGCGAAATGATGATGTTGTTGAGAAAGAGGTGTCTAGTCCCTCTCATGATGTGAATGATGGTGTTGTGAAAGGTGTTGATGAGGTTCCTCAGGACCCCAAACAAACTTCCCCAAAACCCTATACTCCGCCTTTGCCTTTCCCTCAAGGAATAGCTAAGACTAAGCTTGATTTACAATTTGAGAAGTTTTTCGAGGTCTTAAAGAAACTCTACAGTTTAATATTTTAGTCACTGATGTCTTATCTCAAATGCCTTCATATGCTAAGTTTTTAAAAGAAATTTTATCAAATAAAATAAAGTTAGGAAAGCATGAGACCGTGACACTGACTGAAGAGTGTAGTGCTACGATCCAAAACAAGCTTCTCGCTAAGTGCAAGGATCCCGATAATTTTTCTATCCCTTGCTTGATAGGGAATGTGTGCATTGATTATGCTTTGCATGACTTGGGCTCAAAGGTGAGCTTGATGCCCCTTGCTATGTGTGAGAAGCTAGAATTAGGAGAAATGAAACCCACTACTATCTCCTTACAATTGGTGGATTGTTATGTGAAATACCCTATGGGTGTTTTAGAGGATGTGCCCATTAAGGTAGGAGATTTGTATTTGTCGATTGACTTTGTGATCCTTGAGATGAAAGAGTATATGTGCACCCACATCATTCTTGGGAGGCCTTTCTTGGCCACTGTTGGGTGCCGTATTGAGATGGAAAAGAGTATATGTGCACCCCATTAAGTTGTCATTTGATGTGTGGGATGATCATATGGAGTTTAACTTGTTTAAGGCTTCTGAATTCTCTTTTATTTGGAATAAGTGTCATAGAATTGATGTGGCAGACATCTCGGCAAGGAATGAAGTCACTAGCATGTTTCTAGTGACCCTCTTGAGCACTGTATGTTCAATGATGGTACTTCTAAGGATGAGAATGTTGAAATCGTAATGTGTGCTCAATTTTTGGAAGCCTCTCACATGTTTCACCTGCTCTTGCCAAGGTGAAAGAGCTAACGACTTATGATTAATCCTCCTTTGATGAGAAAAAAACCCCCCAAGTAGAAGTAAAACCTCTCCCTTTTTCTCTAGGGTATGAGTTCCTTGGCCCAAATTCTACTTACTTGTGATTGTCAATGCAAGTCTAAGTGCATATCAAATTGACTCTTTACTTAGCATGTGTAGATTGCATCATAAGGCCATAGCGTATACTACTGATGATCTAAAGGCATTCACCATTCTCCTTGTATACATTGCATTTTAATAGAAGATGACCATATGCCCTCAATTAAGCACCAAAAAAGGTTGAATCCCGATATGGAAGAGGTGGTCAAAAAGGAAATTTTGAAATTACTGGAGGCCGACATTATCAATCCTATGTCCGATAGCAAGTGGGTAAGCCATGTCCATGTTGTGCTTAGGAATGGGGAAATGACTGTTCTAAAAAATGAGAACAATAAGTTGATTCATGCTAAGACAGTCATGGGTTGGTGAATGTGCGTTGACTATAGGAAGTTGAACAAGACCACCCATAAGGACCACTTTCCCTTGCCCTTTATTGACTAAATGGGTGAAAGATTAGCCAAAGACTCTTATTTTTGCTACATAGATGGGTATTCAGGGTTTTTCCAAATCTCTATCCACCCTAGTGACTAAGAAAAGACCACATTCACTTGTCCATATGGGACATTTGTATATAGAAGCATGCTATTAGTGCTACATAAAGCCCTGCCTAGCTTTCAATGTTACGCGATGGCCATTTTCTATGATTTTATTCAGGACGTTATCGAAGTGTTCATGATGATTTTTCTGTGTATCGTACATCTTTTGGCTATTGCTTGAATAATTTGTCCAAAATGTTGCAAAGATGTGAAGATATAAATTTGGTCTTGAATTTGGAAAAGTGTCATTTTATAGTACAATAGGGGGTTGTCCTAGGACAAATTATTTCTAATAAATGTACTAAAGTTGACGAAACAAAGGTGAAAGTGATTAGGAAATTATACCACCAAATTCTATGAAGGGTGTGAGGAGTTTTCTTGGGCATTTGGCTAATTTGCTCACACCCTTCACAACATTTGGTGGTGGTAATTTCAATCACCTCCACCTTTACTTTGTCAACTTCAATGCATTTATTAGAAACAATGTGTCATAGGACAACCCGCTCTTGTACTATAAAATGGCACTTCTCCCAATTCAAAACCAAATTCACATGCCCACATCTTTGAAATACCTTGGACAAATTATTCATGCAATTGGAAAAAGGAGTACCATACATAAAAAAATCATTCAAATTCTCCCATAATGTCCTCAATAAAATAAAAAAATGGTCATCATGTAATATTGAAAGCTAGTGGGGGCATTACGAGGCCCAAATGGTATCCTCCTATATGCAAATGTCCCATATGAACAAGTGAAGGTGGTCTTTGTTTGGTGACTAGGGTGGATAGGGATTTAGAAAAAGCACGGATACCCATCTAGTTAAAAAATATAGGAGTTGTTTTTACAGGTGGCCTTGTTCAACTTCCTACAGTCAATGCACTTTCGCCAACCCGTGACTATCCTAGTAGAAATCAACTTATTGTTCTCATTCTTTACAACCATTATCCCTCATTTCTTTTGCACAACATGGACAGAGCATACCCACTTGCTATTGAAGATATGGTAGATAATGCCGACCTCCAACAATTTTAGAATTTTCTTTTTGACCACCTATTTCATGTTAGCATTCAACTTTCTTTTGTGTTCAATTGCGGGCTTATGGTTAGCTTCCATTAAAATGTGATCCATGCATACAGAAAGGTTAATTCCTTTAAGATCATCAATAGTATACCGTATGGTCGTACGATACAATCTAAGCACTCTAAGGCCCTGTTCTATTTTGCGTTTTTTAGGATTTAGCTAAAATCTTACATCTCCTTACAGCTTCTTACATCTCCTTACATCTTCTTACATCTCCTTACATCTCCTTACATCTTCTTATATCTCCTTACATCTCCTTACATCTTCATTTTATTTATTTTGTATTTATTTTCTATTTTTTAATTTTTATTTTTTAATTGTTAATTTTAAATTTTTTTGCTCTTTATTTTTTAGTTTTTATTTTTTATTTTTTATTATTTTAAATTTTTTAAATTTTTTAATTTTTAATTTTTTTAATTTTTTTAATTTTTTTAATTTTAAAATTTTTATTTTGTAATTTTGTAATTTTTAAATTTTTTTTGTTTATTCTTTTATTTTTCATTTTTCATTTTTTTTCATTTTTTACTTTTAGTTTTTTATTTTTAATTTTTTAATTTTATATATTTTAATTTTTAATTTTTTAATTTTTTATGTTTATTTTTAATTTTTAATTTTTTAATTTTAAAATTTTCAACATTTTTAGTTTTATTTTTTATTTTTTATTTTTTATTAAAAAATTTAAATTTAAATTTAAATTTAAAAAATAAAAAATAAAAAAATAAAAAAATAAAAACTTTTGAATTAAAAATTAAGAAAATAAGAAATAAGAAATAAAAACTAAAAATTACAAAATTATAAAATAGAAAATTAAAAAATAACCAAAAAAATAAAAATAAAAATAAAAATTAAAAATAAAAAAAATAAAAAATAATAATTAAAAAATAAAAATAAAGAAATAAAGAAATAAAGAAATAAAATAACAAAAATTACAAAATTACAAAAATACAGGAAATAAAAAAAAGTAAAAAATAAAAAAAAATGAAAAAATAATAATAAAAAAATAAAAATACAAAATACAGCTTCTTAAGTATATTATTTTGATATTATTATTTTTCATCTAAAACAAATTATACTATACAACTCTTTTACAATTCAACAACTCCTTATATCTATCCTTACAGCTCCTTACAGCTCCGTACATCTTCTTACAGCTCCTTACAGCTCCTTACATCTCCTTGCAGCTCCTTACAGCTCCTTATAGCTCCTTACATCTCCTTGTATCTATCTATCTATCTAAAACGCGAAATAGAACAGGCCCTAAGTAAAGAGTCAATTGAGATGCACTTAGACCTGCATTGACAATCACATGACATTTAGAATTAGGGCCAAGAAACTCATACGTCAGAGAACAAAGGAGAGGCTTTAATTCTATCTTGAGGGCTTGTTTCTCATCAAAAGAGGGGTTATTATCACTTATTAGCTATTCCACCTTGGCAAGAGTAGGTGGAACTTGTGGAGATGCTTCCAAAAATTGAGCACACATTGTGACTTCGGGATTCCCATCCTTAGAAGTACCATCATTCAACATACAATGCTCAAGAGGGTCACTAAAAATATAGATGGTGACTTCTTCCCTTACCAAGTTGTCTACAACATCAATTCTATAACGCTCATTAGAAATAGAAGGGAATTTAAACTCCACATGATCGTCCCCCACAATAAATGATAGCTTGCCATTTTTCACATCAATATGGCACCGGACGATGGCCAAGAAAGGCCTCCCAAGAATGATGGGGGTGTGCATATCCTCTCCTACCTCTGGGATCACAAAATCAATAGGTATATACAAATCTCGTATCTTAATGGACACATCCTCTAAAACACACACGGGGTATTTCACAAAACGATCCGCCAATTATAAGGAAATGATAGCGGGTCTCATTGCTCCCCAATCCAGCTTCTCACACATAGAAAGGGGCACCAAGCTCACACTTGAGCTGAAGTCACACAAAGTACGATCAATGCACATATTCCCTGTCAAACAAGGGATAGAAAAACTGCTGAGATCCTTACGCTTAGCGAGAAGCTTGTTTTAGATACCGACACTACACTCTTCAGTCAGTGCCACAATCTTATGCTATTTTAGCTTTCTTTTATATGACAAAATCTCTTTAAAAACTTCGCATATGAAAGCATTTGAGACGAAGCATCAGTGAGTGGAATATTAATGAAGAGCTTCTTTAAGACCTCTAAAAACTTCCCAAATTACAAATCAAGCTGAGCCTTAGCTATTCTTTGACAGAAAAGGGAAGGTAGAGTGTAGGTTTCTAGGAAGTTTGTTAGAGTCCTTAGAAACCTGATTAGCATCTTTCACAACATCATCATTCACATCATGAGAGGGAATATACACCTCTTTCTCAACAACAACATCATCACACAAGTTCACATCATTGCTTACCCTATTGGTCCTTCAAGTTGTTTACCTTCTCTTAAAATTGTGGCATTACATTGCTCTCTAGGGTTAGGCTCGTGTGTGCTAGGAAGTTTACCAAATGGTGTAGATGAAGAGCTAGCTTGTTGGCAATTTGAGCTTCTGATATCTTATTGTGAGTACTAAGCACATCAACGGTTAGAACTATATGAGAAAGTTAGGTGATTCCTCTTACTCGAATTGTAGGTATTTTAAAAGGGTCACTGGTCGGTCTCAGGATGTAGTTGTTGACATAATTGACTTGGTTACTGGTGTCGTGGGCAAAAGGACTCCCAACTTGGTAATTTATAGTTAAGCGGTCAACAAAACCACAAATTTCACATGGAGGGGGGGGGGCACTTTAATTCACAACATTTACATTCAAACGGTGTAATCTTTGAGTCATAGCATCTACTTTAGCAAAAAGCAAAGTCTGAGCATCAACTTCTAACTTGTTATTAAGAGCCATCTACTCTATCAAATCATATGCCTCTTCTTCCATCTCGCTCATCAAGGTGCTACCTGGTGCCATATCTATGGTAGACTGTCAAGTTGAGTGACCCCATTATAGAACCTTTGAATGATCATCCACTTTTGAACTTCACGGTGAGGGCACAATTGCAACAAATCGTTGAAGTGCTCCTAAGCCTCTTAGAGTGTCTCATCTTTCCTTTGAGCAAAGGTGGTAATTTGATTCCTTAAGCTTTCCATCTTGCTAGGTGGGAAGAATTTGGCAAGAAAGGCCCAGGTGAGCTTATCCCAGGTAGTGATTGACCCCTGAGGCAAAGAATGGAACCATGCTCTTGCCTTATCCTTTAGTGAAAAAAGAAATAATCGAAGGTAGGTGGCATCGACAGAGACTCCATGGAGCTTCCAAGTATAACATACCTCTAAAGAGACCGAGAGGCGTAGATTGGGGTCATCTATGGGGGCCCCACCGAATTTTGCTTGTTACACCATGGAGATGAGGGTCGGCTTGAGCTCAGAGTTATAAGCCTCCAAATTAGGACGAGCAATACTTGATGTGATGCCTTGGACTCCCAAGGTAATGAAATCCCAGAGTGCCATTCTTTGATCTCCTAGTCCACCGGCCATTTTATGTGAGGTATCACGAGCCTTGTACTTTTGCTTCCCTAACCTTTGTTTCTTCCTCCTTAAATAAAAAGTCCTCTCTATCTTGGGATCAGGTTCGTATGGGAATGGACTTCGCATAAAAGGGGAAAATCCTACAAGCACCAACATAACCACTACCAAAGAAAATCAAAAAATTAGAAGGAAACATGCTTAGTGAATCTTCTATGGACTAACTTCATATTTGGCAAATTGGTCTCCGATAACAGCACCAAAAACTTGAAACACACCGCAAGTTCATAGGTATTATTGTCTAGATTAAAATATCGTCCTTAGGGACCAATGCACTTTATCAAGTTTTGTCCTTCTAAAATGCTAAGCAAAATAAGCATTCAATTGGATTGTTTATGTACACTAAATGGTCACTACATAACAAAGTTAGGAATCCAAACAACAAAAAGCATCTAGGGATTTGATTTGCCTTGTAATGAGTTAGACTCTAAATTGGGCAAGTGTTTTTCTCTAGTTTGGATGATACAAAGGAATACAATCAAACATTCTCTCACAAAATAAACCAAATTACTTAAACCAATCCAATCACCATTCTTTCAAAGGTTCTTATTTTAGTCTAAGTTTAAGATCTTAATTGCCAATTTTCCTCTCAACATGCAATTCTCTTTCAAGAACCACTAAGTCAAGTCTAATCTTGTTAATCTAATAGTGGGTTTCTCCTTTCAGTGTTTTACCCAACTATCTATGCATATGTAAGAAAATTAGCCAAAGTCACTCACATTCAATCAAATACAAGATAGATAGAATTAATCTAAATATGATTAAGCACAAGTTCGATAGAGTTAGGAATTCAACATCATTGTTTTGGCTAGCACTACAACAAATCAAGAAAGAGTTCAAGAAGTGAGAGGAAAGTATGCTTAGTAACAATGTAGATCTCTTCAATAATCTTTTAATCTTTAAGTTTCCCCTTGCAAGTAGCCTTCCTTTAAGCCTTCCATTGCTCCAAAATGATTAACATGGATGAAGTTTGAGTGACCTGAGAGATAAAGTAAGCAGGGATCCCCTTTCTTTCAGCCGAGAGACCCCTAAGAATGGCAGAACGTAAGGAATCTTAGCCGCACAATGAAGGGAAGATGAAGAGTTCTTTAGTTTGGGAGACACCACGGTCCGTGGTGGTAACCATTGTCTGAACATGGTGCTTGCTCGACCAACTTTCTCTTTTTCTTCTTCCTCCCATGGGCATAAGAACTGGGGGGAACCTACACGGTGAGTTAAATTACCTCCATTTGAGGGTCAACTGCATGCCAAAAAGGTCTTAAACATGCAAGGCACATCAAAACAACATACCTAAGCGTAAAATAGGAATATGGATGCTAATCAATAGCTAAAGCACTCAATGCCCCAAGAAATGATAACAAATGACCCTGAAACAATGTACATTTTCAATAGTTATCAATTCCACATAACATTCACCTGGCATATATGGAATGTGTATGGGTGATAGTTGGTCATGTATCACCATATGGAGTTTTCTAAGCTACAATATGGTAGATGGTTTTATAACACAATTTTGTTAATTGTAGCCATGAACTCCACTTATGAGATTTTTCCCCAGTTATGCATCTCAAATAATTTCCAAGGCATCTGTTGAGAACCTCTACTTGGCCATCCGATTAAGGGTGATAAGAGGAAGAGTGAAAAGTGATGCAAATAAACTCCTTGTACAACAAAAAATGCTTGTCAAAATCAACTAAGAACTGCATCTCGATCATTTACAGTGATTTGAAGCATGCCATCTGATTTGTAGACATGGTCAAGCTAAGCTTGAGCTCTACTTTGGGTTGTGTATGGATGGAATAATGGAATAAAATGGGCATACTTTGTTAGTTGATCCACCACCACTAAAATAACTTCCCTACCCTTGGCCTCTGGAATACCATCAATGACGTTTATTAATACACCTGTCCAGATAGAGGAAGAAATGGGCAGAGGTTGCAAGAGCCCCGAAGAAGCCACAGTTTCATACTTATTTCTTTGAAAAATATCACATGTTTGAATAAAGCTTTTGACATCTTTTCTAATTCTATTTCGGTAAAAAAGGGCAACAATGTCCCCCCACTGCTGAGGTGTGCAGCCACTTAACAATCTTGCATTGTACTTAGGAATCATTTCTCACCACTAATTTTCCTCTCCTTCTTAGCTAGCTATTCTACTGAATATATTTACTATTGGCTAAAGCACCCATTTCCTCTACCTTTAGCATCTTTTCAAACTATATACGATCTTAGTACCATGATATTTGTACTTAGACATGCAAGTTACCTTCTATCACAGATAGAACAGAACCCAAAATTTGCTCTGCAGATAGTCTTGAAAAGGCATCAGCTAGTGTATTATCCTTTTCTATATTGTAAACTATCTCATAATAGTATAATAAGCCAGTGGTTCTGGAGTTTGGTGCGCAAGGATTGCTACAAAAAGATGCTTCAAACTTTGATGACCAACTCTTATGATGAAGTGTCTATGCTAAAGGTATTGATGCCATTTTTCAATAGCATAAACTATTCCCATGAAATCCTTCTCATATGTAGACAAGGAAACAAGCTTTGGAGCCAAAACTTTGCTTACAAAAGTAATGGGAAGACCATAATCTTGCATGAGTGGAGCTCCTATCTTGCTCACACAAGCATTTTCTTTTACCGCAAATCCCTTTGAAAGATCAGGTAATGCTAAGGTAAAAGCTGTAAATAGAGCTTGTCCGAAATTAAGGAAGGCTACATTATGCCCTTCTCTATCCAATGGAATGCATCCTTCTTCAATAGGTTTGTCAATGGTCTTGCAGTTTTCCCATAATCCTTCACAAACCTTCATTAATGCCCTTCTAAGCCTAAGAATGCCCTACATTGTTTGATGTTGGTAGGAAATGATCAAGTTTCAACCTTCTTAGGATCACTTATCAGGCCTAAATATTCTATTTTGGTAGCACCAAAACACCTTTTCATCAATTTATCAAATGAATGGTGCTCCCTTAGTGGTTGAAATATAGAACATAGATGGAAAATGCGTTCTTGTAAAGTTTTATTGTCGATCAATATGTCATTAAAGAAGATCAATATAAATTTTCTAAGATGACTAGGAGCAAATATCGTATTCATGAGGTTTTGAAATGTTGATTGACCATTCCTCAATCCAAATGGCGTCACAAGATAATAATAAAAACCAGCGTGGAGTTGAAAGATTGTTTCAAAAACATCAGACTTTTCCAATCTCCCCTGATGATATCCAATTTGTACTTAAGAATATATTTTGGACCCATGCAACTCTTCTAGCAGTTCTTTAATGACATGTATAGGTACCTATCTTTGAGAGTGTGTTTATTTAGAGCTCTATAATATACCTAGAATCTGTGAGTATCATCCTTCTTATTCACCGATACTACCGAGCTAGCATAAGGACTATTACTATGTTAAGTCACTCTAATTCAAGCATGTCCTTTACAATTCTTTCAATAATATCCTTTTATGCTGAATTATAATGGTAAGGCCTCTTGTTTACAAGTTCCGAGCCCTCAATCCATGGTATGGTGCGTTCATACAAGGGTCTGCACAGTGGTAGCTCTTTCGGTGGTTGGAATTATATCCTTGAATGCCTCTAAAAGCATTTGAATCTCGAGGTTGACTAAGGTTGTGTTCTTAGAATGAATTTACAGGTTAAAAAGCTCCAGAGGTAGATCATTGTGCTCAGTGGACTAGGGGCTCAACTAAATCATTTTTAAGCGGAGGCTGAGGGTTAAAAGCTTATTGAGATTTTTGGGGCCGATGGTTTGCATTGCCTTCTGGGCGGCTCCTCTCCGTACTTGTTGAGTCCTTTTGTACTGGAACTCTATCTTAAGTTCACTAAAGTTCCACAAAATTGAGCCTAGGGTGGACAACCATTGAATTCCAAGAACCATACCATGCCTTCTTAACGGTTCTATGCTTAGTGTTTAGTACTCACCAAGTGAAGCGTGGAACCATTGTAGAAGCTGAAAGTTTGCTTCCATTTGCCACCACTATGAATGTTGGTGATATCAGTTGCATAATGCAACTCAATTTTATTCCATATCCTTATCCAAAACGTCGTGGGTGCGACTTGAGTCCACTAAAATTTGTGGGAGTTGTTTCATACAATGTCTTATAATTCGCATGGTATAGAAGGTCCGGGCACCCCCTTGCATGGATTGATATTTAAGCAGTTTCCCAGTAGTTCATCATTCGAACTTGGTGTTGTTGTACTCAACCTCTTGATCAATTCCTGCATCATCCACTGTAGTTATAAAAAACGTGAGACTTATTCTATTAATATTGGTGGATTGGGGTTTATTTTTCATCACATTAAAAGCACATTGTCTTACTCCGTTAGTCATTGATTATGGAAGTGGTAACATTTTGAGTTTGTCTAAATGGATTAGGTATGGACACAAGGGAAAGTGAGTTTTGTGAGATCAGGGAGGGGTATTTAAATGGAGGGTCTAGGTTTTTGCTTGGATAAGGTTGAAATCATCTTCCTGGATTGAATTTTTTTCCTCAATCCTTAACATCCCAAGATTACCAAAGTACCAAAGTGGGACGTAAGCTTACATTATTCTTCTTCTTGAAAGCTTGAGCAAGACATGAAAGTAATAATAGGAAATAGTCAAGCAAAGTAGCTAAGGTGAGATCGCACCCTTACAACTGAGGGTAAATCTTGTGGCTTTTGCTAGCCTAAGTTGTTCTTTGCCAGTGTCGTTCCCAGCATCGATGAACCTACCCATGATCCAATGGCGCTCTGGATATCTATCCTTCCTAGCTTCAAAGTCCTAATTAGAAAGGAGGGATTAAAGTAGCTAAAGTATGATTTCTGCTTTCGACCTAGCCGATAGCTTAACTATCCAACCCTTTGTTCCTTTGAAGGAGTGGCTACGAAAGTAGCTCTTAAGACAAGGGATTACTCCCAGGAGTGGCAAGATAATTAAAAAGCTTCCCTGGTGAAAGCAAAAAACCTTACTTCGCTTTTTACCACTCTTTACTCTTTACCTTTATGCCTAACTGAAAAATCCCTTCTTTCACACATGTACCCCAACTTGGTCCTCAAATGCCTGGTTCTGAACTCTATCCTTCTCAGATGAACTGTCCAAACAACGCTCGGGATGATAGCCAAACTTTGGATAAAGATGCTTTTTGTACGAGATCTACTGGTTTTTTTTTTAAAAAAAAAGCTACTAAAAGATAAACATTTTCCTCGATCTGAAATCAAGGACAAAGTCCTAAACAAAGTCTTTCCCTCACTGACAAAGTAGATAGCTAATCCCAATAAGAAGTGACGATTTTTGGATTGATGGGGGGTTTTTTTGGTGGCCGCCTCTTGTAATTATGCTAAGCTCACATCCTATTGTAGGGAACTTGGTTGGAACATCCTTACATGGTTTTAAAGGCTTTCCTTAAGCTTTCCCTAAAAACCGCTAATAACATAAGGCTCAAAGAGATGCAATGTCAATAGAATTCCTTCCAAAGCTTCTTGATATTCCTTATTATCATATTTTTTTCAAGTTCAAAAGTTCACAAATAGGAGTGAGCAAACTTCTTGAGTAAGCTGGAACCTGATCGAAACTGGTTTCCAATTTTTTTGGTGGGTACTCGGAACTGCTCACATCTATTCACAAATGCCTCTCTAATTTGGTGACTATTTCCTTAGAATACTCTTCCTAACTTAGATCCAGAAAATTAGGCTTATATTTCTCTATAGCTTGATGCCATTGGTGAGCTTTTCGTTCCAAGTATATGGAGACCAATTTAATCTCATTATCAGTTGAGGTTTCATCCACTGTTCCTACCTTACATAACCACCTTTCACATCTTCTCCCCAAAATTTTGAAAATTCAACTTTTGAGAGCCTAGGGGCAAAATGGGAACAACAACTATTACTTCCCCTAACAAAAAATTGTCCAAAATTAAAGCTTCTAAAGAAATCTCTCCTGTTCTTTATATTATGTTGCTATCCCTAGCATCAAATCCTTAAGTTCATTAATCGATTGACCGAGAGAAGAGAGAATTTGGTTTACCTGTTGGCAATTTTCCTGAGCCCCCATTTTCTTGTTTGAGACTAAGGGAAGGCCGATGAGCCCCTGTTTTGCCGCCTATTTGTGTTAGGGCTGACAGCAGTAGTAATAACTAACAAGTTTGGTCAAAGCCTATGTCCAATCTCGCTAAATCCTAGCCAATTGGTAATTGAGGTGGGTAATTTCTACTTTGACTATATTAGATTTGGAACCAAACAAATTTGAGTTGGTGGTTGATTACTTGTGTGGTTATGGAGATAAAATTAATTGAGCTTTGTGAAACTTACTTTTGGGTTTGTGAATATAACTTTGAAGAGAGAAGAACACATTAGTATAGTTTGTGATTGAATGCTATTTTATACTTCATACTTAGATCCATGAGTAATTGCTTGAATCTTCTATTTTGATTGGCTTGGAGGTATGCTTGGCAAGCCTGAAAGAACTGGTGGTTTGATTGCTGAATTTTTGGACAACATCAAAAAGTAAATATGTGGACACCAACACTTGAACTGAAGACATTAAGGCTCCGTTTGGTTCTTAGAAAATTTGATAGAAAGAAAAGTTGAAGGAAAAAATGTGAAGAAAAAAAAAAGTAGGGAGAAAATGAGTTTTTTTCTCTTGTTTGGATTAAGGAAAAAAATATAAGAATTTCTATGAAAAATTTAAATGTTAATGAGCTACTTAAATCATATTGATTTCATCTAAGTGATGTGAGATTGGAGAAGGTTGGGAATTTTCCTCAAACTTTCCTCACAATTTTTTGAGGAAAATTTTATCACTTGTTTCTAACAAATTTTTCACCTAACTTTCCTCCATATTTTTTTTCTTTGTGATTTTCTCTAAGCCAAACACAAGAAAAAAAATAACTTTCTTAATTTTGTTTCTTTCCATCAAAATTTTCAAGGTCCAAACAAAGCCTAAATATCAATCATATATAATGACGCCATGCCCCATACCACAGATGATTAACACCTCATGTGATAAAATTACACAAAATTAAACACAAACAAAAACATGTATTACCGCTCAACCTATGCACACCATAGGCCTGCGCCAATGGTATTATTTCATCTAAAAGTAGGAGACGAGGATGTATTGTCGAAAAAACTAAAGCATTGGAGACACAAGAGGGAGGAGGCAAAGTGTAAAGCCTGTCGAGGGCTACAAATTTAACCCCTACTTCGGTTATT
>JACYFF010031957.1:20531679-20562496 GCA_017589665.1 Selenicereus undatus
AATACTAATAATAATCATAATAATAAAATAAAATAAAAAAATCCTACTTTTGGAGTGTGGGCTGCGTGGGTTGTTGATGAAGTTTGATGGTGATGATTTACGATGGTATGATGATGATGGTCCGTGAGGGGAAAGGATGGGGCTGGAGCTTATACCGTGGAGGAGAAGGAGGAGAATATGTCTGCGTGCGTGAGGAGCCGAGAAGGGGATGCTGATGATGGTGATTAGATGATGATGCTGGGCAGAACGTGATGATGGGGAGGATGGCTGATGAAGATGCGTTGTTCTGCTACGTGAAGGACAAGCGTGGGTTGTTGATGAGAGGATGGGAAGGCTGCGTGGGGATGAAGAAGATGGATGAGGCTGCTGTGCGTGTGGTGGGAAGAGAGGGCTGATGAAGAAGAAGTGTGGTGGAGGGCTATGCGTGGAGGTGAAGATGAAGGCTGAATGCTGCGTGTGTGTGTGTAGAGAGGAGAGGAGGGTTATAGGTTATATAATAATATGGGTTAGGTTTTAGGGTTTCTTCCTCTTCTTCCTTAGTTTTCTTCCTCTTCAAGTCTTTTAGCTTTTTCATAATTCTTGAATCCTAGCCCAAAATAATAATTATGAAAATAATATTATCTTCATAATTATTCTTGGACCGCCTTGTGGCCATGTGTATAAAATCGAGCTTCTACATCCTTTCTCCTTCTCTTTATTAATTTAACACTGATCCTGAAAAATATATAAAACAAATCAAATTAAACGAAATAAAATATATA
Source organism: Selenicereus undatus (assembly GCA_017589665.1). Taxonomy (NCBI): domain Eukaryota; kingdom Viridiplantae; phylum Streptophyta; class Magnoliopsida; order Caryophyllales; family Cactaceae; genus Selenicereus; species Selenicereus undatus. Next base: position 20,532,441 of record JACYFF010031957.1, read on the forward strand.
ATATACTAAAAATAATTACAAAAATGGTGCATGATTTTTGACTTAACACAAAGGAACCCCCAAAACGTTGAAAAGGCAAAATCAATAATACATCTAATTTGAATTTATGTGATGTTTGGTTAAATACAATATAATACAATTAACTTTGTAATGCAATGATGATTACATATTTTATGATAAACACAATGACTAGTTAGTAGTTATTTGTAACACTTTCTTATAATCGAACAAGATGATAGAAATACAATTACAAACTTATTTGCATTACAAGACTGTTTACTACATCCAACCAAATATTACTTTAAGATATAATGATATCAAAATTTAAATACATTCTACTGAATTTAATATTATAAGTCTGATTTTCTATTCATTTTTATTGCATTTTTTCTTTATTTGGGCATAATTATCTAAGTTCCATCTTTTGTTCCCCATATACAGGCTACATTAATTTTTCTTTCTTTTTGCTTTCAATTTCTACTAAATAGCCTTTGGTGTTTGAGTGGTCATTCATTTACTTTAATTGACGAATATTTCGAAAGCAATACTCTCAAAGTTTTAAATAATAAAACTTTTAAATTCAAACTGTTGACATATATTTAATGATCCGTTGGTCTGAAAAGATGAATCTTTTTATTCTTCAAATAGTATATGTTTTCCTTTAAGTGATGAACCTTTTCAAGAAATGCAACTAACTACTAATGTAAACATCATTGTATGACAAATTAATATCAATAACCCTACATCCAAGCATGTTCATCATACCCCCAACGTTTAGGACCAGGCGCATGCTTACAAAAGGTTCATCACTAGAAGGAAAAGATTCACTATTTAAAAATAAAAAGGTTCAGTATTTAAAACTACAGACTTATTTAATATAAGAATCACCTTAGACTTTAGATTCCATTAAAAATAATTTAGGTTTAACACTCATAATTTAGAGCTTATACTTTAAAAAATCGACATTATGTAAAGCTAATATGTTGATCTTGCAACTTCCCAAGAAAAATGTTAATTTATCATAATTAAAAGGCAAATAAATAATATTAAGATGATCAAAACACAAAACAATTGACTCACATAATTAAGTTTAAATAATTGACTCACATAATTAAGTATAAATAGTGGATCAAAGCCAATGAAATTATCATTAAACTTAAAAGATCCAATTCATTGATGTACAGGGAAAATTAAATGCATAATTTAACACACAAAAATAAATGTATTATGTTCTCATAATTCTAGACAACCAAGAAAATAAAAGGTGAAGGAGAGGGAGAACAAAAAAGAAAAGGAATAAAAATAAGGATACGAAATCCAGCAACTAAACCAAAAAAAAAAAAAAAAAAGAGGAGCTTCGAAAAAAAAAATGAAAGCAAAAACATATGTGTGTTAATAACAAGACTCACATCGGCAATTAGGGCTGGTAAAAAACCCGTACCCATCTAGAACCCATAAAACCCGCCGCAGTAGGCATGGGTATGGGTGGTGAAAATGACTGCACTTGGAAGAAGAAGTACAAAAAGAAATAAAAAAAAATGGGGATGGGGGGAGGGGGTGTTGCTAAAATGGGTGTTGGTATAGGTCTTACCCGCCCTATAACCGTTTTACAATACTTGCCCCATATCCGCTGCACATAAAAATCGTACCTGTTTGTTTAAAGTTTTAATTTGTTGTTTATACTTGGATATTTTGCTAGTTGCTTTGAGTTCTATGGTATTCAAGACTTTAGGCAGACATTTTATTAGAAGCTATAATTGTCAAATGTTAATTCATTGCTTTGATTGGAAAACTTTTAGTTGTATTCAACGTGATATGATATGTTGTTAGAAGCTTGGGGTTAATGTGACATATTGCCTATTTGATGTCGAATATGGGTAAAAAATAGGTTTAATTCTTTTTGGTTTATATATACCCAAATAAAACCTGCATACTCGCTATACCCAGTAGGTATGGATATGAGTATACCTTTACAACACAAGATGAGTATGGGTATGAATATAGATATGGATATTAATTTTGAAAATGAGTATGGATGAGAGTATGACTAAATTCGCCCCATACCCATCCCATTCTCACCCCTACTGCCAACCTCTCCTTGTGGTCACTTGGTCTGCCTACTAAGCCAACAATGTATTAGTGCAAAAATTAGCGAAAGATTTAAAGACAGATTAGACGTGCACAACAAAAGTTGGGTTTAAAATCGACACTCTCCTTACATCCATTAATATTTTTTTTTGTATCACACCTTAACCTTACATCCATTATTGATTCAACTTAAAATTAAAAAAAAAAAAATTATGCTCACCTGCCGGGTCAAATTCTAGAACCAAATGTCACCCCTAAGATTCAATCGCTCCCCCGTGTGACCCATGTCACCCTCAATAATAACATATTCTCGATCGGTCTCTGCACCAATAGAAAAAAAAAAAAAAAAAACTCCAAACACCTTTCCCTGACCCAAATCGCTCGATTAGCAATTTCGTAATTGTTGTGCTCGTTGTTGATTGGCAATGAGTGTTATGTACCTTATCACAGTTGTGGCCGCCACCATCAACTCTTCTACCGAGTTTTGCTCTGGTGGAAAATTCTGTTGTATATAATATATATGGATTTTAGTTTGACCAAATTTATTGGCTGTTTTGATATGTGTTTAGGGGTCTTTTGTGTGAGTTTGAATTAAAACTTATGTGAATGTTGTATTTTGATTAGGGGTGTAACCACTCGGTGTAAGCACCACGAGCAGCTTTTGAGAAAAGAAATTTTTGCAGATGGGATTTATAGTGTAGATTTAGGTCTATTGATTGGTAGATGTGTTGTGATTCAGACCACATAAACTTTATTTATGAAAAGGGGACCATTAAATAGGAAGTAAAAATTTTGAAAAATAAAAAGTTACTATTTATGATCACCTAGGTCTATAAATCACATATATTTGCATTAAATGACCTCATTAAGTAACTAGACCATAATTTGCATTAAATAAACCTATTAAAATTCCAAAGACTTTGAAAACTAGACCTAAATATACCTTATAATTTGCATTAAATGACCCCATTAAGATCCCAAGGGCTTCGGTGGCTTAGTGGTGACTGGTGAAAGTTGACTTTGATCCTTGGCTAATGAGTTGCCCGTACTTTCCTTTAATTTGTTTTTTTTTTAAAACAACTTTTCAGCGTAATGATCCCCCTATTTTTTCCATTTATTTACCCGCTCCATTTTATTTGGTAACAATAGCCTAGCATCCGTGAAACGTTGCCTTGGTTTCAAACTTTCAGTGCAGAATTCACAACATAGAAAACCTAAACTCTGTGTCTCCCTACCTGCCCTACACATCTCGGCGCTGCAGCCCCTCGTAGGTAATTTGTGAATTACAACTCCCTTTGTCTCTCGGCTTATTTGCCACTTGCATATCTTACTTTCCAATACTTGTTTTAACTTTAAATTGAAATTAATAGTTAATCGATATTATATCAAGTTTTTTCTTCTTTTTTTTGGGGTTTGGGGGGGACATAAACGGTTCGAATACGTAAATTTTATACTTATCATTGCATACCGTGAGACTAAGACAGAAAACATAGTAATTGACCTCAAAACTCAACTCCTCTCAAACTGCTAGTGACTACCCTATGACACTCTTTGAAATAATAGCATTAATAGCCTCACAAGTCACAACACATACTCCTCAGGCCCTGCTTCCTTTAATGACCCCTGCTGATATATAAATTCTAAATCTGTAAAACTACAATTAGCACATTAGGACCACTGCATCAGTATACTCACATGGAAAAGAGAGATGAGCCAGTGTCTCCTGCTCCCTCGGATATGACACACATTCTAGATCCATTGCCAACCCATACTGCACCAATTTGTCTCTTGTTAAGAGCCTCTAATGCTTGACTAACCATGACCCGGTAATATGGAATATTTATCCTTTGAGGTTTCACAGGTGCTCCACGATATCTAAATAGCAACATTCCCTAATGAAACCCTATAATATCCTATAGTTGGTTTGCAATATCGTGATCCACCCTTGTAATAACCATTTGTGATTTGTCCTCATTTTATTCCAACCAACACAGTGAAGCAAACTCCATACCCAATTCAGTTCAACAAAGCACTCAAGTCCTCCTTAGTGCTCAAAAGGTCTATTCCGAAGGACTTGGTCCATGCACTGATTTGGAGCTCCAATTCAAAGGCCATCCTAAGCACTTAGGATGTGTTACTATCCTCTTTTGGAAAGGTCAAGAGGCATTCTAAGGGATTTCCTCATGGAAATGAGGTTAAACCCACGGCAAGAATGAGAAAAGCTCAAAACAGTAGCTTGCGCCTATGATTAGTTTCTGGCCAGTTTCTTAGTCCGGTTTTGCTCAATTTTTGGCACTTGATGCTGAAGCTATGATCGACTGCAAAGGAAACTCTCCTTAAGTTTAAGATGTTAGCTTTCCAATAAAACAATCTGCAAGGTATTTGGACTTCATTTGGTGGGTCAAACAACAAGATATTTCAAGACTATGCAAACTAGGCGGATTCCAGCACAGTCCGAAATCGGAGGGAATTAAGTTACCCAAATTAACTCCAACTTTTGTGAAACTTTAGGGCATAGAAAGTGAGATAAATATTTATTAAACCACTATCCTTGAAGGACCAAAATGCACCCCCTTGTGCTACTATTATCCAGCCAAAACGACAAGAAAATTGCTTGGTTGACCTGTTTTGTGCTAGTTGTGTAAGAGCAACTTGTTAGCACTAAATACTTGTACTTATTGCTAGGTGAGGATTTGAATTACTATTTTTAGCTGCAATGTAAGCTTGACACCTCATTTTGACAAGCCATTAGTACTAATGACGTAATAAAGTGACTAGATTAGCATGTAAGTACCTAAGGGAGTGGGCTGATTTGATACCTTATCTTCACTAGTTTACTCTCTAGCTTTTGGCTAATGTTTTGCTGCATGAAGGACGTGGGAATCCCCTTAAAAACAGCCTTGGGGCGTTTGTAATTCATTAGTTACACATGAATGAAATAGAGCTTGAAAGCTTCTCTCTCTAAAATCTTAAGTTCTCTTTATCCTTGCTTCTAAGGTGGTGAGTCTTGAGTGGAACCTTTACAGAATTGTTGGTGGCCAAGCCTTTATACAATTCTTGGTAGATCCTTAGTCTTGGTTGGTGGCATAGCCTTTACACCAAGTCATATCTTGTGCTCAAGGGAAATTTGCAACTGAACTCAAGCAAGCTACATTCCGGCCCATCCCGTGTATGCTCCATTTGGTATCAGAGCTAATCCAGGTTGGTGTGCTTGAGTTTATTCCACATTTCCTTGCTGTTTCTACTCATTTCAATTCTAAAACTGTGTGCCTTTACCCTACTCTCCTACTTGAGCAACCCCTTTTCTTCCTCTCAAACTCGAATCCAAATACACTCCATAACCACAAAGAACCTAGCTTCTTAAAACAACCGTGACAAACACCTTCTTAGGCCTGTAGACCCCTAACCTACATTTGATTTCCCTACAAAATCCCTCTTTTACTCCTCAAAGAACCCCTCAAAATAGTCCAAATACGAACCCCTAACCAAAACCCCTCAAAAGGCCTCCAGCCACAAAATGGTGCAAACCCGGCCAGCAACTAGGCACGGCCACCCCATGCCCATAGGCACGACCATGCCGCCCCTCCCTAGTGCCAGAACTCTAGCACGGCCACCTCGCGCCCCTAAGCACGACCGTGCCTCCCTTCCCTAGCCTGTTTTAGCACCATGCTTTCCCTAGCACGACCGTGCCTTGTTCTTTTCAAGCCCTTAACCCCTTCTCTCCTCCTTTCCAATTCCACCATGTCCAATGAAGAAAACCCCTCCACGGACTCTCCCCAACCGGTAAGAGTACCACGAGGTATGGGCTTGGAACAAGCTCATATCATGGGACAAGATAATGCCATCCTAACTCTACAACAAAGTGTAAGGTAAATTAGTAGGCAACTTGAGTAAATGACCGCTCAACTCACGGGCCTCCAAGGAGGCCAACGAACTCAAGAGCTGAATGTTCATTGGGATGAGGATGATTATTTTAGTGAATCAAGTATGGGAAGCAATCCAAGAATGAGAGGTAGGAGACCTCCTATGGACGAGTTTAGAGACATCAAAGTGGAGCCATCTGAGTTCTATGGCAACTTGAACCTCGATGAGCACCTTGAATGGGTTCAAGCCATGGATCGCATCTTTGAAGCCAAGGACTATGATGATGAAAAGAGTTTCAAGATTGCTAGCCTTAAAGTCACAATGTATGCCTCCTTATGGTTTGAAAATGTCAAGAAGCAACGGGCTGGAGATGGCAAGAGGAAGATTAACTCATGAGAGAAGCTTAAGTCTCTTATGAATAAGAGGTTCCTTCCCGAAAGTTACAAGCAAGACATCTACAACTGACTTTTCTTACTCAAGCAAAACAATATGAGTGTGGGTGAGTACATGAGAGAGTTTGAACAACTTCTCTTAAAGGGAGGCATTCATGAACCCCAAGAGCAAACTGTGGCTCGGTTTCTCAATGGGCTAAACCCCTCATTGCTAGAAAGGTGGAGCTTCAAACTTATTTCACCTTGGATGATGTCTTCAAGTTAGCTCTCAAGGTTGAAAAACGAAGGAAGGAAAAGAAAGTCTTCACTAAGCCTTTTGTCAAGGAGCACACAAGTTCAAAGCCTCCATTCAAGCCCTTTTCTCACCCTAGACCCGAAGGCACCTCATGCGTTGACAGTGATAAAGCCATGGCTCTTCCTTCTCCCAAGGAATTGTCTAAGAAGCTTGAAGGAAAGAAGTGTTTTAAGTGTCAAGGTTATGGTCATTTCCAATACGATTGCCCAAATGAAAGGGTCATGACCATACAAGAAGTTGAAGAAGTTGATGCCATGATAATAGAAGTGCAAGATGAAGCTAATGAAGCAGATTCGGACCCCATGGAAGATGAAACTCAACTTGATGCCGATGAAGGTGAACTACTTGTCTTAAGGAGGGTTTTACACACCCAAGACACTCCTTATGATAAGGCTCAAAGAAAAATGATCTTTCACTCCCGGTGTACCATTCAAGATAAGGTGTGCAACTTGATCATTGATGGAGAAAGTTGCACTAATGTAGCCTCCACTACTTTTATCGAGAAGCTTGGTATTCCTGCTGTTTCACATCCCAAGCCATACTCCCTCAAGTGGCTCAATGATGGTGGCTATATTAAGGTATCTAAACAAGCACTCATCTCATTTTCGATTGGTAAGAAGTATAGGGATAGTTTCCTTAGGGATGTGGTGCCCATGAGTGCGCGTCATATTCTTTTGGGTCGAACTTGGCAATTTGATACACATGTCATGCATGATGGGTTCAAGAACACTTATTCCTTGATCATTGATAAGGAAAGAATTGTCTTAAACCCACTACCCCCAACCAAGTCCACAAAACTAAGCCCGGGGTGGGAAGTGAGAAAAAGAGAAACCTTTTCATGTTGAGTGAAACACGGGTGGAGAGAGCTTTAAGTAAAGGCAAGCAAGTCCTAGTCTTGTTAATGCTTGAAAGCAACAAAAGTGAGGAAGTGACTCCCTTACATCCCAAATTCAGCCCCCTCTTCTCACAATACCAAGATGTATTCCTACAAGAACTACCCCCAGCCTCCCTCCAATCCAAGGCGTTGAGTACTAAATTGATGTCATTCTCGGTGCTCCTCTCCCTAACAAGGCAGCCTATAGGTGTAACGCACAAGAAACCAAAGAGCTCCAATGCCAAGTAGAGGAATTGATGGCTAGAGGCAATGTACATGAGAGTATGAGCCCTGGTTTGGTTCCAGCTTTGTTAGTGTCAAAGAAGGATGGTACCTTTCGCATGTGTGTGGATAATAGAGAAATTAAGAATATTACTATCAAGTATAGGTATCCTACACCAAGACTTGATGATATGCTTCTCTTTTATCTTCTCGAAGATTGATTTGAGAAGTGGGTATCACAAAATCTGCATGAAAAAGGGAGATGAGTGGAAGACGACATTCAAGACAAAGGGTGGGCTTTATGAGTGGCTAGTGATGCCTTTCGGCCTCTCTAATGCCCCTAGCATATTCATGAGATTAATGAATGAAGTCTTGAAGCCTTTTCCTGGAAGGTTTGTGGTGGTCTATTTCGATGATATTTTGGTTTACTCTAAGAACCAAGAAGGCCATCTACATCATTTGGAAGAAGTTTTCAAGGTTCTAAGAGCTTAAAGGATCTTTGGAAAGTTGGGAAAATGTGAGTTCATTTCAGCCCAAGTCACCTTTTTGGGGTATGTTGTCTCTAAGGATGGAATCTCCATGGATCAAGCTAAGGTTGAAGCCATCAAGTCACGGCCTACTCCTACCTCTATCACCAAAGTTAGGAGCTTTCATGGCTTGACATCTTTTTATAGGAGGTTCATCAAAGGGTTTAGCACCCTCACGACCCTCATCATCGAGTGTATGAAGAAATGAGCATTTGAGTGGACCAAGGCTACCCATGATACCTTTGAGAAGCTCAAAACCAACTTATGTGAGGCCCTGGTGTTGGCCCCCCCCCCCCTCAACTTTGGCAAGCTCATTGAAGTTGATTGTGATGCAAGTGGAATAGGTATAAGGGTTGTCCTCATGCAAGATCAATGCCCCATTACTTACTTTAGCGAAAAGCTTAATGGCTCAAGGAAGAACTACTCTACATATGACAAAGAGTTCTATGCTTTGGTAAGAGCACTTGATCATTGGTCACATTACTTGAGGCCAAAACAATTTGTACTTCACTCTGATCATGAGGCCTTGAAGTACTTAAATGACCAACATAAACTCAATCCAAGGCATGCTAAATGGGTTGAGTTCTTGCAAAGCTTCTCCTTTGTGGCTAAACATAAGAAGGGGAGTACAAATGTAGTGGTGGATGCACTATCTAGACGGCACTCCTTGCTAGCCATGATGGAAGCAAGGGTCATAAGCTTCCAATTCATCCATGATCTCTACCAAGAAGATGAGAATTTCAAGCCTTACCTCAATTGGTCAAGAAGGCAGCAAGCATGGCCTTTACACTCACCAAGAGGGCGTCTTATTCAAGGGCAACAAGCTTTGTATTCCAAAAGGACCCATCCGAAAGCTTCTTGTCAAAGAAGTTCATGGAGGAGGTCTAGCCAGCCACTTTGGAATCAATAAGACCATTGATATGCTCAAGGAACACTTATTTTGGCCTAAGATAGGACATGATGTTCAAGAGGTAATTTCCAAGTGTTCTATTTGTCAAAAGGCCAAGAGTCAATTCCACCAAGGGTTATACACTCCTTTACCTATTCCTAATGGCGCATGGGAAGATGTGAGCATGGATTTCATAGTTTCCCTTCCTAGAACTCAAAGGGCCAAAGATGCTATTATGGTGGTAGTGGACCACTTTTCAAAGATGGCTCACTTCATCCCTTATGACAAGACCGACGATGCATCTCATATAGCCCATCTCTACTTCAAGGAAGTTGTCAAGCTTCATGGCATTCCTAAGAGCATTATGTCTAATCGAGATACAAAGTTTCTTAGTCATTTTTGGAGATGTTTATGGAGGCTCCTAGCTACTAAGCTCTTGTGTAGTACCTCCCACCGTCCTCAAACGGATGGGCAGACCGAAGTCACCAAAAAACTCTTGCTACTTTGCTTAGAAGTTTGGTGAGTAAAAGCATTAAGAAGTGAGATCGCAAGCTTCCCCATGCTAAATATGCATACAACCGCACTACTCATTTTGCTACTGCCTATTCTCCCTTTGAATCATGCTATGGAATCAACCCACTAACTCCACTAGAACTCATACCACTTCCATTTGATTATAGAGTGAGTTATGAGGCTAAAGAGAGAGCAAGGGAGATGAAGAAGCTTCACCAACAAATCCGGGCAAGGATTGAGAAGACTAATGAGACGCATAAGGCAAGAGCAAATAAGCACCGCAAGGCTATCACCTTCAAGCCTGGGGACTTAGTGTGGCTACACTTAAGGAATGAGAGATTCCCATCAAGAAGGGAAAATAAGCTTATGCCTAGAGGGGATGGTCCTTTCAAATTCCTTGAGAAGGTCAATGATAATGCCTACAAACTTGAATTGCCTGGAGACATGGGTTTATCTCCCACCTTTAATGTGGGTGATCTCACACCTTACCTTGAGGATGAAGATGGTGAAGATGATTTGAGGGACAATCACATTTAAGAAAGGGAGGATGAAGCAAGCTCCATACCCAATTTAGTTCAACAAAGCACTCAAGTCCTCCTTAGTTCTCAAAAGGTCCATTCCAAAGGATTGGGTCCATGCAATGATCATAGGTGCAAGCTACTGTTTTGAGCTTTTCTTATTCTTGCTATGGGTTTAACCTCATTTCCATGAGGAAATCCCTTAGAAGGCCTCTTGACCTTCCTAAAAGAGGAGAGTAACACATCCTAAGTGTTTTCCAATAAAACAAGCTGCAAGGCATTTGGACTTCATTTGGTGGGTCAAACAGCAAGATATTTCCAGACTATGCAAACTAGGCGGATTCCATCACATTCCGAAATGGGAGGGAATTAAGTTACCCAACTTAACTCCAAATTTTGTGAAAATTTAGGGCATGGAAACTGAGATAAATATTTATCAAACCACCAGCCTTGAAGGACCAAAATGCACCCCCTTGTGCTGCTATTATCCAACCAAAAGGACAAGAAAATTGCTTGGTTGACCGGTTTTGTACTAGTTGTGTAAGAGCAACTTGTTAGCACTAAATACTTGTACTTATTGCTAGGTTAGGATTTGAATTACTATTTTCAGCTGCAATGTAAGCTTGACACATCATTTTGACAAGCCATTAGTACTAATGACGTGACAAAGTGACTAGATTAGCATGTAAGTACCTAAGGGAGTGGGCTGATTTGATACCTTCTCTTCCCTAGTGTACTCTCTAGCTTTTGGCTAATGTTTTGCGGAATGAAGGATGTGGGAAGCCCCTTAAAAACAACCTTGGGGCATTTGTAATTCATTAGTTACACATGAATGAAATAGACTTGAAAGCTTCTCTCTCTGAAATCTAAAGTTCTCTTTATCCTTGCTTCTAAGGTGGTGAGTCTTGAGTGGAACCTTTACAGAATTGTTGGTGGCCAAGCCTTTCTGCAATTCTTGGTGGATCCTTAGTCTTGGTTGGGGGCATAGCCTTTACACCAAGTCATCTGTTGTGCTCAAGGGGAATTTGCAACTAAACTCAAGCAAGCTACATTCCGGCCCATCCCGTGTATGCTCCACACAGTGAGAAAAATGCTAAAGGTAGCCATAACATATTTCGCACTAGTAGAATTAGCTCAACAAAACAAAAGCAAGTCATTAGCAAATCTCAAAGGAGCTCTAATAAAAGCTATGGCACCCTACATGATACCTAAACTCTTACCTAGTTGCAACTTTAAGAGCTCTAGTGAGGTATTCCATAGCCAACACAAGGGTTATAGAAGACATAGGGTTCCCCTATCGTAAACCTCTTTTATACGCAAATACCCATGCAAATTTCTATTGAAAAGCTAGTGGTAGAAATATAGTCGTAGCCACCACACCCAACCATCGCCACCCTGTAGGTGGCTAGACAAGGGGTGGCAACGATCGACCGTCTTGTTCGCAACCTACTGTCTTGGTGGTGACGGCCACCGGTTGCTGGTGCAATGGCGGTCGCCACTTGCTGCTTTGTTTGCCTATTTTTCCCCGATTTGATTCCTTTTTTAAGGGCCTTCTTAGGGACTTTTTAGGGGTTCTTTTGAAGACTTTTAGGCTATTTTAGATTAGGTTTAGCCAATAAAACCCCATAGGTGGAAATTAGATTAGCGAGATTAGATTGTATTTTGGTTGCTTTGGATTCAAGATTGAAGATTTTTATTCAAGTCATGCAAGAATAAGTTTTCTCTTCTCTCTCTCTTTCTATCTCATATTCTGTTCTTCCTTATTTCATTTTAGCGCATTAGTTTGGACTATTTTTAGTTTAAATATTTAGTTTTTAATTTTAATCCATGTTAGATTGGCTTGTTAGATTAGAGTAGTGTTATCGTTTTTTCTCTCTAGTTTATGTTTGTTAGTATAGTTTTGGATTAGTTTCATAGCTTTCTTAAGATGATTAGTAGCTAGATTTTGTTGGCTTGGATTGTGATTAGCTTCTTAATGGCTAATTAGTCTTGGATTATCCCTAACCTCACCCAATTTATGCCTCTAACTTAGAGTTTTCTCTCATGCCCGTCAAGTGTTCGATGAAATGCTTGAGAGAGCTTTCATCCATATTTTGGGCTATTAACTTATGCCAAAAAGTGAGATCGATTAGCTAATGTGGAGGAGAGGATAGTCGGAATTTTGACATGAAAATAGTCCCGATCCTAGCTGGGTTCAAGGGTTGCTAATCCTGTAGTCTAATTAAGCTAACCCCATGAAAATGGGTGGTTAGACTAATTAGAATTAGACTAGCTCATGACCCTTGAGAGAGGGCTTGGGTGATATTCATTGATGCAGCTGACCATCTCCAGTTGTCGGTATAGGTTTGGTAGGTTAAGACTTGCCCCGATTGCTTGATTCGTCAATTGGCCAACTTGCAACTACAAGCCTTTTTTCGTATGTTTATTAGCTTAGTTTAGCTTGTCTTACTTTCCTTTGCACTTAGCCTAGCTTGAAACATTCGAGCTAATCCCGGTACTTAAAGCCTAACTCCCAGTGGACGACACCCTGAGTACTCGATGATAGACATTGCACTTCGGGTTACAAATTTAAAGCTTAAATTCAACCGAACACGTTTTTGGCGCCATTGTCGCGGAGTTGGTGATTTTCAAGATTGGGGTTTCCTTGAGCATCGAGGCTAGGCCTTTAGAAAATCCAAAAAAAATTAAAAAATCAAAAATTTGAAATTTTTTTTTGAAATGGCTATTTTCCATTTACCTCAATTCGAGTATGAACCTTTTTGGCAACACTAGATTGAATAATTATCGTGCTCAATATGTGTATTTAACATATGAAAAATGGGAAATATACAACGTTGTGCTTGAGGGAATAGCACATAAAACCTAAGCCACCCTTAAGTCCATGTGTTATTGTGGTATGTGCTCTTTAGACGCTGATGATATATGGGACTTGTTTGAGTCTTTGGCTTGGTATCAATGGCACCACGAGAATGCTAATGAGTCTTTTGTGTGCCCTTTCCCAATTCCTATGATTAGCATGCTTATTCTCCTCTTGTGTGCTCTTATTGTCAAAATTTTGACCATGATGCAAATTTTTGTCCAGATTATGATATTTTCGATGCATGCTATGCAAAACTTAATGTTGTAATAGAGACAATGAATTAGCGACACGAGTGTTTTGTTAGTGAGATAAGGGAGCATGGCCTATTGCATAAGATTGACCCTAGTCCATCTTCTCCTAGACTTGAGGTTATTCTCTATGATGATTATGAGTCTCATCTTCCAATAAAGATTAATTTCATGGTTGATTCACCCTTGACCAACCTAGAGGAAGTGATTGACCCTCCCATGCCTTCTTCACCATTCGTCGCTCTATCCTTGTCTAGCACAGCTAGAGACATTACTGAGGGTGTCTTGAGATTACTTGTTTCTCCTTTCCCTTTAGCTTAGTGCATGGGGTTAGAGATAGCTGAGTCCCCTAGGGGTGTTGCTAGTTGTGTTAAGGACGATTCACTTGATTGATCAGGCAATATTGCATTGTTAAAGCCTTCTTTTGAGGAGTTATATAGTGATGATGTTGGTGCCACTCATAGTATTGAGCATATTGACCCCATTTGCACCAAGTTACTTGACTGAGCCCCATTTCACCATCTTCCTTCCTACCACCCCCTCTCAATTACATGCATTTCATGAGTTCTTAGGTGACATTAGAGAGTATAATCCCTCCTTGGATCCTTATTGTTCATACCTAGAGGACGCACCTAGGAAGATCATATGGAGTACTTTCTTTGATCATGCTTTTGATTTTTCCATGGCATTTAATAAGTGTAAGATGACACTAACTACCTTTGCTTCTTTCTTATTCGTGTTCTCTTACTTACAACACTTTGAGATGTATGCCAAGGCACATGATAAGCTTCTGAGAGCATTGACTGCATCCGAGTTGAAGACTCGAATCTTGAGAGATGAGAAGGAGTGGGTGATGCTCTTCCAGCCTCCATAGCATCATCTGAGAGCGATATAGTTTGGGTACAATTAGTACTTGACCTAGTATACTCGTTCTAACTATTTTCCCCTTCTTTTTATTTTCTTTCTTTTTCTCTTTAGTTATGGATATTAGGTTGTGTTTTTGTTGGTGATCATTTTAGTCATATACCCTTTGTGTATATTTTTGTGAAAAATTTTCAATTTTTCAATTTTTGTATAATTTTTCTTCTTGGCTTTAGGGGACTTTTGTGCCTTTCTGATTGGTTTTGACCTTCAGTAGCTTGGTCGCTGGCTTGTATATACGTTGAATATGCATGATGGAACACTTCTTTATAATGTAATCTCCGGTCTCTCATAACAATCCCATTTCACATGTGCAATTTTGTACCTACCTTGGATACTTAGCCATTGATGTTTGGTGTTAGTTGCTGAAATTTGGATTTGGGGACATTCTGCTTAGTTAATTAACTTCCAGTTTTGGCTTCATTATGAGAAAAAGAAAAAAAACGAGAAAAGTATGATGCAAAAGTGAGCTTAACTCTGGTATCTCTATTTGGGCTTGAATAAGTGATTTGCACATCCAAATAAAACCCCTAAATAGGGACAAAGCCTGAATATGTACTAAGTTGTTCCTCCACGAGTTAAAGGCCTAATAAGCTAAGAACTACGCACCCAGACAAAGGAGCATAAGGAGAAAAGTTGAAAAAAAAGAGAATAAAAACGAAGATAGCAAAAATAAAGGGAGTCATAAGCCAAGTGGAAATGACCTTTTGCACGGTTTTAGCCTGGCATTAAGAGTCAATGCACTTTGCACGGAGCAACAAGGTGTGTAAATCATGTCATTGTGTTGCATGGGGTGAAAATTGGGAGCTAAGATGCATTCATGGCCTATGTGTGTCCTCAATGTATGTTTTGCTTGTATATGGCTTAGTAGCTAGGTTGTTAGGGCGATCAAATTGATCTAGATATGTATATATTTTTCCCTTTGTCTTGTATATATACTTTGCTTTTTAAAAGAAAATCCAAAAATATTTTAAAGATTTTGTGGGTATATCTTCTGTGAACCCTCACGAGACCTCACTCGTCTACTTGAGGGACCCAAGAGGTTTAAAGGGTTTGTCGCATGCGCTAAATGCAACCGTGATTCCTACAAAATTGAGTTAGGTTCCAAGGTTAGTTTTTCTTCTGTTTTTGCTCGAGGACCAGTCAAAAGATAGGTATGGTGGTATTTGTTCAGTACTAAATTGTCATATTTTACATGCCTCTAGCACTTAATTTTAGCTCGTATAATAATATAATCTTTAGGATTTTTATGTGTTTTGTTTACTTTTATAGGTAATGAGTTCAATCGAGCAAATACCACAAAAAGGAGCGAACATAGAGCAAGAAAAACTAGAACATCACAAAGGAAGAGACGATGGGAGTCAGAGCCACCACCCCTAACCATCGCCACCCTACAGGTGGTTGGGCAGGGGGTGGCGGCGACCAGAAATCTTGTTCGTGACCGGCTATATTGGTGGCGACAGCCACCGGTCGCTGGTGCGACGGTCGTCGCTACTTGCTGTTTTGTTCACCTATTTTTCCCCTGGTTTAATTCCTTTTTTAAGGGCCTTCTTCAGGACTTTTTAGGGGTTCTTTTGAAGACTTTTAGGCTACTTTTAGATTAGGTTTAGACAATAAAAACCCCAATAGGGGGGAATTAGATTAGGGAGATTAGATTGTATTTTTGTTGCTAGGATTCAAGATTGAAGATTTTTATTCGAGCCATTCAAGAATAAGTTTCTCTTCTCTCTTTCTGTTTCTATTTCATATTTTGTTCTTCCTTATTTCATTTGAGCATGTTAGTTAAGATTATGTTTGGTTTAAATGTTTGGTTTTTATTGTTAATCCATGTTAAATTAGCTTGTTAGATTAAATTAGTTTGATCCTTTCTTCTCTCTAGTTCATGTTTGCTAGTATAGTTTTGGTTTGATTTCATGGCTTTCTTGAGATGATTAGTAGCTAGATTTTGTTGGCTTGAATTATGATTAACTTCTTAATGGCTAATTAGTCTTGGATTAGGCCTAACCACACTCAATTTATGCCTTTAACTTAGATTTTTCTCTCATGCCCACCAAGTGTTCGATGAAATGTTTGAGAGAGCTTTCACCCATATTTTTAGGTGATGGGCTTATGCCGAGAGGTGAGGTCGATTAGCTAGTGTGGGGGAGAGGATCGATAGGATTTTGACAGGAAAATAGTCCCGATCCTAGCTAGGTACGAGAGTTGCTAATCTCATGGTCTAATTAGGTTAACCCCATGAAAATAGGTGGTTAAACTAACTAGACTA
Source organism: Selenicereus undatus (assembly GCA_017589665.1). Lineage (NCBI taxonomy): Eukaryota > Viridiplantae > Streptophyta > Magnoliopsida > Caryophyllales > Cactaceae > Selenicereus > Selenicereus undatus. Next base: position 20,548,918 of record JACYFF010031957.1, read on the forward strand.
GCTCATAACCCTTGAGAGAGGGCTTAGGTGCTCTTCATTGGTACAACTGACCATCTTTAGTTGTTGATGTAGATTTGGTAGGTTAGGACTTGTCCCGATTGCTTCGTTCATCAATTGGCTAAACCGCATCGCAAGTCTCTTTTTGTATGTTTATTAGCTTGCCTTTCTCTCATTTTCACTTAGTCTAGCTTGAAACACTCGAGCTAATCCCAATACTTGAAACCCAACTCCCAGTAGACGACGCCTCGAGTACTCGACAATAGACCTTGCACTTGGGGTTACAAATTTAAAGCTTAAATTCCACCGAACAAGACATGACTCCCTTCTTTTTGTACCATGTAAAATATACCTCCCCTCCACGAAGGCATCTTATGACTCATCTGTTGACCATAGAAGCACCAACTTTAACCCACCACAAGTGCTTTGCTAGTTGTTATTAGTTAATATGATGTTTGGGGTTGATTTTGTTAATTATGCTTTGTTTTAGTTTAGTTTAATTAATCATATTTAGATTAGAAATTAGAATTAGTGAGTAATTAGTAACATTCATCACTTTTAGTAGGTTAGAGTTGGGGTCAAAAATAATTAGCAACTTGATTTCCACACTGTTCCAGAGAACAATGAATTTCTACCGTTCTCCCCCTCCCCTCAAATACTACATCAACAAATTGCACTGTTGCCGGGGATGGTGGCAGGAAATTAAGTCACTTCTTGTAAATATGTCCCCCTTTAGTTCATTATGTGCCAGTGTAGTCTCTTTTGTTTTTTTCTTTATTTTTTCTCTTGAGTTATAGAGTAGCTACTTATTTCTATGACATTGAAAAACACAAAAAAAAATAGAAAATGTGAAAAAATCCAACAAATTGAAAAAATTGAAAAACCAAAAATTGTGCCTCATTAGATGTTAATGATGGGCTTGGGAATTTTGAGGAAACAAATATTGTTAATGTTGAGTCCAAGTCCACTAAACTTGATGAGCCCATTCTTGAAAGAGCGGAACCCGACTCGTAATGTTCATTGAGGGATCACTTCTGTCCTCCCCGAACTTCCGCTCGATCATGTTTTGACCTCCCTTTTATTCCTAAGGATGTGACATTTGAGCTTAATCCGAATTATGTTGGCATGCTTCCTAAATTTACGGACGTTGAAGTCCTTATTTGTTTATTCCTAACTTTGAGGAGGTTTGTTCATTGATTCACATGCCTAGGGTACCAAACGATGTTGTAAGGATGAAATTCACTCCTTTTGCTCTCAAAGATGATTCTTTTGTTGATATCTTCTTAAGAGATACTTTCTCACTAGCAAGACATTAGACTTAGAAATGAAATCCTTTCTTTTGACCAACTTGAAGATGAGCCTTGTTTGAATTATATGAATAGGCTCAAGGAGTTACTTACCCAATGCCCTCACCATGCTTTAGAGAGATAGAATTTGTGTCAAATAGCTTATGAGGGTTTAGATGTGAGTAATAGGACAATGGTTGAATCTATGTGTGGGGGAGAGTTTCTTTGTACGAATGCTAATGAAGCCTGGGACTTTCTTGAGGATTTAAGTGATAAGACATATGAGAGGCAGACAATTAGAGAAGCCCATAGTATTGCATCTAAGATTTTTGTAGATAATGAAAGCAAGCTACCTAATGACTTCGTTCCTTTGGAGGTACTACGCTTCATTGTGAAAATAACTTGAAGTTCCTCTTTTTCAACTACCTCAAGCTTATGATTAGATTCCTCCCTCTTATTCTTATGATTTTCTCTTAGACTTCATGCTCTCACCCTTTTAATCAAATGCCTTTTGAAGGCATGAGTGATCATACATTGCATCCCCTAATAATAAACGCTCATCTTAAGACTAGGGACACTCTTGGGGGAGACATGGTTTTTAATGATGCACCTTTTCTTTTAGGCCCCTTGAGAGAGTGATAAAAGTGAGAAGCTAGTGGTTAAGGCTACTTGTGATTTTGAGCATGACATGATTGTGGTTTCCAAGGATATTTTTGTTGAGAAGGAGTATTTGCTTGAGGAGACTCATTTAGAGGAGCCTCATATTGAGGAGTATGTTGAGGTCATGCCTCATGATTTGGAACTTGTTGATCCGGTCTCTATTGAGTGTCTGCCTAAGTCCATTCTCACTTCTGTCGTCTTGTCCCTGTCATAACTGTTTCACTCTTCTATGAATCCATCAATGACCACCTTCCTCGAGTCCTAAACTTGCATGATTTATGCCCCTAATTTAGATCGGACTCATGAGCTTGATGTGGCCATAAGGGTTGAGGATTGGGTAGAGGATTTAGGATTCATGCCTAGTTTGTGCATTCATGCTTCCCATGAGGCTTCTATGCCCTTCTCCTCTACATTGAGTGATGTTGGGCATGTGTGAAACTCCTATGATTAGGCCAAGAGCTTTGATAAGGTCAAGAGAGCTCTCACTTCTATTCCGGTGACATGCTTTTTTTGGAGCATCCTGCTTTTTGTTGATGGTTTGAACTTTTTTTAGGATTGTTTAGGTTTATTTGATAAGTTACTACAAGCTTTGGTGGGGATTGATACAAGTGGCAACTTTGTGATTTGACGGAGTGGCTAATGTTCCTTGAGCCTTTTATAGCACATCTTAGTGAAGCATAGTTTAGGTGCACTCAGTACCTAACCTGGTGTAATCAATCCAAGTCTTCTCTCTTCTTCTTTTTCTTTGCTTTATTTCTTTTCGTACATAATTGTGGATATTTAGGATTGTAATTGTGTGGGAGATCAATTTTGAGGAGAAATTTGGGTTTGTTAAGTTGAGTTGGCTATGATCATTATTGTTTGTTTTATGTGTTTTGCTATTAGTGGTGTATTTAGCTTGTGAGAATTTGCTAATGTTTTGGTGATTTTGGTTTTGGTTTTGATTTTGGTTGTGTCCTAATTTGTATACACTTGTGAGTTTGTGTTGGTTTCATGGTTGTATAGCTTATGTGATTGCTTTTTGGCACCTTAGTTCCCACAATGAGGAGATTGTGGAGTTTTCGTGTGGAGGTGAGGTGCCTATTTGTATATATTTTTCAAAATTTTTGAAAACTTCAAAAAGATTTGGCATTTCTTTGGGGATTTGTGTTCTTTCTTGGGTGTTTATGATCCTAAGTTGCCAGGTTATTGAGTTATATGTAAATAGAGTTTGCGTGATGAAATGTGTAGTTGAGGATGTTGATTCGAATTTTCATAATAACCTTATCTCATATGTGTTCATTTGTTCCTACCTTGCTCATTGTACCGTCAATTCTTAGAATCTTGTTCTTAAGTTGGCATGTGAACTTTTTGAATGTCGAAGTTGCCTTCTATGCACTTGCAAAATGCAAGAAAAAAAGAAGAAAAAAGGAAAAAGTTTAGAAAGTGAATAAAAACTCGGGCACCAATGTTTAAAGCTATTATCTGTGTTTCATATCTTTAATTGGCTTGAATATATGTTATTTTACTTGATTATGCATCTGTTTTGGACAATGAAATAAGTGCTTTGCATATTTGAATAAAACCCCTGTTTAGGGAAGGTCCGAATATTTGTAAGTCAACGGGGGATTATTCTTGTTGAAAAAGAACAAGAAAAAAAGGACAAAAAGGGAGCAAAGAAGGTAAGTAAGCAAGGAACGGGAATCGTGCCAATGTTAGCAACTTGATTGATAAGGATTGATACACATTTGCATATGTACCAAGGTGTACATATAATTACATATTATGTGTGGAGTGAAAAATGAAAGTCGGATGCATCTTATGACTAGATGGTCTTTTGATTGTACATTCTATTTGTATATAATTTGATGACTTGGTTACTAGGGTGATCCAATTGCCTAGATTGTGCACATAATTTCCACACAATTTGTATATATGATTATTTTTTAAAAAAAAAACTAAAAAGATTTTTCTTTGTTTTTGAAACGTTTTTATGGGTATTTCACTTGAAAATCCTTATAAGACCTCACTTGTCCACTTGGAAAATCGAGGAGTATAAAGGGCTTGTTGATACGCTAAAGGCAACCATGATTCCTGCGAAAGTAAGTTAGGTTTTAGTAGTTTTGTTTTGTTTTGCTTGAGGATGAGCAAAGTTTTGGCGTGGGAATATTTGTTCGGGCTCCAAATATGCAAATTTTGTACTCCCATACTACCTAGATTTAGTTCATAATAATTGGTAAATTAGTTATTAGCGTTTTTTTGGTCTTGTAGATAATAAAGAAAATTACTCAAATGGTGGGTAACGGGAGCAAAATGTACTGAGAGAGGTGTCGTGTTAACCTGGGTTTACCCTCATGGACAACCCCGGATAAGCATCACGCGAACCTACAACAAGTGCAAAAAACTACTAGGAAAAACAAGGAAAAAGAAAAGGGTAGAGGTTGGCACGAGGTGCCTGTGCCCTGTGGCACGACCGTGCCACCTCCTGTCCTACCTTGCTTCTATTGTTGGCTTCCAGCTGCATCGAGATCTATTTAAAGTCACTTCCCCTATTTGTGTAAGCATCTAATTTTTAGGTTTTAGGAATAGGGTCTAGCCAAGGTTTAGAAGAGATTAGTGTAGATTTACTTTCATTTTGTAGCCATATTTCAAGAGTAATGAAGTTTTGATGCAATTAGATTTATTTCTCTCTTTTTAATCTTCATTTTCATTCAAGTTCTTACTTTGTTGGGTTTGATTTACTAGTTGAAAGCCCAAATTTACATGCTTTTGTTTGTTAATGGATTGAAATTAGTGCATCCCTTTCCTAATCATCTTTCTATTCTCTTATCTGCTCCTAATCTCTCATTCTCTTTCTTTAAGAGTGCACATTTCAAGCTCTTCCTGTCTCCTCCATCTTAGGATTTGAAAACCCATTTTCACAAGTTTAAGTTTTTATCTCTCAATGGGTTAGATTAGGAGTAATTGAGTTAGATTAGTAAGAATAAGTGCAGAATTCACGTCTAATCATCATTTACTTGCTTCAATAATGGAGGCAAACCTCCATTGTTAGATTTTCAAGCTTTTGAGGTACTCCCCTTTCTCTTTCATCTTTTAATTAGTAAATTGCTTTCTTGGTTAATTAGATGTTTTGCTAGTTGTTGTTAGTTAATATGATCTTTGGGGTTGATTTTGTTAATTATGTTTTGTTTTAGTTTTTAGTTTAATTAATCATGTTTAGATTAGAAATTAAAATTAGTGAGTAATTTGTTTAGTTAATTATGTTTAGTGACATTCGTTATTTTTTCTAGGTTAGAGTTAGGGTCAAAAATAATTAGTGACTTAATTTCCATACCATCTCAGAGGATGATAAATTTCTACCCTTACTCCTCCCTCAAATACTACATCAACACTTAACTAGTTCACTAGCTGATACTTGTTTTATTAACCATTAATTGCCAAGTAGTAGTAATTAGTGGTTAACTATTCAATTAGTCATTTAAAATAACAATGTTCTGTAAATTTTGTTGTTTAAGTAGCAGGTTTGTGTAAAGTGATATAAAATGATATAAGAGAGGAAGCTTTGTTGTCTCACACAAAGGCTAATTTTGGAATTATAATTAGAACAACTATGTAGTGGTTTTCAAAAGCTACTTCTTTTGACTTTCTAAAACAGTACAAACTACTTCAACCACTATATTTATCGAACACTCAAATTATAATCTCTTGTAGACTGACTAAGTCAAACCATTAACCTCAACCTAAATCACTGCTACTCTAACTTTTACACATTATAATTACCAAAACCATGATAGAACACACAAATGAAGATAAAATAAATTATAAATTATATAGCCTCTAGGGTTCCGTCATACCTCCAACTTTTCGAAATAATACATTTTTCCATAAGATTGTTATCAAAATATTATTATTTCCTCTCAAATTCGAATAAAAGGCATGGATGCTCAACCACAAGCAAGTGAATGAGGGAGGGGAGGAGATTTTTCGACGGGAAAAAGTGTAGTTTTTGACGGAAGCACACGGTTTTGACGGCATTTTTGACGGGAACAATGGCCGTCAAAAAAGGCTTCGTCGAAATGTTTTGTTTGACGGGCCTGTCAAACGTTTTGACCGTAAAATTTGACGGATTCGCATTCCGTCAAAGTTTTAACCAACCGCAGTTTTTGACGGACTGAGATACCGTCGGTGCACTTTCGACGGCTATTTTGACGGACCCATGTCTGTCAAAATAGCCTTTTGACGGGTTTTTGACGGAGCCATTCTAGGCAAAGAAGCACGATGACCGTCAGATGTGTCCGTCAAAGAACCCGTCGAAAGTCTAACTTTGACGGGGATGAGTCCGTCAAAATTCCCGTCGTCATAGGGCTAACAATGTTTCAGTCTGTCAAAATTAAGGCAAAATTAAACGGTTCTAAAATGTCACAGGTTTATCCGAAACTTGCAAATTCAACTCTAATCAATGTAACCAAACGTCATGATACAAACGAAACCAATTTATTTACATAGTAAAACTCATAAATTAACATACATGTCCTTACATTACAAACTCTAATAAGTCAACTTAGCAAACATTACGAAGAACTGCAACAGAGCGTAACTAATCGTCGGAGGAGTCACCTAAAGGGGATGACTGGGGCTCATCTTCGTCATCATCTTCTGGCGGTGCTGCTGAGGATCCAGCTTGCTGACTCTTGAAGAACGACCAGAGCTTGCTTATCTTGCTCTTGACCTTCTCCTTATCTCGGTGCCTCGCCGCCTTCTCTTGAGCCAACTCTTCTTGGAATGTCTTGAATTGGGCTTCCTTCTCCTGAACCTGTTTGCGAAGCTCTTCAATCTCTCTGAGGCGAGCTTCCTCCGCTTGATGAGCGTCCTCCGCTGCTTTGACCGCGGTCTCATTCAATCTCATTGCCATCTCACGTGCATCGTAGTTGTTCACAAATGACGAACGACTGGAAACTGACATGCGAGACCGTTCCCTCATCACAACTCCCTCAGCACCAAAGCCATACACGCGACCCTTGCTGTTGAGATTTCCTTGAACCCAAATGTCACGCTCAGATAGTGGAAGGCTTTGGGAGCTGTCGTCGGTGGAGGGGTTGGAGGACCTGTACTCCTGCCATCTCTTTGTGTGTTCCTCCTGCGTATTCACAAAGACAACAATGTGTATTAGAATGTTTATTACGTGGAACCCATATTCAGTTAGACAACTCATCGTCATGTGAATTGAATACGATCTTACCAATCTCAACTCCGACTTTTTGCAGACCCAGTTGTCCTGATTGTCCTTCTTCTTGCTGCAGTGAGTGTCTTTATACAACTCATCGACTATTGGTTCCCTTTGAAGTGAGGCCGCCTGCACAGATTTCCATTATGTGATACTGCATGTAATAAATCGTTAAATTAGCGTGCGTTCACGTGTATTGAGATTAGAAATTACCAGTCGTCTACACCACTCAGTTATTGGGATTGACCCACACATGTGCAAGGATGGACCCACGCCCTCAGGGTCACTGTGGCGGTTCTTCTTGTTCTGAGCGCTTATCTTCTGAAAATCAGGGCCCTCCCAATACTTTTGCAGCTGTGCCCAGTTGTCCGGGGACACCCAATCTGGCACCTTACCCAACTTGCGTGCATAAGCAAACAAGTTCTTCAGCTGCTTGGCCCCACTCACTTCAAAATTCCTGCGCACTTGTCTGTCATGCTGAGGTAACCAACAATAATATTTCTACAGAAACATCAAAAAACATAGTCAACACATGGAAGTTAGTACGAAAGTTCCAAACTTAAATTCAGAAAGCAAACATTTCGAACGAGACATGTACGGTGCGAACTGTTCATATGCCTCCAACATTAACACATGAAGCAAGTAAATGGCACGAAGGTTTGAAACAAAAAGTGCGTACCTTGAATTCAGCGAACCACAGGTCCCGTTGTGATTTAGGGACTTCCCCCCAAGTGGGCCACGCTCCTGGGTACTTTCCTTTCATGATCTCACCAATGCGTTTGGTGACTCCTTGGTAGGGCAGGAACCTGAAACGGATAAACGTAAAAACATGTTATATATCACAACAACGTATCAGCACCATAGAACTATGTACACAAAACAATTCATATATAGTTAAAGGGTAGTAGAGTATGTACGTGTCTCCCTCTGGCTCTATAAGACTCTTGTCCCTAACAACCACCTCTTGCTCACTCCACGGCAATGTACGACCCCCAGATTGCTGCGATGTAGCCTGCGCATGAGGTTCGGGAGTGCGTTGCTGAGTAGGTACTGCTGCAGGATGTGGAACAGGGTGTGGACTAGACTGTTGTGGAGGCTGAAGCAGAGGTTGACCCTGTTGCATGCTGGACAACGCGCTCATGATCAAGTTCGCGTTGTACGACATGAAAGACCCAAAAGTGTTCCAGAACGCCGGATTCAGTCCACCTGTCCCGAAGGCATTCCCAACATTGGCCGATTGCAAACCATCGTCTTGGTTGAGTTCGGGGACTTGGTTGGGGTCCAGAAAAGGGCCACCGAGGCGTGCATCCATCTGGGGGGTGGGTGTGACTGGCGTACTATCTGCCACTGTCGAAGGAACTCTAACAGGGGAGCCATTCGTGTGCTCCCCCACTCCCACAGCCTCCGGTGAGTGACTGTCTGCATCCGACAGCCGCGCACCTACTCTCCGACGCCTCTGTCGTCGCGGATCCCTGTCTCTCATCTACAACATAGCCAAGTAGTTATTGCAAATCAATTCTAACAACGCAAATGAATGACGAGAACATTCGGGCATAACACATAACATCGAATAGTTCAAGTCCATGAGGGTTAAGGTTTGCATAAAATTTACGACTACATTATTACATCCACATACGTACAAAACATAAGCACTGGCACATATAAATTATCTGTCATCGTCTTTGTCCCGCTCCTCTCCGCTGGCATCGTCCTCGTCATCGTCATCTGATTTGTACTGTATGTTGTCATCGTCGTCTTCCGTATCTGTTTCGGCATCGTCCCACTCCCGTTGCTCAAACTCGTCCGATTCCTCGGACCGTTCCTCTTCAGATGCGGTGACCTCAACCACTTGCACTTCCTTTATAGTACCTGATACGTCACCCAGATGCTCTGGCAATGTTTCTGAAAGCAGAGACGTTGACGCCATTACATCTACCTGGAACACAGGAAGAGGGTTGATCGCATCCCCTTGCGTGGTTGGACACCGTTTGGGCTTATTCATCAACGCAGCCCACCAATTTGCCTTGTGAGGAATATCCCGTGGGTATGGCATGTAGAACACTTGGTACGCAACATCCCCAATTATGAAAGGGTCATACTTGGCATATTTGCGTTGGATATTAACTTCATATGTGCAATTCAGCTTGGCGTACCGTGTACCCCGAGGATTAGATGGATCATACCATTCACATCGAAATAGTAAGCAACGTTTAATGGCTCGCCCAAGTACTCCAGTTGCAGAACTTCCTCCAGCACACCGTAGTAATCGACCCCACTGCCATCCCCTTCCGAAGTTCCTTTCCCTAGAACACCACATGAGGAGGTCTTCTTGTTCATACTTCTTGTTTTAGTATGAAACCTTATCCCATGCACTTTGTATCCTGCGAATGGCTGCGCAATATTTATAGGGCCTTCAGCCATTTGTTGTAACCACAATTGTCTGTCATCATTGAATGCATGGGAACGATGAACCTGTACCAGGTGCAAACTCCTCAGTAATTAGAATGTCATGAATTTTTTAACAATGAATTAAGTAATTGAACAAGGCGATGTACGCAGGTGGTGTATGTAGGGTCACACACATTTTGCTTGAACCATTCTGCAAATTTTGCCTCAATGATTTTGTCCATGTCTTCAGGCGACATATTAGCATGTCCCGTCGTAATCCAATGACGAAAGTACCTACAGAGACATTGTGCTTGTTATTCGCAATGTAATTACCACAACAATTAAGAAGGGTGAAATGTGTACTTACTGTAGATAAGGTTGTACTTCAGCGCAATTAAGCAGTATGTGCAGGTGGGCAGCGTTGTACTCAACCTCTGTCAGATAACGTTTACGGCATTTACCAAATGGAGTGCCCTTCATTTGGAACACCGTAAATGTTGGAGATGGATCCTGTTGGCACGGCACTTCGTTTCTTGAAACGGTGGAGTTCATTGAAGGAAGATTTGCTTCAAAGTAGTCCTAACCAAATGTTTGGATTTCGTAAATGAGGTACGCTATGGCCATAGAACTCTCAGGCTGGGATTTATTCTTGGCCTTTTGTTTCAGCCACTTGAAGAACCTTTCGAAGGGGTACATCCAATGATAATGAACTAGTCCACCTAGATAGGCTTCTTGTGTTAAGTGCATCGGAAGACGTTCCATAACATTCCAAAAACCAGGAGGAAAGATTGTCTCCAACTTACATAATATTATGGCAATTTGTTGGTGCATCTCCATAAGTTGGTCCTGACGAAGGACACTTGCACATATATTCCTGAAGTATTCACTCAGACTTGCTAGAGGCTCTAACACATCTGCCGGTAATGCGCTGAAGGCAATTGGTAACAGCGCCTCCATAAATACATGGTGGTCATGACTTTTCAGATGCTGCAATTTTGTGTTGGTCGGGTCGACAATGTTGGCAAAATTAGAGCTGTACCCGTTCGGTAAACTTAACGCACGCATCCATTCACACAGTGCCCTCCTCTGTTTTGACGACAACGTGTACTTCACTTTCGGCTTGTATGAGTTGCCATTTTCCCTTGTTCGAAGATGCAATTCCTCACGTGCACATATCTCAGCTAAATCCAATCGAGCTTTGATGTTGTCCTTTGTTTTACTTGACACATCCATAACTGTGTTTATTATATTCTCACATAAGTTTTTTTCTATATGCATGACGTCCAAGTTGTGACGCAGTAACTGATGTCTCCAGTATGGAAGGTCCCAGAAGATACTACGCTTCGTCCAGTTGTGTACGTTCTCAGTGAACCCAGGAATTTCATAATCTGATTGGTCCGTCACTTTAGGGAACTCACGTACACGTTCGAACTCGACATGTGCGGGTACCCTCCTGGGAGGTTGAGCATGCACTGTTCGGTACTTAGTGAACGCACTCTTGTTTCGCCTGAATGCATGATGTCGGGGTAGAAAGCAACGATGACAATCAAACCACGACATTTTTCGACCGTGTTGCAGGTAACTCCCACGTACCTAATCTTGGCACACCGGGCAAGACAATGCGCCATGCGTACTCCACCCTGACAACATTCCGTATGCTGGGAAGTCGTTGATTGTCCACATCAATGCAGCATTCATGCTGAATGTTTGGTTCCCGTGAACATCATACGTATCAACCCCTTCATTCCACAACGTCTGCAACTCATCGAGAAGTGGCTGCAGGTACACATCGATCTTATTCTTAGGGTTGTGCGGACCCGGTATGAGGCATGTCAGAAACATGTACGGGAGTTTCATACAAAGATGCGGTGGCAAGTTGTACACACACATAACAACAGGCCACACAGAGTATGGTCATGCTGAATTTGAGTAAGGTGAAAACCCATCAGCGCATAGACCAAGCCGTACATTTCGTGGGTCTGCAGCAAATGAAGGATGCATTTGGTCGAAGTTTTTCCACGCGACGGTGTCGGAAGGATGGCTGAGCACACCATCTTGACTTGCATGATTGCTATGCCATCTCATATGCTCTGCAGTCTTCTTGGAGGCGTACAGTCGCTGCAACCTTGGGATGAGTGGCATGTAATGCATCTTAGCGCAGGGGACCGGCTTGCTTCTGCCGGTTGGGTTCCTCATCGGTTTGTACCTTGCAGTCCCACACCATTTACACGCTTCAAGGGCTGCATCAGCCTTATAGTATATCATGCAACCTTTTGGGCAACAGTCAATAGTCTCGTAATCCAACCCCAACTCCTTCACTCTCCTTTTAACAACACTGAAGTTCTTTGGAATGCGGTTTGGAGTTGGAGTCGTCTCTTACATGAGACGTACTACATCGTCGAAGCAGCGATGTGACATATTGTGTTCTGATTTAATACTGAGCAACCTCATTGCTGCGGACAGCTCAGTATGAGTATCCGAACCCTCGTACAGTGGTTGCTGTGCCGAATGAAGCATACCGAAAAACGCTACAGCGTTAGCGTTCATTCCGGCATCAACATTTATGTCGTCCGATCCGAACGCATCATTCACCATGGACTCCATCTGATGTTGATCGTAACCTCCACTACGGTGCTCATGATCATTGTACACTGGACTTGACTGGTTCACCCACGTAGAGTTAGTGCCCTCTTCATGAGTTGGAGGCTCTTCCTCACCATGGCTTGTCCAGAACCAGTAATATGGTACAAATCTTTTATGGTACAAATGCATTTTAACTTCATCTGGGTGAAGGTATTTAGTGTTCCTGCATTTAGCACAGGGGCAACGGTACACTCCGTTTGTGATGAAATCATGCTGGGTTCGAGCATGCTTATCAAAATCCTCCACCCCATTAATGAATTCGTCCCGCAATTGACCACTGCGTTTGTCTCTACGGTGATACATCCACAATCGATGATGTGGTACGTCCATTGCAAATGTGGTGAGTAATAAATTTTCTGAAGGTCATATCGTACGTGTCATGGCCCAATATCAAAACATTACGGCACTTTAACATGTTATTTGTAAAAGGAAAAGCTGCGACAACGCACGCACAGCATCAACAAAACTACATAAACACTAAGCATGTGTTCACCAAAATTATGCAATTCACATAGTCATTTCACATAATAGCAACTCCGCACAAGGAAGAAAGTGGTACTACATTATCACCTACCTCGTGACACTTACAGCAACATTTGCGAGATTTAGTTGCATCCATATTGAATTTTCGTTTTTTCCCCATCCTAAAATCTAAAGTCAGCCCGCACAAAGGATTAGTACAAATGAAAGAAGACATGCTAATACACAGCATTACATCATACACATAATTATTCATGACACTTCTTGCTATTATGTTCGGAGATAACACGCATTTTATAAAGATGTACACATGAATTTCAACATTACCAGTTCAGTATTTAGAGTGAGGCGTTATGGCTTAGGGTTTACAAATTAGGGTTAATGGTTTGGGCTTTCCATTCGGGGTTTACAGATTTTACGGTTTAGGGGGGACGTTCAGGGTTTACGATTTACAGGGGTAATGGTTAGGGTACCAACGTTTTACGGTTTGAAGGGTTTACGGTTTAGGGTTTAGGGTTTACGGTTTTTAGGTTTAGGGTTAGGGTCTAGGGTTCTAAGGGTGTAGGGTATCTAGGGTTTAGGGTTTGAAGGGTTTAGGGTGTAGGGTGTAGGGTTTAGGGTTTAGGGTTTACGGTTTAGTGTTTAGGGTTTTTACGGTTTAGGGTTTAGGGTTTAGGGTTTTTAGGGTTTAGGGTTGAGTTTTCTAAGGGTTTAGGGTTTAGGGTTCTAAGGGTTTAGGGTTTAGGGTCTAGGGTCTAGGGTTTAGGGTTCTAAGGGTTAGGGTTTAGGGTTTAGGGTTTAGGGTTGGTGTTAGGGTGTAGGGTTCTAAGGGTTAGGGTCTCTAGGGTTTACGGTTTCAAGGGTTTAGGGTTTAGGGTTTAGGGTTCTAAGGGTTTAGGGTTTAGGGTCTAGGGTTTAGGGT
>JACYFF010031957.1:20600308-20622877 GCA_017589665.1 Selenicereus undatus
AAAAATTTTCAATGATTCGTGAATATATTATCTTCATTCAAAAACAATGAGGAAAATTGGAGGAACACCTTCAAATACGCTCGAGATACCAAGAGCCCATGGCTGATGGCTTGGTCTCATCGTCTTAGTACTCCTATGCTTCTCCATGTCGTCTGAGATGTCCCCTATCCTCAAGTTTTGAAGGCCGGCAATGGTGCATAAGGATGCTTCTTGTGAGCTACTCATCTTTTTTTCTCTCAACATCAATGGCCAACTCCATGGATTGATTATACAGAGACTTCAAGCTATGATTTCAATACAACATTAATTTTTCAGAAATTTCTCAAAGTGGGTTTGGGGGTTTGATAAATTATGAGCAGTAATCAGAAACATACATGTCCAAGTATAATTTGAATCCAAGTTACTATATCATTTAATTTGGCCATTTTGAAATAAAGCAAAGCTATTTCCTAGCAAGAGACAGTAAATTTTAGTGCATAGGTCTCAATGTATGATATGTCCAATTAGTTTAAAAGGAAAGAAAGGAAAAGACAAGGTCACCTATCATTGACTTCTTTTGCATTGCAACAACAATTGTGCATGATATGTCAAAGTCGAAATAGGAAAAGAGAAGGCAGTGAAAAAAAAAGAGATGCGATTTTTTACCTCAGCTTTTTTTCGGGAAAATTAGCAGAGGACTCGAACAAAGCTTTACGATGAGTATACTGCAATTGCATCTCCTCAAGAATATGGGATATATATATATATATATATATATATATATATATATATATATATATATATATATATATATATATATATATATATAAAAAAATAAATGTATATGTATTATTAGGTCATGTAATAAAAAAAATCAATACCTAATTTGATTACATTTCAAAAAATTTATGGGTGCAGTACGCGCTAATAGAAAGTGTAAATCTTCTGCGTCGATTGATATATTTTATTCAGGCAAGTTTCTTATTCCATATTGAAGAAAGAATCCTGAAGGTTTTTATTTGATTATATCAATCAAATATGTTGATATATTCAATTTGAGTGAAAAAAAAAGGGGAAAAAAGGGATACCAATAAATTGGTTCATAACTCTTATTGAAGACCCTATCAAGTCAGGGATTTCGGCCCGAGTACTACATAGTTAGGGTTGTGCAGATCTCCGCATTCAAATTTCGAGACCATCCACACCAAATATTCCAAGATCATGGGTGCGGCCAACTCTCAATGGAGCATTTGTAGAATGCAAAGTTTTGCTAGCAAATTAAGACCTGTCACCTGGAAAGAAATAAATACTTTTATTTTTGGCCAATTAATTACGTCATTCCATTAAATATTAAATACTTATTGAAAATGTATGCGACCAACTAAAAAGTGTCACGTAGCATGGATGATGCATAAAAGAAATGATTATTTCTTTAATACAGATAAGGAGGGAAACCCTAACTCCGACTTCTCTATAAAAAGGGAGCCACCCCCTAGCATTCAAGGGTTGACATTTTAGAAGAACTCGCAAGAGCTCAAGACTTTTCTTTGGCAGAAGACAACAAGCACTTCAAATACGTTACATCTACACGTGGAGATTAAACTCACTTCTTTATTGAGATTAAACCTCTCAGACCCTCTCTCAAGATCAAACTTATTCAAGTTTACTCAAGGAGATTAAATCGGAGGATTTATTACAATTGTTCCTGTAACAGTTATACAGAGATTGTACCCATTCTTTGACATAAATACAAAAACTCAATTTGTTACTCAATTTCTTGTCTAATTTATCACAGACTTGAAGTTTGTGTTTATGTTGGGTTAGGGTTTCAACCATGGATTCAATAATTCCGCAAACAGTCGCAGAGTTCTCCAACCAATTAACCGAGTACTCTTTTGCGTCAGATTCGGTAGTTGGTGCGCATAGACCACCTCTACCCACATCCATCCAGAGAGTACGCATTCATATGAAACCACCCATTATTCGTAGTGGTCAATGGACAATTAGGCATCAACTTTAACCAACAAAAGTTGGCAATAATCGCTACCATATCTAATTCACAAATAACAAATTAAAGTAACAATTGATCAAGGGTTCCAGAGTGACAGAAAGTTACAAATTACAATTCAAAAATGAGGTGCGGGCTTGAAATTCTGACGACTATGGATTTGGGGAAGTCAACGGCAACGCTGGCACCGGAAATGGACTGCGGGAGACGTTTGGTCGTGGAGCTAAGGGGGTAGGCCGTTTTGAATTGTCAATTGTGAATGCTTGGCGCACACTTGGCAATTCGCAAATAAAATAGCAGGTTAGGAAAAACATTAAAAAAAGCCAAAAAACCAGAAAAGAAATTACACAAAAAAATTACAAAAATAAGTACCTCCTATTTTATGTAAACTATTATTAGGCCTCTTAATTTGAAAATAAATTTTGAAGTACCTTTATTGTTGAAGAAATTATTAAACAGTGCTTTTCCAAAATGAGGACCTAACTTATCAGATTTGATATTGGCGAAAAAAGAGAAAAACTTGTAAAATGTCAATAATGCTCTTTGTTCGTTGGATGGAAAGAAAAAGTGGGCGTGGGGCCCACAATGGTCAAAATTCACCCCTAAATGTTGCATGTCTTAGGGATGGTAGTGGGGCGAGTATGGGGCAGGTTGAGTCGTACCCTTACACATACATATTTTCGAAAATCGTACTCATACCCATGCTTGTACCCATCGATAATTAAAAAATAAAACTCATACCTATGCCCATCGGATTTTACGGGTTTGTGGGTTTTGTTCGGGTTCAAACAGAAAATGAAAATTAAAACTCATATGCGACCCATATCCAAGCATGACATGTTTTTGTCATTATAAGATTGAAAAATTGTGATATTTAGGAATATATTGTTTAGAAATGTGAAATAAAATACATTATTGACTAATTTTTTGTTAGAAGGGTTTAGATTTGACTTAAACCAGAAAAATGTTAAACAACAATATTTTTTTTATCTTATTATAAAAATGGGCACAAGTAGGGCGCGAGTATGGGGCGTCGTCCTATACTCATTTAAAACCCATTTTCACCACCCACTTGGGTTTTAAATGGGGGAACTTTGCAAATTTTAAATTGGTACGGGTTTCATTGTCATCCCTAATCCGTCTTTTCTCTCTACTTTCTCCCACTGCAACTCACCTTTCTATTGCAAGTACATCCCTCTCCATTGAAGCAAGCTCAGCAGATCTTTGAAGTTTTTCTTAATAAAAAAATGGAAAATTCCAAATCTTTGCAGCTTTCCCTGTTGTAAAGGACAATTTGTAAATGGTATTTTTGTTTGTCACACTCCAGATCTTTCTCCTTTCCATTCTAGAACTTGAACATTTGTAATTGGATTTTTTTTGTTTGTTGGAGAAATGGAAGGTATTTTTTATTAAATTTCAAAGGTTTGTTGGAGAAGTAAAATGTGATAATTGAATTGAAGTTGGGACCCTAAAATTTTGTGGTAAATTATAATATGAAACCTAATGGAAATATTGTACTTATGTTTTATCTTAGTTTTTTTAACAATTTGTGATAATTTGAAAGGTTTGAGAATGGACGACTCTTTATCATCAAGGAGCAACCTAACAAGTGATTATAATGATGACGTAGCGGTTGTCGAAGATGCAATTGTGAATGTGCTCGGAAGGTCTCTCGCTCAAGCCCAAACCCTGAAAGAATCTATTTCAAATGTTTAAGGTACAACAAATTTCTGAAATGGGCAGCAAATCAGGGACTTCAGGAGAGCCAGGTGGTAGTTGACATAGATGAAGTAAAGAATGAGCTTATGGAATTGAGGTCGATAATGAAGTTTATTGAGAAGCGTTAAAGCTTAATTGTAGTTTTATTGATTGTGTTCATAGTGTTAATTGCCATGGTTGTGATGATGCAATATTAAGCAGTGACTTTGATGCCTTTTTTTTTTTTTAATGACAATGTCCAAATATTAAGTGAATGAAACAAATTTGGAGCAATTTTTGAGTACCCGCATTAACACTTTTACAAAATGCTAATAACACAAAAAATGAACAGCTGCTGATGACGTCACACCAAACTCCTCCATAAAAATAAGTTTCAGTTAACACAACTTATAGCATCTAAAAAGTATGAAGCGTTCCAACATTAATAGAATACTTCCCTCAGTTACAACCAAAATATGAGGGATTCAAAGTTAGCAGTTAATTGTTACATATTACAATAAGTTGTGCAGTAGCAAGCACAACCAAACAAGTTCACACACAATTAAGTTTGGCTAGCTTGGATTGGGGGTGCAATTGTGGATGTTGATGTTAAGCGTGATCAAAACTGTTAACTGAAACCGGAAAGTCGGTTCGCAGAAACTTTCAGTTGACCAAAAATTAATTAACCGAATTTTTCAGTTTGGCAAAAGTGTGAATCATAACCGAACTGAAAAAATCAGTTAACCGGATTTTCGGTTTCGTTAACTAGATTTTCAGATCGGTTACTGGTTAACCATTAATTTAAATTGTTAATTGTCAATTTTCACTCCTTTTTTTAATTAATTTAACTATTTAAGACACACCAAATATTAATTTACACATTATTGTATGTTTAGTCATATCTTGAATAGTTATAAAATCTAGACTTGACCAATATAAAATTTAGCTTTTTTTAATAAAAGTGTAAGTTTTGGTTTCGGTTAACTGTGCGGTTAACCGAATCTCAAATGGCCGAAACAAAACCGAAACTGAAACTGCAAAATTTTTTCGGTTCAGTTAACCCAACCAAATTTTTTAGAAAAATCAAACCGGTTAATCGATTTTTTGGTTCGGTTTTTGAGTTTTCCGGTTCGGTTTTTTAGTTTTGGTTTTTTTTGCTCACCCCTAGCTGATGTCCCATGGGTGGCTATGTAGGTCTTCCTTGGCCTTCCAACAAGTCTGCTACTAGTCTTTTTCTTCCTCTTGTATCTTTCTACTAGCCTGCTAGTGTAATCTCTAGGCCTCCCACAGTTCAAGCTATTATGCTCCACTTGTTTGCATTACTTGCACTTTTTGGTGACTCGGAAATTTCTGGTGGCTTAATTTTCAGTTTGTGGCACTTGGGACCAAGATTGTGACTTTCTTCTGTTATACTTCTCTGGCCTTCCTCTTTTCCTCAGTTCAAATGGTGGATTAAGTGTAGGTAAGTTTGTTTCTGCCCACATGCACGGATCAAAGATGGGATGAATGATATTGTTATATAGTTTCATGTAATTTTCAGTAGAAAACCTTGGAGCATAAATGCATAATAATCCTCCAGCTTACCTTTCATCCTCAAAATACATCTTACACTATGTTTGCAAGGCAAGCTAGTTATCTACCATCTCTTGCAATCACAAAATTAGTCCCTCGAGTTCACTGTGAAGTTGGTGCAACCCTCAACAACATCAAAATCCCCTTTACCAGCATGAACACTCAGATAATTCCTAGATTCTTCTTCAATCAACCTTAGTTTTTTTGTTTTAACAAATGATGTGACATTTCCCTCCCAACAAGATGCATTCTGAAGCCTTTTATCAAATCCGACCTCCATAAGTTTTCTAATCTCTTCCAACATGGTCAACATTCACTTCCCCCTAAGTTTGGTAATTGCATTGTTGAAACTTTCCACAAAATTATTTGTGTTATCATCAAATTTTAGGTTTGCATCAGACATAATGGTGTAATTGGAGCTATTCTCTCTTACAACATGTGCCCTTGTGAGGCCTTTAAGAAAACAACTCCATTCCTGCTCATTTTCTTGTGGTGCAATCCCATAAGCTATGGGAAATTGACCATTGTTCCCATCCAAGCCCATAGCTCTTGTATGGATGTGTGAAGTTGCATGCATCATTGTCAGCTAATACAGAGTATAAAAAAACAGGTTTACTTAACACAGGAACACAAACAGAAAGGCATGTGTGTTATACCTTTTAAGTGAAAGGCATCAATGTCAACCAAGGGTCTACAATGCTCTTTGAAAGTTGTTACGGCTAATTCGATGCAAATCTCGCACCTTTTGAATGTAGGATTCATTCCAACAGCTTGATCTATCCACTTGATTAAAAAAATGACTCAGGGTTCCTTGCTTTGAACTCCTCATATACTATGGAAGTTTCTTATACCTAAGCCTCAATTTGTATTTTCATACGTTTCCTTACCCTACAAAGAGTGTGCTTTGGAACTCTTACCTTGTACTTTGTCATTATAAATTCCTCTATATTCTTAACAACAACATTTCGATTTGTCCTGTAATATGACAGAAGGTGGGTTACAACCCATCTTGAACTAGCCCTTTTATTAGCTTCAATCCTACCACATATATGCTTCCCTATATGTCTCCTAATCATCCATGTACTCCTGTCAACGAGAACAGACGCATATATTCTCCATATGCAATTCAAATTTGCACATTTTTAGGTGTACTTCCTTCTGTCATTCCTAACCTTACCAAAGAAATTCCTTGCTACACACAGTAGTCCTTCATAAATGTTAGAAGGTCTTCCTTGCATGTAAGTATGTGACCTTCTTTCAAACTCACGCTCCCATCTCTATTCTTGCTCCAGAACCTCCCTTGTCTAAACACTTTTGCCATCTTACTTACAATCACATGACCCTCATTACCATCTGTAACCTCATGACCCAATGTCATCATCTGCTTTATATCAACCTCCAAATCCAATTCATCAAGTACCCCATTCTCATTTGACTCCTCATCTAATGATACCTCATCAAACTCCTCATGGCCATCTCCTCTAAAGTAATTATCCTCACTATCTGACTCCAAATCTTCCTCTATTAGATCTTCCATACTCTCGCTAACCTCACTATCAAACATCAATTGGGATAGACCTTCAATAGGTTGTGATGAGGAAGGTGTAGAGGGGACTGGTGCTTTACTTGTTGGGTTGGTTTGAGACCTTGTCAAGGGTCTTCTTGGGGTTATCACCAATTGGGAATGGGGAGCGATGAGGAAGGTGTAGTGGGGATGCTTTACTTGTTGGGATGGTTTGGGACCTTGTCAAGGGTCTTCTTGGGGTTAGCACCAACTGGTATATACCTTCAACAGGTTGTGAGGAGGAAGAAGGTGTAGTGGAGACAAGTGTTTTGGTTGATGGATTGGTTTGAGACCTTGTTGAGGGTCTTCCAGGACTTCTCACAAGTTGAGAAGAACTCTTTGGTTGCTTTGATGAGGGACTTCTTTGACTATTTATAGCTTCATAACAGTTTTTCCTGAGGGTGAAATGAGGACGGAGGAGCATGTGGTTGGATTTGCTGTTCTCAATTATTGCTGAGTTGTTGAAACTGATAGATAGTGGGTTTCTATTTTGTAGCCTAGGAAGATGTCTCCTTATCTTTAATTTCTACCTCCTAGATGTGGAAGCTGCTTTGATGAGGGACTGTTCACAGGTTAAGAAGGGATCTTCCAGGACTGTTCACAGGTTGAGAAGAAGTCTTTGGTTGCTTTGATGAGGGACTTCTTTGACTATTTATAACTTCATAACAGTTTTTCCTAAGGGTGTAATGTGGAAGGAGAAGCATGTGGTTGGGTTTATTCTCAATTATTGATGAATTGTTGAAACTGATAGAGAGTGGGTTTCTATTTTGTAGCCTAGAAAGTGGTCTCCTTATCTTTAATTCTATCTCCTAGATCTAGAAGGTGCTTTTATTGCATGTGGACTACCTTTTAACCTGGGTTGGGTTTGTTCTAATGCAATTGAATCTCTCATGTATATAGATGATGAGGTCATAATTAAATTATCAGCCCACATCCTAGCTTCAATCAAGGAGGGCTCAGCTACAAGTTCACATGGCATCTCACATTGCTCAATCCCTTTTTCTTTCGTTCTTTGCAAACTGTCCAAACTTTCCACTACTTTTTCTAGCTGAATAGGATTATGCAAATCAATCATATAAATAGGGATCACAAACCCCTTAATGACTCCCACTGATGAACTAATATCACCCAATCATTATCAGAATTAAGTGGCCACGTCTGATTCCCGCTCATAGGTGGATGCCATTTAAATCAAGCATACTTAGGAAATGTTACCCCTTGTTCCACAGCTAATACCTTCACATCCCTAAACAAATCTATCGCCTGGTACTTGTCCAAATTCACATCAACTATGATAAGCATTCTATCCTTGTAATGAACCACTAAATTTTTAGTTACCTATTCAAATAAGATAACAATAATCCCTTTAGAACATTTAAACCCACCAAACAAACAGAGTGTGCAATAGAGATAGTTAAAACCCTACATTCATACTTCAGATGCAAGGTAAAAACAAATTCTTGGTAAACTTAGCTCTAATTTGAAAATTTAACTCCTTCAAGACCATGGAATCATATACAACAACTGCCTCACATCACTTTGTATTTGAACAAAGTGTTACAATTGCAGCCACACTGAAACTTTAAAAATTAACAGGGATCAAATTCGAAATTATTTCAAAATAAATTTACACACACACAATTCGAGAGTTATTGAAATCTAATTAATAGGTTTGACCATAAATTTACCAAATCCTTTCAAACCCTAGAAATTAATTGACCCTTGAACAAATTAGCTTCTAATATCATACTCAACTTCACCCATCACTAACTTGAATATAGAAAACAAGATCATATCCAAGGCAAAGTGCCAAAGAAGATCAATAGAACTCCACATGAAGCAAAGATATGCGCGATGGGGAAAATCACACTGTTAGATCTTAGAGTATCCTACCACAAGAGGGGGGGTGAATTGTGGTGTCTGTTTTTCGCGTTATATATGACAAACACCCTAATAGAGGTTGTTCTCAGATGACGAACACCCTGTTCACTTGTTTGCAGGGGGTGTTTTCAAATATTGCAAATACGAAAATCACCAAGATAAATGCGGAAATAAAGCACACACAATTTTTACGTGGAAAACACCTCTAGCCCAACTGAGGTGTGAAAAACCACGACCTACCTCGTGTAGGCTTTTAACCACTTCACTATAATCGGGCTTAACTCGTTACAAATGTAACACACCTTGTTACAACTTGCAACCACGTAACCTTCTTCCCTAAGAACGGTTACACCACGTCCAAATCTCACCAGATTGGACACGTCCAAAGTCCACACGACTGAGGACCACTCACTCACTTTTCTGATCCAAGATCAGGGTTGAAAACACCTTACTGGGGGTGCTTCTCACTAAGCAGATGTAAGGTACACTGAAGATCCTATTATGCCAATGGTTTGAAAACTCAAATTAACACAGCTTGTCACGGTTTTTCTTTGCGAATTGAAGCTCAAGAAATCTTTTCTTACTTTTGAGTAAAAACCGGGTTTTCAGAATTTTTCTATTTACCACACTGTGTTTTCTCAATATCCGTTCTATCTTGGAATGGGAGAGAAGAGCTAAGCTTTTAACCAAGAAGATCAACGGTAAAAAAATCAAGGAAGTTGCTGAGAATCTGCCAAGTATGGCATCAAAGGAGATTTCCAAGCAAAGGATTTTCCAAACGGCTAGTGGATAAGAAATTTCCAAAATAAAAGGGATTTGTTTCTAAAAGATAAAAACTTATCCTCTTTGTTTGAAATAGCCGTGGAGAATTTAAAATAAGGAACCAGAAATCTCAACTTTGAAATTTGAATAAATCACTTCCTAAAATATAGATGATAAAGATATTTTGGTTTTTGAAATTATTTAGCAAGACAATTTTGGCAAATCTCCCATAATATTTCGTATCTCAAAAAAATATCCTATCCTGGGATTTTAAGAAAGTATTTTAGAGCTTTTGGCCAGCCGAAATAAATTTTTCCAAAATAATCGGGCATAGCCGTTTCAGTTCAGAAACACCCTAGGCACCCTGTTTGCAGGATTGTTTGCAACTGGTGTTCTGAAGCGCTTAGCGCAACTGCCGATTCAAGAGGTGTTTAAAATGATGTTTTCAATATTGGCATATTAACAAGAGTCTAAATAAATAAAACCTATATACCCAAGACTTCTTGTTTTGAACCAGTCATCTTGTCCAAGATTTGTAGAGCTGCTGTGAACACCAATGCCACCTTGTTTGCTGGGGTTGTTCTTTGCATTGCTAGAGTTTCAGAACCACATGCTTTACATCGAGCTGATCTTGCTAGAGTTCAGGAACAACATGCTTTTATAATCGAGGTGTTCTTAATATAGAACCACCAAGTAGAACCTGTTTTAAAGACTTGTTCTCACATGTAGCAAACCAGTTAATACACAAAAGAAAACATCAGTTAGGCCTGTTTGGAGATCGTGTTTGGAGCAACATTACTTGGATAAATTTTTACACTTGGATTTGTTATCATCAAAACTTAATCAAAATAACTCAACAAATTCCCCCTTTTTGATGATGACAAACCAAGTGACCATATTGACAAAACAACTAGAAAATGACTGCTGATAGGGATTCACGTAAGTCAAGAGCAAGTCAAGAACAGGTTGGTCAGTTCAGATTCATACATGACAATGTCAATAGGTATCACCTCTTTTTCTTCCCCCTTTTGGCATCATTAAAAAGCAATAATAACAAATATAAAGGAGAAGGAATAACAAGCAAGAGAAACTGCAAATGGGATTTTCATTAATCAGCCAAGCAGTACAAAAACAAAAACAAGACAGAAACAGCCTAGACAATTAGGGAGCAGGGGGTGGTTTCGTCTGCAGGGGAGGAATACTAGGGGCAAAGGTGGATAGAAGAGCAAGTAAGTTTGCATGACGCTTAGCAGAGAGGGCTTGTTCTTCAGCAAGAGCAGCCTTGACAGCGGAGAGCTCATCCTTGAGGCGAGCATTGTCCTCAAGAACAGCCTCTACCTTGGTGGATGGTTGCTCAGAAACAAGTGGTCGAGGTGGTCGACGACCCTGTTTGGAACCGGACCCTTCCCCAAACTCAAAGCCACACCCTAACAGAGTGTCAATCCCAATTGCATCTATTACTTGGGCCTCCACTCTCCGTGTGAGCATTATTCCAAAGTGCTCAAACACCTTTGTCAGCAGAAACCCATATCCGGGATCATGAGCCCGGGTGGTGTTCGCAATTCGCCCAATGTGGCGAATCATGATTGCCGGAAGATTGATGGGTTCCTCCCTGTCCAATAAGTCGACCAGGCACTGATCAAAAAGGTCGGCTGAGTTTCTCCCTTGACCCCTTGGAATCACGTTCTTAATGACGAACATGAAAAGGAGTTGGTGGGGAGGAATCAGATCACCCTTTTTGACAGAACAGGGTGTTCTCAGACCCTATTTGTGACTTAGGCGTTTGGACACCTCCAGGAGCCTGGCTTGTTCCATGGCTGTTTTGTCTTCCCTCACATACACAGCAAAACCTTGTGAGGGCACTCCCAGAATTTTCCCAAGTGTGGGCGCATCGACCCTGATGCCTTGCCCATTCACAGAACTTGTCACCATCCCTTCGGTGACTCTGCAGTTGGCATAAAATTCAGCCAACTCGGGCACAGAACACCCCAACTGGGTGTTTGCAAACAACTCAAGCCAGCCTTGGGCTCGAAGCTTGGTCAAAAACACCCCCAGACCATGTTCCTCAAAAAAACTGACAGACACTACCTTCCCCCTGACAACATTGCGCTTAAGCAACTGTGCATGTTTGTCAGTCATAGGAGAGAGAGTGGATTGCTTTGGGCGTTTGGAGGCAGGAACAGAGGTAGTAGCTTTTGGTAGGGGGGCTGTTCTTGGTTTTCTTTTGAGGGGTGGTTTTGCAGGAGAAGACTTCACAGCAGGTTTAGAGGTTGTTTTTGGAGGGGCTTGATCTTCAGAGGACTCAGAAAACACCGGTGTCCCCTGTTTGAAGGTGGTGTCTTCAGAGTCAGAACTCGAGAACCCTTCAGTAGAAGAGGAGATCTCTTCGACAATGGGAACGGAGGGTTTAGAGGTTCTGGGGGTTGATTTGAAGACAATTCTCGCAGACTTGCGAGGAGTTTGAGAATGAGGTGAAGAGGGAGTTAGAGAGGGGCGAGACCTTGGTTGTGGTCGTGTTCTTGGCGTTCGAGTGCGCCTAGCCACCATCTTTACCCTTTTCCTCTTCTCTCCAGTTTGAGAGTCGAGAGGAACAGAGTCATCCCCAACAATGGTTTCTGGGTTCTCCAAGAATTGGTCTTGGAGGCCCGAAGAGCCAGCACATGCTGCAGAAGGAATGGGACAAGGGATTGTTCCCACATACACCATTAATTCCCAACCAAAGGGGTAGGGAATATCATTCAACCCAAGCCCAACACTTTTGAGGTTTAGCTGAGTGAGATACCCGAAGGTTTTGTGGATAATTGGGCGAGGAGGAGACGGAATTGAGAGTATACTCATGTTGTTACTCTTAGAGATTGATGAAGAAACAGGTTTGGGAGCCATTATCGCAAGGAGGATACTACAAAAGGTATTCTTAAATTAAGGGGCCCTAATAATAGTTTACATAAAATAGGAGGTATCCATTTGTAATTTTTTGGAAATTACAAAATCTCTAAGTTCTCGGATTTGAATTCCGGCAACTCTTCAAGCCAAAACCCGTTGAAGCCTTTGTAATCTTAACGATAATATATATATCATACCACTGAGAGCACATATTCTCAAAAGTCGCATTAACAAATCTTATATAATAAATAGAAGAATGATAGGTGCTAAGAAACATTCCCTCCATCCCAAGCATATGCTGCAATCCTACCTAATAACCTATTCCCTCTAAAAAACGGCAAGTCAAATTTCAAAACACGAACCTTATCCCCTCCTATGTTTGCTCAATTTCCACGTTTCAATTAATCCTAAAACTCGGCGATGAAGAAGTTAAATGCCAATTGGTTTCTAGCCTCATATCTATTCTCCACTTATGCTTTCTCTGTCACTCTCCTTTTTTTTTTGGTTCATCGTCATCATCAATTATCCCCTCTCTAATCTCTCTTTCCTTAAGTCTACATGGTGCTTTCTATCAATTACAAGATGCAATTTAAGGGAGTTACCAAAAAGAAGTTTGTCTAAGGCCATCGATCAAAGAGGCCACTTAATGATCATTAGCTTCACCCAATAGGGATTGGGTGTTGAAGAGGAATACTTCTGTTGAGATCCCAAATATTAATGCTGGCCATTTTGGTTAATTGGTTAAACCTGATAATTGGTGGGTTTTGCATTTTCATTGTATTCATGCTATGATTTTGGATTTAAAAAAAATCAATATAAGAAGTAAATTGAGTTTCAAAGAAGCACCACTAGCAAACATAGGAATGCCAACTTCAAGTTGTTTTTCCAATTCTTTCGTACACATCGCGTTTTAAATTCAATTGATTAGATTTCCTATGTCTTGGGTTTCTCTTTCTCTCCTTGAGTTCTTGATTTTGATGCTAGCAATCATTACGTATCATGTTCATTATGAAATTGTTTAACCTTTTGTTTTTCTCTATGCTTTATTGCCATCAGCTTAAGTAAACAATTTATTTATTAATAGTTTAATCCTAATTAACAATTTGTTTAGGACTTCCAATGTGAAGAAGTGCACTGGAATGAGGATTTATTTGGCGAGATTGTCCTGTTTGATCATCCATCCACAATTATCATCAAGCTTATTCCCTATTTAGTCAATGTTATAATTGTATGTTTTTGTATTATGACGTCTAAATTGGTCAATATATTCTTACTATGTTAAGCAAAATTTTTATATTCAGGCAGGGTTTGGAAGAGAAGAGGATTGATTATGGGGGAAGCCTCCCAATAAATGCCTGAAGTGGGGTTTTAAGCACTAAAATCTCATCAATTTGATGGTGGTTTCGATGCCACTATCAACTCCTATGTGGATCTACCTCTTTCTTATGAGCTAGGAAAACATGTGATTTTACTCCACGTAACACTATGAATCAAAACATATAGGATGTAGCTTTAGAATCTCTATGTGTGATGTCAAGTTACTCAACCCCATGGGACTTTATACAGTAGAACTTGCCTAATACCTAGGCACAATAGCATAGGCATTGAACTGATTGTTTTAGCTCTTTGTTCTATTAACTAACATTGTTTCCAGAGTTCCTCATCGGCAATGACCTTATGAATTCAAGGATCAAAGAGGGAAGGTCAGGGGTGATTTGTAAACTTGATATAGAGAAGGCCTACGATCATGTCAATTGAGAGTTCCTTATTTACATTTTGAAGAGAATGGGCATTGGGGACAAGTGGATATGGCAGATGAATTAGTGCATCTCTAACACTTCGTTTGCAATGTTTGTTAATGGTTCCCCGGAGGACTTCTTCCCCGCTTCCAAAGGACTTCGTCAAGACAATCCTATCTCACCGCTCCTTTTCATCCTTGTTATGGAGGTTTTGGGTATGATGTTTTCCACTGCTTCTCAAGCCGGTTTGATTTCAAATTTTTCAATGGAACGGTCATATTCGTTGCGCTCGGAGATTTCCCATCTTCTTTTTGCCAATGACACGATTATTTTTTGTGATAACGAGTATTAACAAATGATCAATTTTCATTGCGGTGTCATTTGGTTTGTGTTTGAGGGTCAACCTTTCTAAGTCTTCTATTTTACCAATTGGGGAAGGGGACAATGCTCACGAACTTGCAGGGATTTTGGGCCTTTGGGTTGTGGTAATGGTTTAGATTCCCTCCAATCATCGACTTGGGTCCTCCTCTAGGTGTGAAGTTCAAAGAGAAGTCCATCTGGGGACCAATTGTTAAGAGATTTGAAAAGAGACTCTGCAGTTGGAAATCAAAGTATCTTACAAAAGGGATAGATTGACTCCCATCAAAAGTTTCCTCTCTAGCATTCCAGCCTAGTTTCTTTCACTCTTTCATATTCCTTGTTTGGTGGCTAATAAGCTGGAAGTCATTCAAACGAGGTTCTTGTGGGATTCATTTGGTAATATTTCAAGTATCATTTTGGTGAAATGGAACATTGTTAAGTAACATTTTCCTAAAGATGGCTTAGGCATTAGAGACCTAATTAATCATATTCAATTAGGTGCTTCTTGTCAAATAGCTATGGACATTTATGAATGAGAAAGACAAGCTTTGGAGGATTCTAGTTAGGGCCAAATATGGGGAAAAGGGTTGGATTAGATCCCAAGGAAGCAAAATGGAACTTATGGGGTAGGTCTTTAGCAGTTTATTATCAAAGGTTGGGATCGTTTCTTCTCTCATATCATTTTTGAGGTGGGTGATGGTTCCTCATTTTTCTTTGGGCGTAGTAGATGGTGTCATGGCATTCGTTTGAGGGATCGCTTCCCTTCTGTTTTTGCTCTTGCAAACAAGGATGCACTTGTACCTGATTATTTGGAGCACAACTCTACCTCGGTTATTTGGTCCCCCATCTTTTTTCGTAAAGCCTTTCCAAATGATGATAGTGTGGCCTAGCTCCTTAGCATGCTTGATAGGGCTTCTATGAGGGACTCTTCGTGTGACATGGTTAGATGGAATCTTACAACTACCGAAAAAATTTACAGTTAAATCCTTTTTTCTTCATGTCTCTTTTTCTCTGGGGAATTCCTCTTCTTCACTCTTAAATGGTGGTTTCCCTTGGAGTGTCATTTGGAAGTCCCTGACCCCATTTAAAATATCGTTCTTTGTGTGGAAAGCCTCTTGTGGCAAGATTCTAACTTGTGATAACTTACAAAAGAGGGGTAAAGCATTGGTCAACAGGTGCTTTATGTGTAAAGACGAGTCAGAATCAGTTGGCCATTTATTCCTTCATTGTCGGTTAGCTAGAAAACTTTGGGAGATAGCTTTGAGCTGTTTGGGTCTTCATTGGGTGATGCCTATATCTGTGAGACAACAATTAGTTGCATGGGAAGGTTTTTTGGTAGGAGGGTCAAGTTTTTAAAGTTTTCCAAGCTACTCCCCGTGCCATCTTTTGGTTGTTGTGGATGGAAAGATATATGAGAGTTTTTGAAGGGGTCGAAACCTCAATTGAGCGATTGAATGACAAGTGGAGGAAGGCCTTAGTCTTTTGGAAGGAGGAGGGTTTTTGTTCTTCTTCAATTGACGTAATTGATTTTGTGGATAACCTTTTTTGGGAGTTGTAATTAGCTTTTGTGGAATGCTTTTTCACCATCCTTTCTTGTATATGATCCTTGTCATTTTCAATATATTACCTTTCCAATAAAGAAAAAAGGAAAAAAAACCCCAACATAAATTTTCAACTATTGATGCTTAAACAGAATATTTCTTCTGAGAAAGCCCTTGTCAAAATTTTTACTTCATGGATTCGAAGGCTCTTGAATGATGGCCCATGGGTTTGTGATTGTTATGCTTGACAAGTGCAGATGCGTTTAAGTTGCATATGTTGGTGCAGGCCACCTCCCTTGCTTCTATATCTTGTTACTATATGCTGCCTTGGTAATTTGTCATATCCCATTTTCTATGCCAAGAGTTCTTATGTAATTAACATACCTTGTATATGCCAAAGGTTCGGGAGCATGATATTCTACTGAATCTGGGCTCATTGAGGTCAATAGTGATGCATGAATGTGTTCTCATATTTAACTACAATCGGTACAGTTTATCCCCCAGAACATTATTTCAATCTCGCACAGCTATCTCTCAGAGAAATGCTTCTGTGCTTTCAAGATGAACTAACCGCGATGTCCACTTGTATCTTTCAGGAGGGGAGGGAAAGCTTTCATGGATACATTGCTGCCTCGTTTAAGCCCTGAAAATACAAATGGAGGATTATAAATGAACGTATCTTGCACCAAAGTTGCCCTTCAGCTTCTCTATTTTGGTGGGGAGAAAATGTGAAAATAATTCCATGCTTGAGTTCTGAAATGCCAAAAAACTTGGCATCATTTTCTGCACTTTCTGGTCGCGTAGTAGTATTTTATTTTATTTGTTCTTTTTGTTGTGGGGGGGGGGGGGGGGGCGGGCCCTCTAAAAGAAGCATTGTTTCATTTACCTTGGGGGATGTATTGGAACAACTTCGCATTAGCTAGCAACTTAGGTTCTACCAAAGCGCTTAACAGGGGATGTATTGGAACAACTTCGCATAAGCAAGCAAACGTTGGTATGCTTGGCTAGTAAACAATATTGTAACCTTTGGCTTCAGTGAAAAGCTCTAACTAAATCCACTTGCTGTAATTTTTCAAGGTTGAATTGGCTTCTCGTGCAGGCGCACTCAGGCAGATGCTGCTAGATCTTTTGGAAGACACTGAGGAAATACGCCGGATATGTATCTTCGGGAGGCCTTGCACGCTTAACAGAATAATTAACACTGTAGAATGCTCGGATCCATTTGAAAAGGAAGGTGCAGAGGGTGGGTCTGAACTAGGTCATTCTAAGGAATTTTCCTGTTTCTCATCAATGCATCTGTATCTGTCTCTAACAAGTTTCTGTTTGATGCTGAAGAGGAAGAAAAATTTGAAATGCCTTTGGAAAATTATCTTCAGAGGTTTCTCCCTTCAAAATTTGTTCTCTCGCTCTCTCTCTCTCTCACTCACTTCCTTTGGCTTGAGATGACAGACAACATCCTTTACGTTATTTAATGCCATTAGAGTTAGTGAGAATACTATTATGCATTATGCAACATGTACTACTTGATCTTTGAGCATTTGGAGCACTAAGCAATCCCTGTGGTGGTCTATTATGCATTGATTGAGAATTCCAAGAATTTGAGATTCTTGTTTTGAGTTATCTTTTTGAACTACATCAGATTTTTGCTACATTCCAGTAAATGCGTATGTATATTCTCTTGAAATTCTAGGAGTCGATCAAGTCAATCAACTTGCAACCTATATGGGCTAGTCTAACTACTTCAATTTGCTGGTGTGAATCTGTGCATGGCCAAGCTGAAAGGCTTCTTGATTCTGCCAAAGAGATGGAAGATTCTATCAGAGTCAGCTTAAGGTCGGTTCCCTTCTGCACCTTCATTCAATTTATGATTTTATTTTTCAACTTGAAAATGTCATCTTTGTATGTTTATATGGCAGACTTCCTTTATTGTGAGAACAACCACGTTTTAGAACAGGTGACTGATAAGTCAATGAGTTTATTCTTCTGACATAGGTGCTTGTGAAATATTACTCTAGCAGAATAAGTTTTTCACCTGATATTTCTGGTTCTCAGATTTGTTATCCACTTTCAGCTTGTGGAAAGAATTTGCACGACCTAATCCACAATACCCTGTCCACCCTATAAAATCGGCCTCTTCTGCCAACTTTGAGCTCCCTACCAAGGATTTAAAACGCGGATGCGGCGCATTTGCGGTTTCAGTCGCGTTGGCACGGGATCTTTTGGAAGCACTGGTCGCAGAACGGATCGCGTCCGTCGCGGCGTGAGAAGGTCACATAGATGAATTTGTCATCTGAATTTGTATTTTAGTACCACAATTCGCTAAGTAATGTTGTTTTGTAGCATGGTTCTTATTTAAGTAGATTAGATTGGGTCAATTTTGACAATAGTCAAACGAAATAAGTAAGAAAAGCTTTGACGCAAATTGTAACGTTATAGAATAGTAAAAATGATACAACATTGCAATAGTTTATTTGAACCAAACAAAGGAGTGGACAAAAGATACAACACGGTAGCAAACATGCTTTATTTCGTACAAGGACAGCATAAAACTCCACAACTGAAATACAAATAATCACCACCAGAACGAACGGCAAGCAGGCTCTTGATAATTGGTTTCCTCATTTTGATCTTCCGTATAACCTCTATCTGTCCCTTGTTGTTGGAAAAAGTATGATGACTTTGCGTCCATCCAAGATTGGCCACTTGAACTCGAATCTCCACCATGAATTGTGGGACGGTAATAATGATGGTTGCCATAATTAATAGTCCCTTGGTTGAAGACTTGAAAATTGTCATGAGTTTGGCTGCTTGGATTGGATTGAGGAAGATGTGGTTCACTACCAGGATAAGAGGGGTAAGATTGGTCAGACGATGTACCCCAATCTGCATTTGTTTGATTATATCCATAGTTATATGGACCACCATCATAATTGTTGGAACCACATGACCAATTACAGTAAGCAGGCGTTGTGAAAGTGGAAGGAATTTCTTGTTCATCTGGACACCTATGCGCAACCCGGTTGTCATAATCAGGCAGAACTTTGCTTGCTTTATCTTTGGCCTTTCTAAGGCGACGATAAGTATGTGCAATTGTCTCGTCTTCATACTCTTCACCTCTTCTGCTATTATGATCAAATATAGTAGGGTTAACATCTCTTGAAGACGATCTAGAAGATTGAGAAGTACCAATATCATTGGCACCTCGATTGCCGTCATTCCCTCCATCTCCACTTCCATCAGCAGTGCTTGGAGGACTTAAATCACCTTCAGACCCACTATTGTGGGTACCTTGAGATTGTTGATCTACACTGTAACGAAATGGAGGAGAGACGCCCAATTGTCGATCCTCATCATCGTCAATGTTCATAATACCATCCTCTTCTTGGTCATCCACATCCAACCAGTGCAAATCATCACCTTCAAAAACTGGTCACACTCCTTTTCTAACAACCATAGATTTATTGGATCACTATCGTCGAAGATGTTGTCGAGATCAATAGGAGTGAAAGAATCAGTGAGTTGCTCTTGACTTCTCCGTCCTATACTTCGCAGTTTCAACTTCTGATTATAACGGAGGTAGACAATTAGATTGAGCTTTTTGTAAGTCAATCTATTTCGTGTATTGGTATGCACTTGACTAAACATACTCCAATTTCTCTCACAACGAGATGCAGAAGTTGTTTGACTTAAGACTCGAACTGCAATGCGTTGGAGTTCAGGGGCACAACCGCCATGAGTTATCCACCATTCAGCTACATTACACAAATTACAAAAATAAGTTACGTTTTTCAAGTCCCTAGTATGCAATATAAGTACAATGGTGTTTAAGTATGTAACCACCTGGCATTGTGTTCTTCACTGCCCTTTGAGCTAAAGGTGTTCCAAAAGTGTCCCGACCTTGCCTATATAAGAAAAGTTTATTCATTGTTGTTATTTGTGTTTCAATATTTGGCTCCAAGGTTGTTATTGCTCTTTGTGCTCCGGCCCTCATCTCCGCTTCATTGGGGGCTTGTTGATGTTCTCGACACACGTATTCAGGATTGAAGTAATATCCTAAAAAAAAGGCAACACATGTTAATGAAGGCTATAAACAATCCATATGCAATGCAATAATTAGTTAATCAATAATAAAGAAAAATTGAATAATAGAAAAAGAATGACAATTTAGTTTTATCGGCAGCATGTAGATCAGAGTGTAACTGAAAGTTCCATCGCCTGTCGATGATCTCCCAATACCTTTGATAATATCTGCAATTCTCCTTTATAGCATTCTTAGCCCGAAGCATGGCTTCATATATATAGACCATCGTAGGCTTATCATCTCCATCAATGAGTCTCAAAACCCTTACCAAAGGTTCATGCACTTTGAGAACGTCATCTGCATTTCTCCAAAATTTCAAAGCTTCTGGGGTGGATGATAGAATAAGTTCACGCACTTCTTTGGCATGTGCATTGTTCGCTTTTCCCCATCTAGAGTTCTGCCACTCAAATGATTCCCACATGTCTCTTAGAGCAGTTTTATGTTTAACTACACTCTCCAAAGATAAGAAATTAGTGGCGAACCGCGTTATGCCAGCTTTAACAATATCTCAACCATTGATGAACTTCTTCATATAATTCACAGCCCAATCGTACCTGTATATATAGTTGGAAATCTTCCTCGTTGTCTCTATAACTTTAACTATGTTGGTCTTCCCAGCAAGGTCCTCCAAAATAAGATCCAATCAATAAGCTGCACACGGCGTCCAGTACAGGGTGGGATACTCATCCATTAATCTCATCCCCGAGGCCTTCATTGCGGATGCATTGTCCGTCATTATTTTCACGACTTTCTCTGCTCCAACTTCTTCAACAACTTTCTTCATTAGCTTCAAGTAGTAATCAGCATCTTTGCATATGACATGTGATGCATCAACTGATTTGTGATAAACAGTGATACCGTTTGAGTAGATGAGAAAATTGATTATATTGTACCTGGTCATACTCGACCAGCCGTCACACATAATATATAGTGACCCCTCTTTCCTGCCACATGTTGGCAAATCTTGAGATCCATTATTTTATCTCCTGGCAGGCCTCTAATAGATTTATTTCTGCGAGTTCATCAGAACTCGGAGCCCTTACATCCCGACCAACTTCACGAATGGTGTCAAGCAGTGGATTGGTATATATCGAATTAACAACTGTGAATGTTTGGTAATTGTCAATTGCCCAACTTCCAAATGCCTTGATCAACTTCTTCTTTGCGGTTTTCATCCAACCAGCATTCACTTTTGATTGTTTGGTTCTGGTTCGACCTTTTTCAAGATCAATTTCCATTGCCTTCAGTCTCTCTGCAGGGGTTGACAGAGGCATAAATGCCATAACCCCTTTTCCAAAACCTCCTTCCCGCACTGTAGCAGATCGATGCATTGGGGCTTGAGTCGCTTGACTGCTTCCTCCTTCATCGTAAAACCTACCCCTACTTGCTCTAAACACCTATTGGTCATGATGGAGTTGGTGTTGCTGTAGACTTTGGTATCTAGCAAATGCTAGCTGATCGTCGTCCTCGTCATCTTCTTCATCAACATCAATTCGGTTAATTGATCTTGCGATTTCTTGTTCCAAGTCTCTAGTCCTTCTAACCTTGTCTGTTTTTTTTTTCTCCTTGAACTCTTGCGGTAACTTATTCATGTCTCTTTTAACCTCAGTAGATACTTCAGGACAGGGTGCAACATCACCCATCTTGTGTGCTAAGTGTTGCTTTAAACGTGATCCCGCCTTTTATTATCTTACCACAAAATTTGAATTGCACTTGCCTTTTGTTACCGTCCACCGCAGTACCAAAATGCCATCCCATGTCTTCAGTTGGTCGACTACTATGCCCAGACATTTTACAGGACCTATATAAAATATAGGGAAAACAAATATAACAATAAATTAATTAACATGAAGGTAGCATGATCGTCAGTACAATACAAATATAATAATTTCTGTCAATTATCTTAAAAATAACATATTTAATATAAATATCATAAATTGATTTTACACTTATCATAAAAATGTCATAATTAACATATAGTGACACACAACTTTCCTAATTAAGTGAAAGGTAATATGATCATAAATAATATAAAGGCAACATAATTATCATAAAACATAACAACGATAACATATTTAACATAAATAATATATATATATATATATATATATATATATATATATATATATATATTTAACATAATAAATCAGCAACTAACAAAGTCAGGTTAGGCTGCCTACAATTCATCCCTTGGGGTGGGGCCCTTCCCCGGACCCTGCGTGAACGCGGGATGCTTGTGCACCGGGCTGCCCCTTTTTAATAATTAATATAAGCGTAACCAAAAATTCACATAATTAACATAAAATATAATAACGATAACATATTTAACATAAATAACATATATATATATATATATATTTAACATAATAATGAATATAAACATAACCAAAAATTCACATAATTAACACAAAATATAATAACGATAACATATTTAACATAAATAACATATATATGTTTAACATAATAATGAATATAAACATAACCAAAAATTCCCATAATTA
>JACYFF010031957.1:20622887-20666958 GCA_017589665.1 Selenicereus undatus
ATAATTAACATAAAATATAATAACGATAACATATTTAACATAAATAATATATATATTTAACATAATAATTAATATAAACATAACCAAAAATTTGGATAATTAACGTAATTAACATAAAATATAATAACGGTAACATATTTACATAAATAACATATATATATATATATATATATATATATATATATATATATATATTTAGCATAATAATTAATATAAACATAACTAAAAACTCACATAATTAACATAATTAACATAAAAATGTCATAATTAACAAAAAAAATCTTCACAACAATAACATAAACATAACCATAAATATTTCATTTTTATTTTTATTTAAGGGTTTTAGATTCTAGAACACACCATATGAGGCCTCACAGGCTCACCCTCCTCTTCAGCCTCACACAGTCACAATCCCTTGCCCTCACTCCTTCGACGGTTCAACCTTCGTCTTTAGCTTGCTCCTCACCCACGTCGTCGCCGTTCACAGCTTTCGGTGGCCTCCTTCCCACTCCCTCTTCCGTCTACGGTCTACCCCTTCACCGGCGCTGCTCACCCTTCATCTTCACTCGTCACTCCTCACCATCGCTGTTCGCCTTCCTCCTTCTACTGCCGGTGGCGTTCTCCTAAGCCACCACCCCTTCACTCAGCCGCCAGCCTACGTCTGCTTTGACGGCCATTCGATGGTGACAATTGACAGAAATTGGATGCTGCAAAAAAACGAAAAATTGCGTTAATAAGGTATGTGTTTCTTCCATGGTTGATCCCCTTTGCTAGATCTGAAGTTTGCTTACCACTTTGCCAGATCTGAATTCGTCGTCTGTTTTTCTTCCCATTTGTTACACAATCAGTGAATTTATAATGGCCGTGTGTATTGATGTATTATTTTCGCCTGTAACCTCCATATTTGTCTTCTATGTTTGTCTAGAGAACAATTTCGTGCCTGAAAATCTATGCTTCAGATTGTGTGCTTGTTGGTTTGTTGGTTCCCCTTTCATTTTGGTCCATCTTCGTCCTTTCTGGCCAAGTTATTCGCCCGTGACCCGTTATGGCATGGGAAACATGGTCGTTCCATGGTGACAAACTTGTCACACCGATTATTCGGTGGTTTTCGGTTCATCAAAGTTCAATTTCGTTTCACATCAACCGTTCTGGGACGAAACGACCGAGTTTTAAATCCCTACTCCCTACCCCATTACTGCACCACCCTATTGCTGCTAACTTGCTGCCACCTTGTGCTTCTTACATTCAACATTTTGACTTTAGGCAACTCAGACGATATGATGGAATGGGAATACCACCCCCCCCCCCCCAAATTCATTTGATGTACCTTCTTTCATAGTCGTAAGATTTTGGTCCTATGATATCTGTGAACTTTCAGGACTTGAATTATTTTTTTCTTTGCTTGTATGAGTTTCTAGCAATCACGCAAGAGGCGGATTGCCTGGTTGAATAACCAAATGGTTTGGCAGTTATAGATTCCCAGACGTTTTGAGAGAAACATTTTGACAATATCCACAATATACAATACTTTATAGCAATTTATGCAAATTTTTATTTGCTCCCAAATTCTTGGGTTATGGTAGATAACATTTAGGCATTTACTAATGCTAGAAACATCCTCTCTCCTATGCAGCTCTTGGAGACTCGAAGTTGGTAAAGTGGAGTTGTCTTTCAAGTTGGTGCATTTTGCGTTGCCATAGGAGATCTAGTTTCAGGTCTGGGCTCCTCAAACATCGATTGTGTGAACTCCTACAATATCAATAGACCATGAACTACTACTTTTTTTGCAGGCATATTTGGCATGAATTTGAGATCGTATCTTGAACAACATCCGGTAAATACCTAGAATTTTTTAGCTTTTTATGTTCCTATTTAAGTGTTTTGTCTTGGATTCATGCTGCAAAATAACTTTATTTCCCTTTTAGTTTAGATTTTGCAATCAAATGAATTTGAAGTAAAATTGATGATTTGCCCTTTCTGTTTAAATATGCAGTTCGCATTTTGGTCCACAACAGCAGGGATTATGGTTGGCATAGTGACGGGGTTTTTTCTGACGTATTCATATCTCAAGAAAAGGAAGATATTGTAGCTTCATTATAAAGATTATTCATAAATAATAACATTGGAGTAATGGTGCCATTTTAGGCAGTTCAAATCTCTGGTCTCCTTCACTAAGTAGATAAGATTTAAGGAGTGGTTACGCTTTGGGAAGGTTGTGGGCAAATTATTATATTGCAGGGAACATGTACTCACATTGCTGCATATAAATACATTTTTCAACGTGTATTTGTCATGAGCAGTTATTGATATATATTTTGCGCACGTGACTTTCGGGAGTACATACTCCCAAGTGTAGGATACAGGCTTTGAAGATTGTGAGGGATGAACACATATTATTTAGTGTAGA
Source organism: Selenicereus undatus (assembly GCA_017589665.1). Lineage (NCBI taxonomy): Eukaryota > Viridiplantae > Streptophyta > Magnoliopsida > Caryophyllales > Cactaceae > Selenicereus > Selenicereus undatus. The sequence continues at coordinate 20,625,295 of JACYFF010031957.1, forward strand.
ACACAGGTATCATTGAGGTGTATATTTATGAATGAATTTTATACTTGTGTAGCTGTATAGTTTTTCACTATTTTCTATTCTAAAATTGATAAGGTGAATGTAACACTATCAAACCGTCCTTTGCATTGTTACTGAATAGTAGTAGATCATGGAAGTGTGGCTCATGGATCAAAGTACCTTTTCCAAAATGGAGTTGACAAAACTCCCATCTTAGACTCTGATTAGATACGAAATAAAAGAACTAATTTTGATCCAAATTCCAAATATGTATTGGTCTAGCTCAAGTGAACCAAACTTTCTCGTATATTATTGAGATTTTTTTCTTTTTCTTTTTTTTTTGTTTGATCATTGATGAGGTTCAAAGAAGCAAGAAAACATTATAAGAGCTAGCCCACTTCAAAACTTCGAAGACCACAAAACCTTATTATCTTTAGCCTAGAAGAAAAAAATATCAAGTTGTCCTAAATTTATACATTGAAGAACACTCCTCGAATAAAACACGACTAGCCCTTCCATAAACAATCAACCTTCAACAAAAGGAGGTCTAAATAGTAGAGCATTAGGCAAACATATAAGATGCCACCACCTTTGGAACCTATTCGAAATATGAATTTAATTACGAATAGGATACTTTTAGTTTATATTTTATATTATCCTATATGCCTTATATTGTAACTTCTTTCCTAAGCAAATTAGGATTAGGGTTTGTGTTTTGTATTATTTAAGAACATGTAATTAGCCATTGATTAATGAAGAAGAATAAGGGAACATAGCTCAAGCGAAAACCGTGGCCTAAAATCAAATTATTGCTCTAGATTTTTTCATGGTATCAGAGCTATGAGTGGAGGAAAGAGATTTGTGATTGAAAGCCAATTACCCTACTATCTACATCCATCAGAAGGGCCAAGAGTTGCTATCACTTCAGTCATCTTCAATGGAAGAAGCTATGACCTTTGGAGGAAGGCAGTAAGGACTGCTTTAAAGGCCAAAAACAAACTAGGGTTCATAGAAGGAACCCTAGCCAAACCAAAACCGCATGAGGGAGAAGACTGAAGCGAGCTAGATGCATGGGAGATGGTGAATTCAATGATTTGTTCATGGATCGTGAATGTGATCAACCCTAAGCTTCACACTAGTGTAGCTTATGCCGAAACAACCCAAGCTATGTGGGAGAACTTAAGCAAAAGGTATGACGTTGCTAATATCCCTAAGATTCATCAATTAAAGAATGATCTTGCATCCTGCAAGCAAGGAGGTTTGGAGGTTGTTGAATTTCATTCAAAATTGATAGGAATATGGAGCGAGTTAGAATGCTACATGAAGGTTCCTCATTGCACATATGGTAAGTGTGAATATGGAGTTGGAGAAAAGATAGTGAAGATGATTGATGAAGAGAAGACCCATCCATTCTTGATGGGGCTAAGTGATGAATCCTTTTCATCCGTACGTAGTCAAGTTCTCGCACGTGAACCCTTGCCATCTCTTGATTGATATGATCTTCAATATAATCCAACAAGAAGAAAACCATAAACGTATCATGATAGAGAGGGATCATCGAGTTGAGAACATGGTGGCTTTTGAGGCAAAAGAATAGTTAACCATGGTGGAGATATCGACGTCCAAGCATTGCACAAATGTGGTCATGACAAAACGAATTGTTATGAAATAATTGGCTACCTACCTGGCTGGGGAAGCAGTGGAAGAGGAAGAGCATGCCATGGAGGCCATATTGGACGTGGTTGCCGTGCATCAAGAGGTAGAGGCCACGGGTCGGGGAGAGAGACTGCCCACATTACACTAACCCAAGCCATGGCAGTAGCAGGCAGCAGCAGCGGCCCAATCGAGTTTGCCCAAGTCGCCATCCCAGGGCTGACCATGGAGCAAGTCCAGAGGCTTTTACGCGTCTATTGAAGTACCAAAATCTGGTAGTGATCGACTCTCAAGTAAAAATTGGATTATTGATAGCGGTGCCTCTTGTCACACGATGGGAAACTCAAGTGTCCTGCAAGGAATCAAGAAAAATTTACCTATTCCCATTGGCTTGCCCGATGGAACTACTACTATGGCGTCACACCAAGGCACCATGAGCCTAGGAGAGACATTGAGATTAAAACATGTTCTTTATGTCCCTTCCTTGAATTGCAAGCTAATTTCAGTAGTTAGATTATGTAATGATCTAAGATGCTTAGTAATTTTTTATGATGATGCTTGTGTGGTATAGGACCTTGCTTCGATGACTCTGATTGGTGCGGGTGAGCAACAAAGAGAGTCTACTACTACAAGGAGGGGTCATTGAAAAGAAATCAAGTGAATGCAACCAATTCAGTCAATTTATGGCGCAAGCGCTTGGGGCATCCATGAAGTGAAGTGTTATCTTATTTTTCTAGTAGTTTAGGGGTTTTTGATAAAGACAAACATGATGTGTGTGAGATTTGTTTCTGTGCAAAACAAACTCGTGGAAAATTTGCTTTAAGTGAAAATAAAGCTGAGTGTGTGTTTGAGCTAATTCATTATGACATATGGGGACCTTATGGAGTACCATCTTCTAGTGGTGCATATTATTTTTCTACAATTGTTGATGATGTTAGTCGAGTTCCCTGGGCTTACCTAATGCATTAAACAGGGGAGACAAGCTAACTACTTAAGAATTTTGTTGCCATAATCAAGACTAATTCGGGAAAAATATTAAAATTGTGAGAAGTGTTAACAAATTCAAGTTCACTTCAAGACCAATACAAAACCTTTTATCAAGAAAAGGGGATCTTGTGTCAAAGTAGTTGTGTCAATAGACCCCAACAAAATGGTAGGGTAGAGTGGAAACACCGCCATGTTTTGAATGTGGCTCCAGCCCTCTTGTTTCAAGCCAATTTGCCAGTGAAGTTCTGGGGGGAATGTGTTCTTGCAACAACCCACTTTATAAATAGAGCACCTAGCAAATTGTTGTTAGAAAGACTCCTTATGAGGTTGTTCATCCTCAAAAACCTTCATATGACCACATACAAGTTTTTGGGACGTCACATTTTGCACACTAGAAGCTAAAGGGCAAGGATAAGTTTACATCTCGAAGTAGGAAATGTCTATTTGTGGGTTATCCTCTTGGTCAAAAGGGTTGGAAACTTTATGACTTGGACACACGAGAATTCTTTGTAAGCTGAGATGTAGTATTCCAAGAACATATATTTCCCTTCGCAAAAAATGAAAAAGAGCATCATGAAATTACAGACCTCGGAAGAAGTACTTTTAGGGATGATATTGTGGAGGAAGACTCGACCCAAAAACCTTCTGGCCCAACGACACTCAGACCGCGGAATTTTCTACCTCAAGGTGGAGCATGTCCGAGGGTTAGTCTACCCCCAACTCATCTCTGAAATTGAGGGGCCTTCGGCTTCGGTTGCTGGGCCAAGCGAAGCCCAAACACCTACTGCCTAGATTGATAAGAGTGAGTCGCGAGGCCCAGCCCATCACGAGCAGTCTGAAGGAAGGAGTAGTGTGCAAGCCTAGGGGGAGTCGCCACAGCAGAGACCAATTCGGCCCAGAAAGAGGTCGACCCACTTGGAAGACTATCTATGCTACAATGCTCGACCCAATGACCCAGCAAAAATCTCCTCTATTGATAAACCGCCCCAAAAGAGCTCCTTAGGTACGCGTTATCCAGCCTATCCTATAGCAAACTGTGTCATTTGATAAAGTCTCTGTATCTCACAACCATTTTCTAGCTACTTTGACGAAGGTTGTAGAGCCTAAGTATTTTCAAGAAACGATTAAAGACCCTCTTTGGAGAAAGGCCATGGCTGAGGAGATTCATGCCTTGGAGGCAAACAAGACATGGGTTGTAGAAGATCTTCCCCCGGGCGAGAAACCCATCAGTTGTAAATGGGTTTACCGGGTGAAGTACAATTTAGATTGGAGCATTCAGAGATACAAGGCAAGGTTGGCAATCCGAGGAGATTATCAAATTGAAGGATTCGATTACGACGAAACCTTCGCACCCATCGCCAAAATGATAAGAGTCAGATGCTTCCTGCCAGTTACAGTTACAAAAGTATGGGAGCTACATCAGATGGATGTAAATAATGCATTCCTTCATAGGGATCTAGAAGATGAATTTTTTATGAAGATGCCTCTTGGTTTTTCATCACCAAGTCCAAACAAGGTATGTCATCTACAGAAATCACTATACAGACTTCGTCAAGCACCTAGGCAATGGTTTGCCAAACTATCCTCAAAGCTTTGTGAATATGGGTTCGTAAGGTCTTATGTGGATTATTCTCTGTTTGTTTATCGCAAAGGGGATACGTTCATGGAAATGTTAGTTTATGTTGATGACATAGTGCTTGCTAGCAACGATACTTAGGCTTTTAAGGATTTTAACAGCTATCTTCATACATGCTTCAGCATCAAGGACCCGGGGACCTTGAAATATTTTCTGGGCATTGAAGTGGCTAGAGGTCCCGAGGGACTGTTCTTGTGTTAGAGAAAATATACTTTGGAAATCATAGGTGAGTGTGGACTGTTCGGAGCAAAGCCATTTGACTTTCCTATTGAGGAGAATTATAAGTTAGCAATGGCGGCTGGAAGAATCTTGAATGATGCAACTAGATATCGCAGATTGGTCGTCAAACTCATTTGTCTCACTATTAGAAGGCCGAAGTTGACATATGTGATCCACATTCTATCACAATTCATGCAGATGCCTAAGGAAGAACACAAGGAAACAGCATGTCGAGTGCTTTGTTATCTAAAAGGAAGTGCAGGAGAAAGCATGTTCTTAAAAGCCAACAATAACTTGCAACTTTTTGGCTTTTGTGATTTTGATTGGGGAGCATGTCCACTTTCTAGAAGGCCATTAACTGGATATTATGTTACACTTAGGGGATTTCCTATATCTTGGAAGACCAAGAAGTAAGCAACGGTGTCTAGATCGTCAGTAGAAGCGGAGTACTGGGCCATGGCAGTAGCCACCAGTGAACTTATCTAGATAAAGAGTTTTCTAGCTTCTTTAGAGATATTCCATGAACAACCGATGAAGCTCTTTTATAACAGCCAAGCAGCATTACATATTGCGAAGAACCCAATGTTTCACGAACGCACCAAACACATTAAGCTTGACTGTCATTTCATTCGTAAAAAACTTGTCGTGGGTTTACTTACTCTTATGCATTTGACTTCGCAACATCAGCCCGCAAATATCTTCACAAAGGCATTGGGCAAGAGACAGTTTCAATATCTCAAGAGCAAGTTGGGCATGGTCAACTTGCATACTCCAACTTGAGGGAGAGTGTTAGGAATATGAATTGGATTAGGAATAGGATACCTTTAGTTTATATTTAAAATTTTCCTGTATGCTTTATATTGTAACTTCTTTCCTAAGCAAATTAGGATTGGGGTTTGTGTTTTGTATTATTTAAGCACGTGTAATTAGCCATTGATTAATGAAGAAGAACAAGGGAACACGGCTCAAGCAAAAACCGTGGGCTAAAATCAAACTACTACTCTAGATTTTTTTAGAACCACAACTAGCCACCCCATAAACAATCAATCTTCAACAAAAGGAGGTCTAAATAGTAAAGAGCATTAGGCAAACATATAAGATGCCACCACCCTTGGAACCACTGAGCTAGTCGTAAATAATACAACCTTCTTTAAAGGAAGCTTTATACTATACGGGCAACAAGGGCGGACCTATTTGTAGTTTGGGGGTGTTCATGGACACTCCTGGCCCAAAAAATATTCTAATAAACTATGTTAAAAGGGTGGAAAATAGTATAAGTGGACTCCCATAAAAAAAAGCACAAAAGCTTTGGACACCCCTTACATCATGCTAGCTAGCTTGGCCAAGTATCACTATCAACATCGTTGTTATTTTTTTGTTTTTAATGAAAGCTATGGGCTACAGCTATCAAATGCATTAAACATAGATAAAAAAAATAAAATAAAATTTATTTTGTATCTCTCCTCCCCTCAGAGTCTAACGCCACCATCAAAGTAGACCCAAAAACCCAAATTGAATTTTTTTTGTTCTTATTCTCCCCCATCTCACACCACTACTTCCTTTTCGTCCCAGTACCCTTCTTGTAACATTATATTACCCAAAAACAAAATGCATTACTATGATAAAAAAAATTGATGATGATTGTTGACCCATCAAAGAAATGAAATGAAAATGGGACAAGTTTGGTTAAATTTGATTATTTATTTGTTTATTTTCTTTTGAAGAAAAGAACTTACAAGCAGCCCAGTGAAAATGAGTAGGTTAATTTATTTATTTTCTTTACTATGTATATAGTGATGAACGTTAGTAGGTGGACACCCCCTAATTTAAATGTCTAGATCCGCCACTGTGTCGGGCAAGCTAGATGTCGTGCCTACACCCCTAGAACCACCACTCAGCTTGTATAAACGTTCTTGATGCTTAGTGGTTTTTTTATTTATTTTTTCTGCTAGTCAGGTTGTACTTTATCTAGCTAATTACTTCTGCTTATCACAAATAAACTGCAAACCAACAACGTACCTTTCCTACCTCCCAGGCCTCACGAGCACCTTGAAAGCAATTTTCGTCGGTACTCCAATTGTCACTCTAAACCATAGATGCTATTTTGGATTTCTTGTTTGATCTCACTTGCACCCCTTTTTGACCTTTGCTTTCTCGCCATAGTATTGTTAGCCATCAAAACTACAAGTGACGAACCATTAGAAACAGGGGCATTCAAAGTTGGTCTTCCTACTAGAACATCGGACCGCCTATGCCGACTCGAGGAGATCGCCCTTCCTCCATCCTTACCAGGAACAGCACCACCAGAATTAATTCCTTGGGTAGCATTCTGCTGTTGTTGCAGAAGTGCACAATTTTCTTGAACAGCAATCCGTTCATTTTCTTCAACATTGAGGGCCTCAATATTAGGATCTTGCTCTAGTCCTTCGTTTACTACCCCATCTATTACCGGATCATCAAATGGCGTTGGTTTTTGCACAGACCACTTCTGTCCAAGTCTTGCTATATTGGATGCTTGCTCCAATTCTCTAGGGTGGTTTTTGCTATCTTGGACTGCCCATTTGAATTTGAGTTTCGATGGTTTGTCCCTTTAACTTCATCATCTCATGGACGTTCTTCTGGACAACTTGAACCCCATCAGGGTTCAAGGACCTGTAAGATCATCAGGGTTCAAGGACTTGAAATCACGACAATCTTCAGATGAGCTATTGAGAATGTATGTTGTTGATACTCCAAAAAAATTTAGCTTGATGAACTAAATTTGGTATCTCATTACTTCAAATATGACCCAACCTAAGGCAATCCAAATAACTAATTTTCAAGTGTATCATTAATTCAAGTATGCCCAACCTAATGCAACTCACATAACCAATTTTCACGTGTATTGAGAGCAATCTGCAAAGTTGGTGCTTCCATTTTTGGAAAACAAACATTATTTTGAGACAAAAACAATAGACATTTCTTTCGGATTGGGGGAGTAGCTAATGAGAAAACATATCCATTAAAAAAAAACACAAATTCATTTGTAGAGATTTGATTTATAAACTAGTATTTTCATAAATTTGTGATCCACAGAAATCTCGTAAGTTTTTTTTTTAATTGTAGTTTGCATAAGTAAAGAATAAAAAAAAAACTCACGACTAAAAATAGTTGCATATATAAATCTCACACATCGCACAAGTCCTTAATGCTAGTTATGGGGGGTATTTGGTAGATGGCTTTTTGAGTGACTTTTTGCTCAAAAATGATTTTTGGGGGTGGTTTTGGCTGTTTGGATTATTTGGTGAATAACTTTTTTAAATTGTTTTTTTACCCCAAAAAACTGTTTTCCAAAAAGCTAACATTTGTAACTTTTTCAGGTTGGTTATTTGAGGATTTAATGTACAAGACCAAATTGCCCTTGATTAAATATCATAAACAAAATCCATATATTTTCTTGCACTCTCTCTTCTAAGTTTTTAGTGGCTTCTTCAAATTCAAATTAAAAAATGATCCATAGTGACCATACTTGCTTCATAATTTATTTTAGTGGATGATAAAAATATAAAATTAATAATTTTTGCTAATTTTATATAGTAATACTAAATGTAATGCAAACTTTAATTCTCTATTTATCCCTGCTTCAAAAAAATCAATTCATATTGAAAGAGAGTTAAACTAATAACAAGTAGAAATTTTTTTGAGTGCACAACACAACAAGGTTGTGTTATGGTCCTTAAACATCATATAACTTTTAATTTAAATTGAAAAGAAAGTTAGATTAAAAAAAATAAGTCATGTATAAATCAATAAGAAGATTTAATAACTAGTAATGAAATGAGATTATATGAGTGAAGGTAATTTGCAGATATCACACAAATTTAATTAATATTAACTAACCAACTAATTAAAAAAATTCATCTTCCGTGGTAAATAAGAGATATTGGCATAAAGGGAATTTTATCAAATATATTTTTTAGAAATAGCTAATTTTACCAAACACTTTGTTTAAAAATAACTGATTGAAATAGCTAATACAAACAGTTGATTGAAACAGCTAACAACAAAAAAATCAATAGAAATAGCTAATAGCTAACAACTGTTTGCTAACCAGGGCCTATATCTTTACTTTTTAAAGAGATAAGAAAAAATAATAAGATGAAAATCAAATATCTTTTAGATGGGTTGACATTGTCTAAGGGCATAAAGAAGGAGAACATCAATGGCAAAGCAAGAACCTTATGTGTATCAAAATACTTCCGAACTAAAAGATGTTCTGGCTACAACTATCTCCCTGACTATCCTTGTCTTATTATTACACATATCACTTGGGTTTGCCTCAAAATCAACTGAGTTGCGTCCAACTCTTTATGTGCAATCATTTCTAGAACAATTTATGAAAAAATAAACAACTAACAATTTGTCTCATGTACAAATACATGGCATGACAGCAAAAGATAAAATTTTTCATTGATGGTCACAACTAAACTCTTAACACAAACTTAAAAATCCAAAGAAATCATCTCCAACCTCAAAATTTGCCATAACAACAGGAAATTGAAAATAAAAATGCTCCAATTTCTTTATGAGGAGCTTGAGTTGTGACACTTGAGGCAAGACAAAATCCCACTTTCCACCTCCCACCGCTAATGTCTGCAATTAACATTTCTAGGCTGTGGATGTCTTCAGAGATACCTGGTATTCGTCCTGCAGTGTCTGGAGCGTTTGAACCAACGAATTCTCTTTGCGAAATTGAAGCAATATTTTCGCACGCCGTTGAAACGAAATAAGGACCAAATTCGATGCGTTTATTTTATCATAATACCACGCATTATTTTTGGTAATATTGGAATTGGCGTTAATAATATTATTCTAGACCCATGTTTCACACGGCGTATGTTAAAATAGACACTTTGAAAATATATGTATATATATATATATGTGTGTGTGTAGTTGAAATAATAGAGGAATGTTCATTGTAAACAAAGTTAATATATAATTTAGAAAAGAAAACTCAAATTTATTGCAAAATATGAATAGATAGTAATTTCTCCATAATACCCATTTATAATGTATAATAGTGTATAGAAAGCAAGTTCTCCATAATACCCAAAAATAATTTGATAACATTGATTATATCTATACTATTATCAATTAAAATAATAAAGCTTCAGTGATTAGTTTATTAAAAAATATTTAAATGATTAAGACCTTTAGATAAAATAATGTGATAGTTAGTCACTAACTATCACTTAAGCTATTTTTATTACTATTAATACATAAAATTTCATTTTGATTAAGTATACTAACATTGATTAGTAAATGCATTGTCAAGGTCCATTCTTCAAATAGGGGCCCTTTAAGTAGAAGAGGTAAACTTGATTACGGTAAATAACTTTGTATTATATATAATAGTAAATATTGTTCGTAAATAATTAGTTACCTCCTGTGCTTATTAATCAATGTATTTTTACAGTGAAAGGTTTTAATATAGGCACTATTACTATATAATCAATGAAAGACAAAATCAAAAAGATAAAAAAAAAAAAGGCATGTAATTGTGAAAGTGTATAAATTCAGAGATAGTTTTACTTCTATACCTTCATTGTTCATATGGTGTGGATGGACCAAAGTCGGGAAATGTACAATCAACGTTAAGAAATGATTAGTTTGTGGATCCACTCTTTAAATAATGCAGATTTTATTTCAGCATATAATATTTTGGTAAGTTTGCTGTTATTTAAATGTGTATTGATAAAATAAATGTTACTATCAAATAAGAGGGACCCACAACCTTGCTAATATAATACCTATATTTTTTTAAGAGGAATTATTTTTTTGGTTAGTTTGACGTGATTGGAAACAAAAATTAAAGTGTATAACATATTATCTTAATGAGTTTACTATTCCTAATTTACGAATACTATATTATTTTTACTATATAATCAACGTTTTATACAATTATCGTAATGAGTTTACTGTATAATAATTAAGTGATTAATAGGGTGCCTTTAGATAAAATAAATGTATTTGTACCCAAATTGATAAATGCAACTAACTATTTGATACCTGTAGTAATAAATTTGTATTTACTGTTATATAGATTTTGATAATAACAATGAAATAAATTTGCATTATCCAGACTATTGTATCGTCTTTTCAAGCACAGGAAAGATAAAAGTGTAGAAAAATAAATTAACCGCAAAAAGATGAATGAATTGTACGTTTGGTTTGGTGATTGATGAAGCTTGCTTAATTACCACCAACAAAAATTTAATAAACCATGAATCTACCCATGTAGTTGATAAGCTAAAAGTGAAGAAAAATAAGATTAAATTACCAACTAACATGCATGATATATTATGGTTATTATTATAATACCGAAAGTAAGTATTTAGTCTCAAATTCCACAATATCGAAAGTCCCAAATTCCATCATTGCTACAAACAACTACTTGTCTACTTTCCAGTTGCAACACAATTAGTCAACTAAAGATTAAAGAAAGAGAGAGTGTTTAGAAAATCATATATACATACACACACGTAAGTTCATAAAATTAAAGGTTTAAAAGTTGGTTACAAAAATTTCCAAATTTTTTCTTTCTTATATTGTTGTGGGTAATCTGTATGTAGAAAAGAATTAGTCATTTGAAAGTGTACCTATAGGATCGATGAAGATATTGTGCTTATTGTATTTAATATTTTGGTAAGTTTGCAGTTATTTAAATATGAATTGATAAAATATTTTTTATTATCAAATAAGAGGGACCCACAACATGGCTAAAACAATACCTATATTATTTGAAGAGGAACAGTTTTTTTGATACGTTTGCGGGGATTGTAAATAAAAATTAGAGCATATAAAATATTATTTTAATGAATTTACTATTCCTGATTTAAGAATAGTACATTATTTTTTCTATGTAATCAATATTTTATATGATTATCTTAATCAGTTTGTTGTACAATACTTAAGTGATTAACAGGATCCCTCTAATAAAATAAATGTATTTGTAACCAAATTGATAAATGTAACTAACTATTTGATACCTTTAATAATAAATTTGTTTACTAATATATAGATTTTGATAACAATAGTGAAATAAATTTGTATGTTCCAGACTACTGTATCATCTTTTCATGCACAAGAAAGCTAAAAGTGTTGAAAAATAAATGAACCCTAAAAAGAAGATAAAATTAAAAGTTTAAAAGTTGGTTAAAAAAATTTCTAATTTTTTCTTTCTCACATTGTTGTGGGTAATCTGTATGTAGAACAAAATTAATAATATGAAAGCGTATCTATGGGATCAATGAAGACGTCGTTCTTATTGTATTTTGATACCTACAAACTACAAAAATATAAAAACAAAACTGAGTGCAAGAAAAATACAAACATCCTAGCAAGAAGATGAAAGAGGGGAAGCAAGATGAATTTTTTTAAATCGACCTAGATTAATGCAGTCCTCTTTCTTATCGTATATTGATCCCTAGAAATTGAAGAAGATTAAATCGAAGCACAATTGGCAACAAATAAAAAGAAAATAATATAACTGAAAACGAAGTTGTACTTCAAAAAGATGAATATTGCAGACCTTGATCAATGCTTGATTGGATAGTAAATTTGCTAGCTTGAACACACAATAATAATGTCTCAATAACATTGCTAAAATAATGCCTATATTATTTTAAGAGGAATAATTTTTTTGGCAAGTTTGCAGTGATTGGAAACAAAAATTAAAAGGTATAAAATATTATCTTAATGAGTTTACTATTCCTAATTTAAGAATACTATGTTGCTAAAATAAATGTAAGAACAAACGGCCAGTTAAGAAACTAAAATAATGCCTATATTATTTTGAGAGGAATAATTTTTAGGTAATTATATTTTAAGAATACTATATTTTAAGAATGCAACGATTCTCATGCTTATTCTTATTTCCTTTTAATGTTTCCATAATTAATATTTATATTTTCCTTGCTAATTATTTTTCTCTTCCTTTTATCAGAATTGATCAATTTAATATGAACAGAAGTGATTAAGAGTGAGAATTAATTTTATGACCCAAAAGTTCTGATTTTTGACAATGAAAAAAAAAATCCATGTCAGCACAGCATTGCTTTTATATAATAGTATCGATAATATAATGTATTATCATAATTGAAGATTGTCCCTGCCTTTTTCGTGGAAAGAAAATCTTCAATAAGTAATTGACTGGTTGTTTTTTTTAAGAAAAAAAGTAAAAACTATTAATCATTTAAAATTATTGCGAAAGGACATGTGTCAAAAATTTAGAGGAATTTGTTTCGTTATACATACATATATATATAATATAATATATATATATATATATATATATATATATATATATATAACATATATATATATATAATATATATATATTGACTGAAAAATATAAACTAGTTTGGCAAAAATGTCAGCCAAAAATGTCAAGCTCTTAAAAAGTTATGTAGTCTTTTATTTAGAAAAATAAAATTAAAGGGGGACAAAATCGACAAAGTACACAAAATTGTAGCACGTTGTAACTAACTTGAGCCAAGCCTGAGCTTTGCCAGGCTCGGCAAGCACTGAGCTGAGCTCGAGTTCTAGTTGAGTTTTGATTGACACGTATTTTTATCGAGTCATGTCTAAGCTTTGATTAGGGGTGTTCAAAACTATCCGTAACCAAAAACCCGAACCAAAAAACCGCGAACTGACCCGAAATATTGGGTATCCGAACCGAAATATTTAAAATTTTTGGTTCGGGTACCCGAACCGATAAATTTTTTTATTTTCGGTTTGGATACGGTTCGGATGTTTCATAATTTCGGTTACCCAAAAACCCGAAACTTTTTTTTAATTTTATATTCTTTTTGAGATTTTTTTTTAATTTTCTCCTCCCTAAAAACTTTGGAAGCTACATATCCCCAAGCCCCATGAAGACAAGGACTTTGAGTTTTTCACTTTGTTGCATTGTTTTGTTTAGATGTCTAGGTCTTCTATAAGACTTTGTTGCATTTGGACAATGGTTTCGGCATGAATACGATGTTATTAAGGTTATGTCTTATGGTGGTGTGAAATCGTTGAAATGTGAATAATAGTAACGTACTTTGTGGTATTGCCATATTATGTGATAATATCGTGTATTAGTTCCCTTTGGGTACCAAAAAAAATTATTAGACAAAATAGGAAAAAAATATTTTTTAAAAATTGGGTTATTGGTTAACCAAAAACCCGAACCGAAATTTTCGAGCACCCGAATTTCGGGTACCCAAATATTTCGGTTCGGATACGGTTCACCATTATGTCGACCCGAAATTTCGAGTACCCGAACCGAAATTCCTTTTGGCTCGAGTACCCGAACCATGAACACCCCTAGCTTTGATAGTGGATTTTTTTTAATTTTATAAGTCAAATATTTATGCTAATTAGCTTGAATAGTATTGAAAAATTCTCTAATTCTAAAATATTCCAACTCCTACTCAAAGAAAAGATACCAAGTATATGTTTTCATATTGAACTACATATATCCAAACCAATAAAAAATCTATATATCCCCCAGAAAAGTAATTTGTTTTTTTATCTAAAATATCTAAATGAACTTGACCGAGCCGAACTGAACCGAACTTTACTGAACTTGGGTTCAACTTGATAGGCATCTGAATCGACTTGAGTCGAGTCGAACTTTGGTCATATTGCACTGAAGCTAAGCTAAGACCAAGACGAGCCCAGCTGGCTCAGTTCTTTTACAACTATAACTGCATGGTACGTTCGCTTACCAAGGAGCCAGGGATTAGACATGGCAAATGGGTCATTCGGTTCAGATACAGGTCGAGTTAAGTTTGGGTCAGGTCATGTTTCGGGTTAGGTGACATTTCGGGTCAGGTCAGTTTGGTTTGGATCGGGTGAACTTTTCGGTTCGGGTCGATTTCAGGTCAACCCATTTTTAGTCAAATATGCTTGTCATGCAAAAATAATCAACTTTGTAGAAAATTTTGAGTCGGATATGGTTCGATTCGGGTTAATTTGGGTTTCAGATCCACTTTTAGATGAACATATTTCAGATGTCTGGTCGGATATGGATCAAGGTCGTTCAGTTCAAGTTTCGCGTCTCTAGTCAGTTTTGTCAGGCGTATTGGGAGGCAAGCAAGTGAGCCTCCCTTTGAGGGGTCATGTGAAGTTGTGAACTGCTACTAATGAGTCAAATCTCTATCCACCCAATGTGAGATATTAATCTAGGTAAAATAAAATTAAAATGGAAGAAAATATGCCAAGGTCAATTACATAGGAGTAGACCTGTAAGTTAGGGTGAACAGATCAAAACGGATCGGGGTGTGTTCGGGTTTGGGTAAAATACGGCTCGGGTATATTTCGAGTCCAAGTAAAATACGAGCAGACGTATTTTGGTCATACGGGTTTAGATCGCCTTTTTGTGAGTTATTTCCTTTTTGTCAAAATTAAAGCCTTGATATATTTGAAACTTAAAATTGTTCGTATTTAATGAAAAAGAATTGTAATTGTAATTTCTTTAAAGAATATTAAAGATATTCAAAATTTTCATTATGATATATGTACGTCTTGTACAAGTGGATAAAGAGTTGAGGCCCATGCGTTCGCCTATGGATCAAAATAGGGTTTTTGGAATCTAATAATCCGAACTTAGGGGGTGGTAGAAGATAATAATCTATAATTAAGAAATCCTTACCATGAGCTGAACTTTGAAGGGAATTATTTCGAATATACCGCCACCGAGTTGGACTCGGCGGAGAAGTGATGTTGCTGCTGTGGAGTCCAACGTGTATTAGTGGAGCAATTTTTTTTTAAAAAAAAAAGCTATTCTTGACTTTTAATTTTACAAATCAGCTTTGTTCACCCTTTTTTATACATTATCTTTTTCCTTCTCTCCATTTCTCTCTCCTCTAAACATTCCCTCCACTTAGAGAAAGAACATAACAAAACTCCATTTTTATCAACCAAAATAATAATAATAATAATAACAATAATAATAATAGGGATAATAATTTAATAAAAGAACCCCTCCCTCTTTCCCTATCACTTTCCTTTTCCCAGTTGGAACTCATCAAACCTGCAAATGCAATAGGAAATGCAATCTATATTGAATATCTATGAAGTTCATAGGCTTCACAATTCAATTTGAAAAAGAAACCCCCCTCTACCCCTCAAAAAAACATTTCAGAGATTCAAATCATGCATATTCTTAGTTGAATCATACAAAAACCAAATATGTTCTTGTCTTTTCTTCCGAATAGACTACACAAAGGTACCCTCAGTTTACTGTAAACTATTTTAAAGACCCTCAGTTTTTAAAACTAAATATAAGATAACTTGTCTTTTAAGAAAACTAATAGAAATTACCCTCCAAACTTTATTTGAGCTATTTTTAAGGCTATTCTAATTTGCAAAGCACGCTCACAACTTTTCATATTTGCACATTTTGCCCAAATCCTTAAAAACTTACTTTTAAAAAATCTAAAATTGTATTTGTGATATTTTTCCTACTAATATAACTTGAGGCCCTATTTCAACTGGTACCAGAGCCACATTACCAAAAATAATTAAGATTATTAAGCTAATTAACTGTATTTAACCTTGATTAATGCTATAATTATCACCTGCTTGCCCTGGTCCTAATTATTCACACGTTGCTCACTCACCAGAAGGTATTACCTTGTTAGCATCTCAATTAAACTATCTCACTCATATAGTTTTAGAAATAAAAGCTGACTTAGCTAAAATTAAGACTGAAGTCAAGAAGCTTAAGAAACAGATATCTATAATCCACCTTTCACTAGTTAACGAAGTAAGGCATAGCAATAAATCCACTTCCAGTACTAGTACTCTTTTTCAGCATAAATACCCTTTCCAAAATCCAAAATACAAGATTTCATTTCCTTTGCACAAGATAAATTTTCAAAAAGTAAGAGAAAAATCAGCTGAAAAATTAGAGAAAGAAGAAGAAGATGGAGTATAAGCAATATACTTTTGAAAAACTATAGGATATGTTCGAGAGAGAACAAAATCCAGAATAATTAAACAAAATCATGAGCGCAACCAGCGATAAAAATGATGTTTTATCTGATGAAAATGAAGAAACTAATAATGTCCAATTAAAAGAAAAAATATATCAGCAGATGAACCTTATTAAACTTGATGATCTTAATGTATTACCTTTAGAAGAAATTAGAAGAAAGTTGGATTAAAAAAATGGTAAAATGGCTGTTGAAAATGAGATTAACGAAATCGAAGAAGAACTCGATTTATATGAAACATAGACCAATCTAGTTAACAATGTCACTCCTAAGCTTGAAGAATTTAGTGAACCTTCTAGAAGAAATACTCATTTGTTAAGACCTAGGTACGCTCCAATAGGACGTACAAGCAATTTCTCATTCGAGTTTATCCCAAGGAAAACCACGATCTATGAAGAAATTGGCCTTACGCCAATTAGCCAAACTGGATACATCTCAAACATTGATGGAGCCCATAATAGAGAA
The DNA here is from genome assembly GCA_017589665.1 of Selenicereus undatus. Lineage (NCBI taxonomy): Eukaryota > Viridiplantae > Streptophyta > Magnoliopsida > Caryophyllales > Cactaceae > Selenicereus > Selenicereus undatus. The sequence goes on from JACYFF010031957.1 coordinate 20,642,278, forward strand.
GAAATATTTGAGCATTGAAAAGAGGAATGAATAGTATCCTAAACCTAAATACTATATGGACTGCGATAAACTTCCTAAACTATATCGAACATAACTTTTCTGGCACAGTAGCTGACTGATATAATTCATTAACTGAAGATGGTAAAAATACTTTAAGAATGATGGAAGCATCAACTGCAACGTTTAAAAATTTATGCAAGGAAATTGAAACCAAATGGGGATATGAGATATTTGGAAAAATATATTGAATATTATTACAAAATTGGGCATAATAAAACCAATCTCGGTATGTTCTATAACAAATTGTCATATCCTATAAATTCCATAATTAATGAAAAATATATTGCATATCTGGAACGAGTAGAAGTCATTGATACCGTTGGTTCGGGAATCTCTTATCTAAGAAAATGAGTCAATGATCAATGTCTTGATCACCAAAAGCAAAATAAAATTAAGAAGTAATTCCTAACTTGTTGGAATCCACCTCACAAATGGGGAAAGGAGCCTGAAAAATTAAGGAAAAGAAAATTCTATAGGAAAAAGAGCTTTAACATGCAGAGGGGTGAGAAATATAAAAGAAAATATTATAACGATCCAAGTCCTAAAAAACATATATAGATTTTTTAGGAAAGCTGCTTACTGTCTCACAGGAGAAAACAACTAGAAATGCTGGGCATGCGGAGAACTAGGGCATTATGCTAATGAATGCAAAAATAAGAAGAATAACAAGCCTTTGGAAAGTCTATCGAAACTTTGGGAAGCCTAGATTATGTTGAGCTTAGTGAAGATGATGCATTAGACCTAGCTCTAAATAACAAAAAAGGGAATGTTGAAATCATATTGGACAATGAATATGAACAAACTGATTATGAAGAAACAAGTTATATGATGAAAACTAGCTTTGTTAGCCTTGGTGATCTTCAAGGAGAAGAATTTGTTGTAGACAATGATCATGAGGAAGTCAAAGGAGATTGGGTTCTTCCCATAATCCAAAAAGACATAATCTATAAAAAAATTTATCTTTCAATTAAAAAGCAAATACGTATGTGAAATGATGGAAGGAAATCTTGAGATAAAGGATTGTGAGTATGACGTTGGGGAAGTTAACCTCATTAATTGGGAAAATATCCTTAAACATAACAAAGATAGAAAGTATAGATATATCTATGTCGGAAGTATCCAAGTTCAAATCACTCCATTACAATATTATGGTAAAGATATTGATCTTTACGCGTTACTCTGTGATATTAGACACACCAAATTTAATAATCAAATTATCACAGGAATAAAGACCAATTTATGTAATGGGTCAATAGGATTCAATTGCCGACTAGGATAATATGTAAGTCTAAAAGATAAATTTGCTAAAAACTTTTTGTCTCTTAAGACAAAAACAGTTGGGATGGATATGAAAAGAGGATGATATCCTATAAGGATATTTTGGAAAATTATCTATAAATTAGATAATATAATAGATCCAAAGACTATGGTGACAATGATAGAAGTAGAAAATTTTGAAAGTCCTACCCCTATGCAAAAGATCCAGATGATTAAGTCCAATCCTTAGGAGATAAAAATCGATCATTCATGGATATCTAGCTTTGCCAATCCTACAAAAATGAATAAGAAAAATATAATAAAAATTGATGAGGAGGGTAAAATCACCATTAAACCTCAATTATTAAGAAGCATGAGTACAAGATCAGATTGGGGAGAAGGATCGTCATCAGCTAAAGAAGAGCTTGAAGAAGATGATGCAATGAGCATGACCAGTGAAATGAGTAGAATGAGTTTTGAATATGCCAGACCCAGTGTAGATCGAATTGTGAGTCTAGATAGAAAGGTCATTGTGTACAAAACAAGAACTGCTAGTGAAGCAATTTATGAGAATGAATTAGTAAAAACCATGGCTACGGAGATATGCTATGAAGCTACCAATGCAAACCCTAATAGCATCTATATCCCAATAAAGGTATGTTTAGAGAACTATAATAAATATGAGTTGTGTACATACATAGATAGTGGTTGTTCCGTACGCTTTGGAAAGATAACATTATTTCCTGAGTTTATGTGGAAAAAAGGTAAAAGTCCTTTACAAGTAAGAATAGCTGATAATAGTATTATGAGTCACAATAAAGTCATAGAAGGGTTATCCATAGAATTAGGAAGAGTTCAATGCATTATACCAGTTCTATGAGCTACTGATCAACCTCTCATGATATGATTATTAGAAATAATTTTCACAAATTATATTCTCCATGCACCCAGACCGTAAACCAAATAATATTCACTATTAATGGTCACTCAGTCCGTATTGAAAAATTAAGGCTTACACACATCAGAAAATTGAGTTTACATGCATCCAGCGTGGTGAGAAGGTAATGTCAGCACAACGTAAAGTACCACTAACAATCTCATTACTCGAATTATCCATTAAAGAATAGATTGTCAAACAACATGAGAAATTATTTAAAGAACTCTACTCTGATAATCAACTAAAATTTTGGGATAAAGATAAAACATTTCCTAAAATCACTCTATTAAATCCCAAAACTATTATCCGAGTCAAACAAATGGTGTATATACACTTGGATATTCAAGAATTTGATGAACAATTAAAGAACTTCTGGATAAAGAATTAATCAGGAATGGCAAGCATCCTCACACCAGTCCGGTTTTCATGATAATAAATCATGCAGAAGAAAAAAGAGGAAAGACATGAATGGTAATCAATTACAAAAAGTTTAATAATAATACTGTCTTTGATGGGTATTATATTCCTAATAAAGTTGTCCTTTTCAATAGCATTCAAGGAGCCTCTTGGTTCTCAAAAATGAATTGCAAAAGTGGTTATTGGCAGACTAAAATGGATGAAAAAAGTATTCCTTTAACTGCATTTAGTGCACCATAAAGACATTATGAATGGATAGTAATGCCATTTGGTATTAAAAATGTACCTCAAATATTCCAAAGAAGAATGGATAACATCTTTAAAGATCTTAATCATTGTTGTTTAGCTTATATTGATGATATCCTTGTTCTTTCCAAAACCATAGAATAGCACAAAGATGATGTCTTAGCAATCGTCCAAAGATGCATTGATCATGGTATCATACTTGGTAAAAACAAATGCATTTATGCTGAACAAGAAATTGAGTTCTTAGGCTTAGAGATAAAAGCTGGACAAATCATTCTACAACAGTATATTCTGGAAAAAAATAGAAAATTTTTCGTAAAAAATTAAAGATAGAAAGAAATTAGAAAGGTTTCTTATATGCCTTACCTATGCTTCAGATTTCATCAAAGATTTAGCCAAATTAAGAAAGCCATTGCAATAGAATCTAAAGAAAGAAGTAAGTTGGACATGGACCACTAATGATACGAAGATCGTTCAACTTCAAAAAGATGTGTAAAAATCTTCATGTTCTTAATTTGCCTAATGAAAGAGATGGTTTAATTCTCGAGACAGATGCCAGCAATGAGCACTGGAGTGCAGTACTCAAAATCAAAGAAGGAGAAAAACTCTGCAAATATTACAGTGGAAGTTTTAATAAGGCAGAATGCAACTATCCTACAATGAAAAAAGAAATCCTTGCAGTCATAAGGGGAATTAAAAAGTTCCTAATCTTTTTGGCCCTAAAAGCTTTTCTTATTCGAACTGGTTGCAAAGGGATCATTGGTTTTGTGAAAAAGAATTTATCAAATATGCGAGCGCAATAGCGACTCCTACGTTGGCAATTATGGCTTAACCAATTTTTCTTCTCTATTAAACATATACATGGATCCAAGAACTCTCTGACAGATAGTCTTACTCAAGAACTCGTCAATAGTGATCATCAAAGCTGACCTCCTGCCAGAAAAGGAGGAAATCCTTACTGAAATGTCTTTCCTACTAGAACGGGTTACGCCTTCTAGTAAAGTCCTTATCGATAACCTGGAAGTCTATACAAAAAGTAGATCACGTTTTGGTCTACTATCTACTGCCTACGTAATAGCCTAAAGATTTTTCCTTTTAGAGTAACAAGTTAATTACCATAGATGTCTCTATGATATCCAAGAAAAAATAAGTTCTCATGTTTAAGAAAAATGGTTCAATGAGTGGTATGCAGCTTGCATCGGCTTTTATCATCATTATTCCTATGATATCTGGGAGTCTTAGGGTACAACTATCTATTTTTCCGATAAGTCTGGAGTTGATGGTGTTAGTTTCCCAACAAATTCAATCTCTCCAAATGACCCTATCATTAAAGCCTCAGAATACGGGATGATACTTTACTTCATAGAAATCTCATCTCCAAAGTTCCTATTTTTCTCCAGACTAACAAAATTTCAGCAATACATGTTTCGAAGAATCCTTTGGATTCTTAGATCTCCTGATTATCTGTAACACCCTCAGCCCCTAGGGTCAGGAGCGTTACGTTTTCTTACTTCTTACTTAATTTATGGGGCGAAACGGACAGAGTTTCCCCTAAAAACTGAGCGTTTCCAGGCTAAAAGCCTTACAACAAATCCCTGCGTTAAAAGAAACATTTAAAACTTCCAAAACAAGCTCAACGGCTACACGCCAGAGTCCACAACTCTACAGGCCACACGTCCGGAGTATACAGAGCTTCCTATTTTCCATAAACCTTAAAAGAAGATAAATAATTACATAACCTTACAAACATAATCAATATTACATAATCATGTCATAACCAAACCAAGCAAGTCCATCCTTGTCGCACTCCACGCATCAGTCTCATATCTGTCGATCTGGGGAAAAGGGGGAAAAGTAATAGGAATGAGCAACCACCGCTCAGTGAGTAAACCCTCTCTCCCAAAACATACTTAAAATACATATTAACTTACGAAAGCCTTTCGTAATTCATTTTAGTTGAAGAGCTTTCACACAATACATCATATTCGAATCATAAACCAAGTGAAGGAATAGTTATACCAAAAAGCTTAACTTTATTAGAAACCGTAATACATTGACCCACCATAATAAAGTTACGTAAACCCAGAAACATAACATAAAAGGGGTTTTACACATAATCTTCACTTACAGAAAAACATACATAGTAACTTATTCACGTAAATGAGGAGACTAAACTCTTCGAGGTGCTTTGTTACTGCCATCCCGAGTCGGTCAAACTCGAGCGGCAACATACGCCTATTCGGACAGACATCATACTATGCTGAGACGTAGTTTTCATACTTAGACTTCAGGCGGGAATCAAACCACCATCCCTGAATCTATCATAACGTAACATACGTGATACCAGACGGAAACTAAGCCACCATCCCTGGGTCTCAGACTTAAGCTTAAAGTTTCTAGAGTAGCTCCTCCACGTATACATAGACATAAACATAATCATTCGTACACATACATACTTATACTTATTCATATACATATCTTAGGAACTTATAACAATCATAAACATGCATACATAGTAGACAAACATGCTTATACTTATTCATATATAGGTTTTATGAACGTAAAACATGAAAACATAATTTCCTTACAACTTTAGCTTTAGGCAAACAACGAGAAAGGCCTCTTAAAAACATGGTGAGTCCCTCACGATTCAAAACTTGGGTAGTTACCAGCATGCACTTCAAAGTTAGGATTCACAATACACAACTCCAATTGCCCTTTTTCAGATTGTTTCAATCTTTTAAACGCAAAAGAAGGAATTTGATACAAACCAAGTTTACTAACTCATAAATCGATTTCGAGAATATTTTAAAAGCTTTTCATAATCGAAATAAATTTGCTAACGTGTAAACTAACTTCGTAAAATACGTCTACGAATTCGTAAAACAACTTCGTTTCTAACTTAAAAGCTTCGTAAAAACGTAATTAGTTTGCTAAATCGTAAAACAATTTCGTTTTCAACTTAAAAGCTTCTTAATGACGTAATACGTTTGTTAGTTTGTAAAACGTCTCCGTTTTAAACTTACAAGCTTCTTAGAAACAAAATAAGATTTGTTAGCACGTAAATCGGCTTCATACATAACTTAAAGACTTCTTATAACGTAAATTGTTTACTAAATCGTAAAACGACATAGTTTTTAACTTAAATGCTTTGTGTAAATGTAAAACGACTGCTAACTCATAAAACGACTTCACTTTTTAGCTAAAAGCTTCTTTTAAATGTAATATGTCTGCTAAATCATAAATCAAAAGTCGTTTGAAACATAACGTGTTTAGTTAATGCTTAATTCAAACTAAGTTCGAAGCTTAAAAGCTTCTGATAAACGTTATAAGTTTATTAACACATAAATCGACTTCCTTTGAAACTTCAAAGCTTCTTAAAAACGTAATAAGCTTGTTAAGTCGTAAAACGATTTCGTGTCTAACTTAAAAGTTTCATATAAACATAATAAGGCTACTAACTCTCAAAATGACTTCGCTTTTAACTTAAGAAACTTCTTACAGACGTAAAACGTTTGCTAGTTTGTAAAACGACTTCATTTGTAGCTTAAAACTTCGTATAAATGTAATACATTTATTAACTTGTAAAACGAATTCCTTTTAGACTTAAAAGCTTCTTATAAAGGCAATAAGTTGGTTAATACTTAAAACAATTTCACTTTAAACTTAAAAGTTTCTTATAAACATAACACGTTTACTAAATCGTAAAACGACTTAGTTTCTAACTTGAATGCTTCGTATAAACGTAATAAGTTTACTAAATCGTAAAACGACTTCGTTTTTAACTAAAAGGCTTTTTATATAAACATAATAATGTTGCCTAATCATAAAATGACTTTGCTTCTAACTTGAAAGCTTCGTATAAGCGTAATAGGGTTGCTAAATCATAAAAACGACTTCGTTTCTAGCTTAAATGTTATGTGCTAAATCATAACTTGGATACTTAGTTAGCAATAAATGAAAGCTAGATTCGTTTGTTTGTCCACACATACAATCGAATTCATACAACAACAATCCAATCTACCAATTTAGTAAACTGATTCATGTAATTATTATTTGAAATCCTTAAAATAGGAGGGATTAAAGGTTCACCCACCTCGAATCCAAGCTATATGCGTGCAAACTGGCTGGATTGAAGTTAAATTCGAATGCCAAAGCTCAGAATCCCCTCTGTTCTTCGCGTGACACATGACCACCACTAAACCCAAAACCCTAACTTGTGATTTTTGAAGAATTCAAGCACAATTAGCACAAATTGAAGGGAATTCAAGCAAGGATTCAATTTATAGAGGTAAGGTTGCTCGAATTCTCACCTGCATGCGCTGAATTCGCCGGGTGTTCTACTGGTCCTTCGTCAAAATCAGCCATGCCTTTGCCCGAATTTTGGGTCAGCCACGCGTAGGAGGCTGGCCGGCTCTTCGGTTGGTTGGGTTGGGGCTCGGTTTCGCCGGTCATGGTGCGTGGAAGGAGGAGAAGCGAAGGAGGAGATGAGGAACAGGGGAAGCAGAGCAATGTCGGGAAGAAGAAGAAGAAAGAGGAATGAGAGAGAGCTCGGGGGGGGGGGGGGTCGCGTGTGTGTGATAATTTTAATCCCCTTCTCCCCTTTTGACTCAATTCTACCTATTGTATTAATAATCGAATTCTCGGGCCTCTAATCTTAAACTGAATTCCTAAATATAATCGTTGGTCAGCTTACTGGCCCTTTGATTATATTAAGGATCGATTTAGTACTCATTAATAATCTACATTAACGCTTACTAAAAATCACCGAAGGATTTTCAAAACTAATAATACCATTAATAAGAATAATAATGGTGACAAAACCATCCTTTTAATAAAATTATCGCTCACATAGGCACATCACTAATAATTTAACTCGTATCGTTAAATAAAATAGGTTTTTATAATGCAAAAATGCGTCACGAACAACTTAACAGAAAATAAGGTACGCGAGCCTTACATGACCCAACAAAAATTATGGCTCAAAGATGCCTAAATTTGGAAGTGTATAGCGCATTAATAGAATACGAAAATGGAAAAGCCAAGCCATCCCATTATCTTATTCAGATCGTTGATTACGACGATCTCGATGATCAACGACAAGAATGGGTTTTTGAACGACCAGTGTATTTAGTTACTGGTCCTGCTTTAGCAAGAGCCATTGGATTTTTCAATATTTATCATCAATGTTGGGCATTAATTGAAAAGGGAAAAATCGTAATGCATTGTAGAAACACTACTTTTGCGTATAATAATGAGTTCAAGGAACACATGAAGGTGGAAGAAGCAATGTCCGAAGATATTTTTAATTATCTCTTTGACGTTGGAGCTGGAAAGTTCTTATCAAAAAAAGGAAAGAAATATCTTCTTTAGTTATTTGAGAAATGGGATCCAGAGCATCTTCAATTAGATGAAGGTTTTGATGATTATCTAGATAATGATGGTCTGGAAGATATAATGGGAAATGAAGGCGTGCAGAATTTCAATAATGATGACTAGTCTTGTCATCATTAAAAGTTCTGAAAAGTAACTGCCCCATTATTGTTCTATCTTGACAAGTGTCTGATTTGTAAAATAAAGCAGTGTACTATAGCCATCAATACTGTAGCCATGTGAAAAATCAGAATGTACTGTAGCTATTAGGGCATCCTATATACCCCCAACCCTCTATAAAAGGAGAGGTAGAGTGGTGAGAAGGAACGATGTCATTTGAGCATTCTTGAGCATAAGAGAAGTCGGAATTCTCCATTTCTCTATGAGCAAGCATTTCTAATGATCTTAGCTTAAGTCCCTCTTCGAAGCTTTCCAATGTAATATTTCTACTTTCAAGCTTTCAATAAAAGAAGTTTCCCAGTAGGGAACGTTATTCAATTGAACCTTATGTCTTAAATATTATAATTTCTTGATTAAAGTCTCACTATCCTCTAAAATACTTGAAACTTGATTAGTGACTACGATCTAAGGTAGGAAACGAAATAGATCTATGCTATGCCTGATCTAAGGAAGGCGTGGTTGAGATTTGCAATCTCTGTAAACTGGAAGTTAAAGGAACGTCAGGGTCCAGCACTGACTAAGTTCAGGTAACAGTCGAAACTCTCTAATTAAGTTTTAATTATTTTTACTAAGCATGGTGGGCCTATAACCATAGAAATTATAACATCTAAGATATAAGTAGTAGATTGTGATAACTAGTACCAGTAAAGTTATTATAAGAAATTTAATTAAGCATATTTCTTGAAAAAAATCCCTAAAAATAGCTTATTTGCATGCTTTTCCTATTCCAATGACTATTATGCAATTTCTAATGGTTCAAGGACTAAAATAACAAGAAAAAGGACCTAAAAATTAGTTGTTTGAAAACTTAGGGTATCCTAGAATTAGTTTTGAAAATGAAGGAGTCCAAAAATAGCTACCCTTGAACTTAGGGACCTAAGTGTCCGTAGTTCCCTTTTCCTCCATACATTAACAGCATCCTGGGCATCAAATTCTTTGAGAAAATCCAAATTCAATGCACAAACAAAAGGCCCTGTAATCACTAGAAATTCTTCTGAAATAGACCCATTTATGACAGCTCCTGTTCTCCACACCTTTCTCCTATGTACTCCATGATACCTAGATTTCAGTTTCACCGAATTCACACAAGAAAGCCTGTTCTTCCCATTTGTCAGTAAAAATTGTGAATCACAGAGCCCTAATTTCGACCCAGTACAGAAACAAGCACAAAATTCAAGCAAATTTCGATGCCTCAATGTATGAGAACAACCCATTTTGCATTTCTGCTTAATAGGGTTAAAGGTACCCAACTGGGTACCTATAAAAGAGTGAAAATTGCAGAAGCCCACAAAGTGTGAACCACTTATGACCTTGGAATCATGGCGACTAATGAACTGGGTGCTCATAAATCCACTCGAAAAAGTGAAGCTACTAGAGAGAAGTGTTGAAGAGGCATAGAGGGAATCCATCTTGCTCGATTGGAACAGGAAAAGAGATGGTGGAGGAAGAGTATGAATAAGAAGGTGAGTAGGAATTAGCTTAGAAAATGGAATAAGTGGAAAGGTGATGGCATGGAATTAAAGGAAGAGCACAAATTAGTATGGAAAGATGGAGAAGCAAGATCAACAGGGCTAGAAATGGTGGGTGTTGGTTGGTGGCAGTAATGGCATGAGATTGGGACTGGGAAGGGGAAAGGAGGAGGGTTTTTCTTTACTTATCATTATTATTATTATTATTATTATTATTATTATTATTATTATTATTATGGTTAAATATGGAATCTGTTCTTTCTCTTGGGAAGTGGTCAAGCTGGGTGGGGGGTGTTGTGTGTTCTAGCAGAGGAGAGAGAAATAGGAGTGAAGGAAATAGTTGACGTGTATGGATCAAAAACCTGATTCGTAAAATTAAAAATCAAGAATAGCTTTTTTTTAACAAAAAAATTGCTCCACTAATACACGTAGGACTCCACCACCGCCACATCACTTCTCCGTTGAATCCAACTCGGTGGCTGTATACTCAAAATAATTCCCTTCAAAGTTCAGCTCACTAGTAAGGATTTCTTAAGTTTAGATTATTATCTTCCACCACCCTCTAAATTCGGATTATTAGATTCCAAAAACCCATCAAAATAAGTTTACTATTGGTTAGATCATTTATGGGTCTACCCATCTAAATGCTAAAGCATGTTAATGGATCGAAGGGGTTCAGCCCACTAATAACCTATTTAATAATTTGATATTTTTATTAACTAACTGATCATTACCTAATAAGGTACATGTTATTAGTAGGGCGATACTAACATGAGCACGAGTTGGCCCATAACCCAACACTAGCATCATCGTTCGAAACGTAACCAATTAGAATAGAAACCAAATGAAATGATATTAGAGAAGCATAAGATATTTCAATTATCTTTTAATTATAACATCAAAATTTTATATTATAATAGAGTAATATTATTTAAAATGTGATAAGACATATCCATTTCGGTAAAAAGATAATGGTATGGCTTGCATGTTTTTAATATTTGTCTCATTTTAAATTGATGTTCTTAAGACTAGATAGTTATTTCACGTCATTTCCCACTACTTTTTCAGTTTTCTCATTTATATATTGTGTATGGCGTTATTGTATGAGAAGAAGTTGGAAAAGAAAGTGTACTATTGTTTAATTTATTAAGGGATGTGATAATTATATAATGTCTCTCTAAACAAACCGATATAATGAATAACCATTATTGTTAATAGAGATAAATTAAATAATAAAAAAATAAAGATATAATATTCAGGTCAAGCAGGCGAGTTCGAGTTCGAGTTCGAGTTCGAGTCGGGTTGGGCCCACTAATTTACGGGCTTTTTGGGTTCTGTTAGTTTCGGGTTTAGGTCGAGAAAATCATGTTCAAAATTCAAAATTTTCAGACAGGTCCAGATCGGATTTTCAGATTGAGTCAATTTTTTCCAGGTTTATACAGGAGCTCTTTTTTTTTTTAACTACTGTTTGTGGATCTGTGAAATACGAGAGTTTTGGGAATTCATAAAAAAAAACACGCATAAAGTAAACATCAAAAACAAGAAAAAAATGTTGAAAAGGAACAAAACTCAAATTTCTTACTATTTTTTGAATTAGTCAATAGAATTACAAATCTTCATTAAACCACATCACTCGTCTTCAACATCAATAAATAACTATGGCATAAATTTCTCCAAACAATAGTAGAACAAAGGTTTGAGTTGAATTTAGATAGATATTAGTCGAGCAAGATGAAATTGTATGCAAATTGAAAAACAAATCAATTCATTGATCAAAATTAAAATCAAGAATAAATTGGAATGCATTATGTCTAGTGATTACAGATAGATTGAACAAGGTAGAAATGAACACAATGTTCTGATAATCATGTTTTAAATAATTAGTATAGACCTATGCTTTGCACGGAATATTTTAACTTTGAAAATTGTCTTTGAAAATTAATATTTTTGTTCAAAAGTTGTAATAACAATTTTAAAATAATGTCATAAAATAAATATAGATTTACGGACCAATAATGACGCAATTACATTACCGTTGTACACTACATTTGGACACATACAATAATTTTTATGAACTTAAATTGTACGGATTACATATCGTATGGGAATATAAGGATGCTAGCCGATTACAACTTTTTGAACCATAGAAGCTCATTCACAAATATGTTACCCAAAAGGTTAAAACCTTGTAGCACCCTTATGAAAAAACAGTCCAACTTTAAGGTCTTGAAGCTCCAACCACTTTGAAGTTTAAACTACAAACGACAACATCACTTCAATTGTATGTATCCATGTTAAACAGCAAAACAACGAAATACTCTGCTGTGACTTCACACGGGGTAGAAAACTAACCTAGAAAAACATGTTGAAAACTCATTAGATTAGCACACACAGGACAGAAACTCAATTTGATTAAAAATAACAATAACAAAGTTCAAAACTAATTTGACATGACATACTTTTGAAGTCTATCGAGGATGAACAACAATTCTTCTGAATTAGATAAAGAAATAGAGGTACACCAACAGGCTTAGACACTACAAACATCAAGAGAGACAGTTAGCACAAGATGCTTGCACCAGAGATAACCCCCCCCCCAAAGGAGGGAATTGGGCTATCAAACACGGACACAAAACACACAATTAATACACACACATTGATGGGAGGAAAAATAACAAACTCAATAGTTACCTAAGAGGAAGCTGGCTTCAATCTGACAATCATGAACACCGAAATCAATATGCAATAAAATTAATCATTAATCAATCAAATGTCATAAATCCCTTAGAATCGAACTTAATTGAACCAAAGTAACCCCCCCAAAAGAAAAACAGAACACCTATCACCATGGGTGGTAATGACATCTACTGATCCATATCTAGTGTAGTCTCACTATACTCCATACCTAGCTCCTAGCATCCCTATCACAATCTCAAGCCTGGAAATTTACACATATAAATGTCTTTAAACTCATATTATCTTAACGCATAAGGTTTGAAATTGAATCAGCTTAACCCCCCCCCCCCCAAACATTAAACGTAGTAATTGAGTACAAACTTCACATTTTACCAAAGGGGGAGAATAAATTTGACTAATAAATCCATTAATTATCATCCAAACGTAGCACAAATATCACCCAAAAACAAAATAAAATTTCCATGAAAGCAATCAAACTACGACTATCCTTTCATCCCCCACCTTTGCAACCTTCACCAAAACCAAAAAAAAAACCCCCAAAAAATTGCATTATTAGCCTTTAACACCACCAGATCACTATGTGAAAATCACATCTAACACAAATCACTTATGCCTTTTTTTTGTGGCACAGAAATCACCTCTAAATTTGCATCAATTAGCTTTAAAACAGAACAAAAATAAAGATAAAAAATATGTATATTTATACCGTGAAATTTCAGATCCAAGGCAGGAGAAAGAAATAGATGATGTTCTTTATATCGGTTTGAGGCTTTAAGCCAAAAATAAAAGCCAAAGAAGAATGTAACATACTAAACCACAACATCAAGACTTCACTTAGATCCCGATATGCATGTAGAACACTCATGGAGATGAAATACAAAAGTGACATATCTAAATTTCATTTGCACAAGCAGACAAACCATTGGACAATGGCACACACCCCTTTCAACAACACAGTAACTGCAGAGAACTGCGGTCATAATGTGTGAAGTTTATTTCAAATTACATAATCATAACACCATAACATCACTAATGCACTTCAAAAATATAGACAAAAAAAAAATTAAGACACTCAATTCCCAACATAATTGAACATACCACCGGAAGGCCATTGGTGAGAAGTTGCATTAGAGTTAAGAAACGTGGGATGCACACAAGCATGCTCTAATTCCCATGCAAAACTTGGAACAACAGCACACATTAACAAAACGCAATCCAATGAAACATTGCAGGCAACAAACATATCAAATTAGGAAAGAGGAGATTGGAAGCTCCCTTCTCTTCCTCTCACTCTCAATGGGAAAACAGTTCGAAATCGGAGAATCAATCTGTTAGGGTTGAATCGAATCGCAATGCGATATCACAGCGGAAGAAATTAGGATGAATAGATAAACAGAAATTCTAAAACAATAACAAGAACAAATCACACACCAAGAATTACGTGGAAAACCCCAATGTGGGTAAAAACCACGGACGACGACTAGCCAGGAACAATTCACTATGAGAATCTGAAGTACAAAGCTTGCAATCACAATACGTGATTCAATCTGGATTTTACAATCCCTCAATTTGCACTCAATCTCACCAATTGTGTTTGGGAATAGGATTAGGAACTCTCAGGATCGCCACTCGCAATATTTCGCTGCGGCGCACATCTGTTTTTCTTCTATTGTAAAACCTAAATCGCGAAACCCGAGAAAACTCGGTTTCACTAAAGTGGCACGGTCGTGCCATGTGGCATGGTAAGACCGTGCCACATATCTGCCTTCTGAAATCTGCGTCTCTCTTCGACCCAGCGCCAACTGGTGACCATGCCACGCAGCAGCTCGACCGTGCCTCAGCCCATGCCGCCCAGATGACTCAGATTTTGGGCCACAACCCAACAATCTCCACCTTGGGCCAAAATCTCCAACAATCCAAAAACATCCAACAATCGAACCCAATGCAAAGTCGCCATCATACCCCCTCACACCGAGGGGAATGCCCCACAGGGCCATCAGTAAGAACCAACACCTACCAAGTTCAAGCATAGCTCAAACTTGGCTACAGGAAGAGATTTGGTAAGCATATCAGCGGGATTTTCAGAAGTGTGTACCTTCTTGACTACAATATCCCCTGCTGCCACTGTGTCTCTCACATAATGATACTTGACACTAATATGCTTCGTCCTAGAATGATAAGCATCATTCTTAGTCAGATGTATTGCACTCTGACTATCAGAATACACCACCGTGGTATCCTGATGAACTCCAAGCTTCATGACTAGCCCCCTCAACCAGGTGGCCTCCTTCACTCATTCTGATGCAACCGTGTACTCAGCCTCAGTTGTAGACAAGGCTGTGACCGACTGCAAGGATGCCCTCCAAGAGACGGCACCAGCACAAAGAGCAAAGATATACCCAGAAGTCGACCTCCTTCTATCGAGGTCCCCAGCATAGTCCGAGTCCACAAAGCCTACCACATTACAGGTAGCAGCTTTGGACTTGTCAAATACTAATCCCTTACCAACAGTTCCCTTCACATATCGAAGGATCCATTTCACTGCCTCCCAGTGATCCTTCCCAGGATTGTGCATGTACCTACTGACCACACTCACCGCATATACCAGGTCAGGTCTAGTGCAGACCATGGCATACATCAGACTGCCAACTGCACTAGAGTAGGGTACATGAGACATACTCTTGATGTCCTCCTCACTTGTTGGGCAACAACCAGCAGACAATTTCCAATGTGCAGCAGAGGGAGTAGAGACTGACTTACAGTTTTGCATGTTGAAACGATCCAACACTTTCTCAAGATAGCTACCTTGAGATAGAAACAATCTACCTCCCTTTCGATCCCTCTGGATCTCCATCCCCAAGATCTTCTTAGTTGCACCAAGATCTTTCATCTCAAACTCCTCACAAAGTTGAGATTTCAATTTGCTGATCAAGGAACGATCCTTGGAGGCAATCAGCATATCATCCACATACAGTAATAAGTATATGCAAGACCCATTCTCATACTGTTTGTAATACACACGATTGTCAAATTTGCTACGTGTGTACCTATGCCCAACCATAAAGGTGTCAAACCTTTTATACCACTGCCTGGGAGCCTGTTTTAGTCCATATAATGATTTCTTCAACCGACACACCATGTGTTCCTTTCCAGAAACCACAAACCCCTCAGGTTGTTTCATATATATCTCTTCCTCCAAATCCCCATGGAGAAAGGCAGTTTTAACATCCAACTGCTCAAGTTCCAAATCGTACATAGCCACAAAGGAAAGCAACACCCTAATAGATGTGTGTCTTACCACAGGAGAAAATACCTCATTGTAGTCAACTCCCTCCTTTTGGTTGCATCCTCGAACAACCAACCTCGTTTTCCATCTGGCAGCCTCTACGCCAGGAATACCTTCTTTCCTTTTGTAGATCCACTTGGCAGTTAATGCCCTCCGGCCTTTAGGTAACTGACAAAGATCCCAGGTCCTGTTCTTGTGGAGACTGTCCATCTCCTCTTGCGTAGCACATTCCCAATGCTGGGAATTAGAACACGAGACAGCTTCTCTATAGGTGGAGGGATCTTCCCCTTCAGGCACCTCCTCAGCAACGGAGAGTGTATATGCTAGCAAGCTTTCCTCATCATTGTATCGGGCCGGCCTCCGGATCTCCCTCCGAGGACGATCACGAGCAATGGAGTGATCGACCTCCTCCACCTGAGGCCGGTCCTCTCTAGCAGCAGTAGGCACAGCAGTATCATTCTGCTGGGCTGGCTGATCATCATCTCCACCTTGAGCTGAAACACGCTCCACCTCAATCTCCACCTCCCTGTCGATGCTCGTCGAGTCTCGAGCACCAACCCCAGGCAATTCCGAGTCTGCTGTAGGTGACAGCATGGCAGACTCGTTGAAGGTCACATCGCGACTCTGGATGACCTTCTTCAATTCAGGACACCACATCCTGTATCCCTTGGACTCTGTAGCATACCCAAGGAACATACACTTGACTGCTCGAGGTGCCAACTTCCCATTAGTCACATGGACATACACCGGGCACCCAAAAACTCTCAAAATGGAGTAGTCTACTGGATGAGCCGACCACACCTCCTCTGGAATCTGGAAGTCCAGGGACGTGTGTGGCGACCGGTTCACCAGGTAGCATGCCGTGAAGATGGTCTCAGCCCAAAACCCCTTGCGGTCCCAAAGCCCCGCATTAGAAAGCATACACCTTGCTTTCTCCAGAAGTGTCCGATTAATACGCTCTGCAACCCCATTCTGCTGGGGTTTCCCGACCAGAGTCTTGTGTCGTGCTATGCCATTGATGGCACAAAACTCATCGAACTCTGACTCGACAAACTCAAGCCCATTATTCGTCCTGAGTTTCTTAATCTTTCGCCCAGTCTGATTTTCAACTAGGGTCCTGAACTTCTTGAACATAGTGAAGGTTTCATTTTTGTGCCTCAAGAAGTATACCCATACCTTGCGTGAAAAATCATCCACGAAGGTAAGCATGTAGCGTTTGCCTCCCATTGAAGGCACTCGGGATGGACCCCAAAGGTCCGAGTGAATATAGTCCAGCACTCTTTGAGTGCGATGTTGTGCTGTAGAGAAGCTCACCCTTTTCTGCTTCCCTAGTACACAATGGTCACAGAAGCTCAACTTGCTGGTCCCAACGCTACCCAGACGACCCTTCTTGCTAAGGAGGGTCATCTCCTTCTCGCTCATGTGCCCCAGACGCATATGCCACAAACGAGTCTCATCAGCATCAGGTGACACTGAACCAACTGCAGCCACCCTTGCAACTGTCGTCCCATCCAGGATGTACAGGCTTCCCATGCGAAGCCCCTTCATTACTACCATGGCACCCTTCATTACCTTCAGTACGCCATGTTCCATGGTGATACGACATCCATTCGTCTCCAACGTCCCCAAGGATATGAGGCAACGAGTCATATCCGGGACATGACGAACATTGGATAGCGACCGAACAATCCCATCATGAGTCCGTATCTGCACAGTACCTCTGCCTGCAATGTTGCACCGTGTGTCATTGCCCATGAGAACCACTCCAGAGAGCACTGGCTCATAGGAAGTAAACCACTCCCTATAGGGGCACATATGAAAGGTGCAGCCAGAATCAAGCACCCATTCATCGCCCAAACTCTTGCCTGTGGTGGTGGCTAAGGACATGCTGGTTGCCACCAACACATCTCCATCGGACCCCGACTCGATCACACACTCAGCTGAAGCAGGCCTCTCAGATCCTTCCCTCTTCTCCTTATTCTTCAGCTTCCAGCAACTGGCCTGAATGTGGCCCAACTTGCCACAATAGCGACAGGTCTTGTTTGTGTGAGGATTGCGGGATTTAGAGCGACTCTTTTTCCCCATGTCATTCCCCTTCTTCTCAGGTCTACCACGAACTATCAACCCCTCCGCGGAGTCTGTATGAGCATCATGGTCAAATTTATCCTTGGAGAGTAAATTTGACTTCACATCCTCGAACGATATCGTGTCCGAGTTACTGTACAGCATTATCTCCTTGAAATGCTTGTACGATGGTGGTAGAGACACAACTAATAGGATGGCCTTGTCCTCATTCTCGATCTTGACATCCAGGCTCTCAAGATCAACCAATATTGAATTGAAGTCGTTCAGGTGCCTCTGAACAGGAGTACCTTCAGCCATTCGAATGGTGTACAGTTTCTCCTTCAGGCGAATTTTGTTGGCAAGACTCTTCTGCATGTAGAGCTCTTCCAACCTCGACCACAGTTCCACCGCAGTCGTGCGATCAAGCACCTCCCTCAGTACATGAGGCGCTAAGCACAGTTGTATGGCGGAGACTGCCTTCAATTCCAATTCCTCCCAATCCTCATCCGTTAATTTTCCACGACGCTTCTTTTGATGTTCAGCCCATTGTTCATCAGTCATTGTTGAAGGTTTCGTGTGAGGCCCCTGCAGGACCTTCCACAACCCATGTTGAATTAGTACAGCTCTCATCTGTACTTTCCAGAGATTGAAACTCATCTCCCCATCGAATTTCTGGATATCAACCTTCATGATTGAAGACATCCTGACAACCCTAATTCGCTCTGATACCACTTGTTAGGGTTGAATCGAATCGCAATGCGATATCACAGCGGAAGAAATTAGGATGAATAGATAAACAGAAATTCTAAAACAATAACAAGAACAAATCACACACCAAGAATTACGTGGAAAACCCCAATGTGGGTAAAAACCACGGACGGCGACTAGCCAGGAACAATTCACTATGAGAATCTGAAGTACAAAGATTGCAATCACAATACGTGATTCAATCTGGATTTTGCAATCCCTCAATTTGCACTCAATCTCACCAATTGTGTTTGGGAATAGGATTAGGAACTCTCAGGATCGCCACTCGCAATATTTCGCCGCGGTGCACCTCTGTTTTTCTTCTACTGCAAAACCTAAATCGCGAAACCCGAGAAAACTCGGTTTCACTAAAGTGGCACGGTCGTGCCACATCTATGCCTTTTGAAATCTGCGTCTCTCTTCGACCCAGCGCCAACTGGTGACCATGCCACCCAGCAGCCCAACCGTGCCTCAGCCCATGCCGCCCAGATGACTCAGATTTTGGGCCACAACCCAACACAATCACCAGCGGCGAGTCAGTCTTCCGTCAAGAATCCTGGTGATCGGAGCTCCAGATTTGACCCAGAGTCGTTGGAGAAAGGTGCCAAAGCTCTTCGTGAAATCAACAGCTCTCCCAACGCTAAACAAGTTTGATTGTATTTGGGATTCTAAGTTTTTCCTGTTAATTGTTCTTGTGGGCATGGCCTAATGTGTTTGTTGTGCTTGAATTAGGTTTTTGAGGTGATCAGAAAGCAGGAGCAAACTCAATATGCATGTAGAAAGAAGAATGTGACATACTAAACGACAACTTCAAGACTTAATTTAGATCCCGATATACGCATCTTGAAATCATTGATGTATTCAAAATTATAAAAGGATGTATTCAAAATTAGAAAAGAAATTACCGAAAGCTCACTTGAGATCGTGGTGAAATCTTCAACCTTCACACCAAGCCAGATTGGTTGTATACCGAAGTGACTGTTTTTGAGGGGGTGTAGCAGCCCAATCCTCCATTGATGAAGAGGAACAATGGAAAATGGAGAATGATGAGAAAGCAGAACAATGATTTCAGAGAGGAGAGGAAGCCGACGCCATGGAATTAGGATTGGAGAGAGGAGTCTAGAAGATAGAGAGAAAAACAGTGATAGAAAGAGAGAGAGTTATGCAGAGGGAGAGAGGAGTCTAGAAGACAGAGAGAGAAACAGTGATAGAGAGAGAGAGAGTTCCGCAGAGCAATATATATGTCGTACACTTGGAGCATAAACTCTCACATCTATGTGGAAAATATTTTACACTTTAGAAGTTCCAATTTTTAGAAAAAAAATACTAAAAGGTAACACAAAAAATCTCCTAAATTAATGCGGTACACGATCTTTAAATTTAGTTATCATTCTCCATCATCATTGTTTCTCTCTTTACATAACTGCAACCTCTATCAATTTTTTGCTCTCATCTCTCTTCCTCATCACCGCCAACTCGACATGCTCGAGAGAATGCACCCACTGCCAGAAGAAACATATTACCATTATTGTGCACAAACCGTCCGAGCAATAGGAAAACTCTTAACTCGATCTGTTCCAAATGGTTGAAAGAGGAGCAGAAAAAATGAACAAGAACACCTTAATGCTGCTCAAAAACACCATAGTAAAACAACGAAAAGAGAAAGATACAATGCAAATAGAAGGTAATTCATCACAATAGAATGAGGCTCAACTCATCGCCTGTCACATATGTTCAAATGTTGTTAATCTAATTGGATGTGATTGTTAGAATTGTTGACGCCTGACAACGATTTCTTCACTTTCAGCATTAACATATGGAGGGTGAAGGAACAAGGCAGTAAGAGAGAGAAAAGAGCTCTGATGGAGGTGCCAACATATTGAGGCCATATGGTGATAGGATTTCACTGATTTCCGGGGCAAGAAGATGACTAAAAAAGGAAGAAGGACATGCAACAACACTGTTTCTTTTGCTATTTTAATTTTGCTTTTTGTAAAGGACATTTGTCCCTATTTCTATATGATTTGAGGGACATGTGCCAAGTTCTTGACAAAGCTACATGTATATTGATGTATCCACTCAGGCATGGTGAAGAGATATTTGAACAAGCATTTCAATTCTTTTGATTTTAATTTTTTTCTCTTAAATTCCATACACCAACATGATATCTAGCTAGCTACAGGTCGTTTTGTGATTATTGGTTTATCATTAAGTTTTGTAAAAGAAAATTTATTTATATTATATTGAGTAAGTTTTATTGTTCATGATTGTATTGATTAGTGAAAAATCAAAATTTATTTGATAACTTATCATACTGGGCTATTTATGATCAGAATCATTTAATTCATGTTAATCTTTGTTCAGTTAGTTTAAACTCCAGTTCACATGTGTAATAAACAAATGAAAGATTTTAGTTTTAGTAAATATTATCAAGATATCTAATGCACAAATTTATTAGACTTAATGAACAATTCAACCTAACATATCTATCGAGCAATGTTAACTTTACACAAACACACACACAACAAAAAAAAAGAAAAGAAAAGCAATGATAATTTTTTTAAATGAACAAACTTGATTTGAACACTAAAAAAAATATATAAATCTCACCCAAGAAATATGTAAATATTATTCATGAATCTTACTCTTAGTGAACAATACCAAAACACACAATGAACAAGTTGATGAGACTTCGTGAACAATTAAATTAACATGCCCCCTCCCCCGAAAAAACTGAATTTTAGTAGTAGCGAACAACCTTTAGTCACTTAATGAACAAACTGAATATTTTGCGGGGAGCAACTTGAGGAAATACACGAACAAACTAAACTTCTTAAATTGTAATTTTAAATTAGCATATCCAAAAAGGCGATTATAACTTTAACAAATAAGCAATCTAAGCAATATACTTGAAATAAAAGCCTTAATTTGGTAATAGTGAGCAATATTTAGTCACCTAATGAACATATTATATTTGTTAGTGAACAACCTTGAGGGAGTTGAATCAAACTAAACTTTTTAAAGTGAACAATTTAAATTACCATACCCAAAACAAAGATAATAACTTTTAAAAATGAACAAACCTAAGTAATATATGCTAGAAATACAATCTGAATTTTAGCAATAGTGAACCACCTTTAATCACCCGATGAACAAATCAAATATTTTACCGTAAACTACTTTGAGTGAGTTTATGAGTAAATGTTGGGAGACTTGAGTAATAGTTTTTGTTCATATTAAAAAAAAATACTCCTATGATAGATAAAAATAATATTGCAATTGAAAAAACGGTTACCAAATGAATATTGCTCATAACTAACTATTGTTACGAAATCTGTTCATTCATCTTGTTCATCAAGTTTTAGTGGGAATATGGGCCCATAAATGACTTGAACAAATTCATAGATTGACAAGACAAACATAAGTAACATATTGAATGAACTAAATTTTTATAGTGAACAGCCTCTAGTCTTCCCTTTTTTATTGAGTAAATGGTGAACAACTTTTAGTCACTTAATGCACAAATTGAATATTTTACTATGAACAGTGTTTAATGAGCCAATGAATGAATGTAATAATTTTGTTTTTTAAATTGAGCAAACAATGAATAACCTTTGGTCACTTAATGAAGAAGTAGAATATTTTGTTATGAATAGTCTTTGATAAGCTAATGAATGATATTGACAACTCTTTTACCTTTAAAGAAATATACAATGAAAAGCCCTTATAATGTTTTTGGGATTAAGTAAACAATGACCAATGTTTAGTCACTTAATGAACAAATTGAATATTTACGATGACTAGTCTTTGGTAAGCTAATGAAGAATCTTGACAATTTTTTCTTCACTTCAAAAATAATATGAGATAAATACCATATACATGAAAATATGAGATAAATACTAACAAATGTAATCATCTCATCATCCCTTCAAAAGCTGCATTTGGTAGCTCTTGCACTGCATTGTTCATTCGATACTCCAGCAAGAAATGGTTACCATGAAGTGTGGTGGATGGGGATCACAAACATAACTGCCACTATTTTTTTTTTCCAAAAAATTAAATTGGTTGACATGACATAATAATGTGACGCTGACATGGACCGAGAGTATAAGCTCCCGGATGTTTGTAATAATTTGCATCCGCTGAGAGAGGAGACGTGCAAAAGTGAGATACAAGTACAACCTGGCAATTGCCACGCATAGACCTGTCAGTCCAGGCGAGCGGGTTAAATACGGGTCGGATGTATTCGGGGCTCCGGTAAAATACAGGTCGGGTGTATTTCGGTTTTACAGGTTTTGGATCAACCCAACGAGTGTAGAGCGCCTTTTCCATGAGTTATTTTTCTTTTTTTAAAATCAAAAATTCTGCATATTTATTACTCAAAATTGTCATTACTTAATGAAAATACATAATAATTGTAATTTCTCAAAAGAATATTAAAATATTCAAACATTTTATTATAATATATGAACATCTTGTAAGGGCAGGTAAAGAATTAAGCCCTACTTGATTTTGGGTAGATCGACCCGTACATTGAAAGAAGATTAATAGTTGGTCGAACATTTATTGGACAGCCCGTCTAGAGCATTTTAATGGGTTGTAGCAGTTTCACCGCAAATCATCTATTTAATAATTTAATATTTTTATTAACTAACCTACCAATGTTCAATCAGGTAAAACTTTATTAATGGACTGACCCCAATACGAATACGGCTAGTCGTTTTTTTACCGTTAGTATCATAGTTCAAGACTAGTCCGAACGAAAGCCAAATAAAATTAAATAAAAGAAGTACAAGATATTATCTTGCAATTATAACATCAAAAATTTAAATTATTACAAATTAATTAATTTTAAAAAAATTAGACAGATTTGTTTAACTAACTATATAATGGAATGACTTTCACATCTTTAATACTTGTATTCTTTTAAATTACTTTTTTTAAAAGATTAGATAGTTATTCCATGCAATTTTATACCTATTTTAAACGTTTTTTCATTTAAAAGTTGTGTACGGTTTTATTTTCAGAGAATGGAGAAGAAAAAATAAAGTTATTATTGTTTAACTTGTAAATAGATGTAATAGTCATATAATATCTTTTCAAAATACTCAATAAAAATGACTAACCATTATTGTTAAAAGAGATAAATTAGAGAAAAACAAAAAACTGAGGATATAATGTTCGGGTCAAGTGGACAGGTTCGGGTTCGGGTCAGGTTTGACCCGCTAATTTGCGGGTTTTTCGGGTTCGGTTTATTTTGGGTTCAGGTCGAGAAAATCGTATTCAAAACCCAAAATTTTCAAGCGGATTCAAGTCGGATTTTCGGGTCAGGTCAATTTTGGACAGGTCTAGCCATGCATTAACTATTTAGTGGTTTTTTTTAATTTAAAATTTTTTAAATTAATCAACCGTGGAGATGATGAGACGCACTTAATGGACGGTTCACAGTACATAAAAATCCAAAAATTCACTCTCATGCTCGCATTTTCCATTTCCTTAACACTTAGACCTTTATACATTTTAGCATTTATAGTATAAAGATTGGATGCACTGATTTCGATTTCCCCCCCCCCTCAATAAGACAGATTACTAATGTACCATCACTAGTTCTACATCCCCATGATAATAATTATATTATAGATCCACGTCTATACATTGAATAGCACGATAAAATTTAGACTATATAGGGTCTGTTCTTTTCGTGAGTAAATTGAAGTGGGTAAAAGGGAGAAGTGGGTTGACGTAGATTGATGTGGGTTGAAGTTGGATGAATTTCTTTATGTCATAAATTGAACTTGGTTAAAATAGTGAAAGTAGGATGAATTTTTTATATCATAAATTGAACTTGGTTAAAATAGTGAAAGTTGATTAAAATAGGTTAAAGTGATTTGAAATGAGTTAAAGTAGATTAAAGTGACTTGAAATTGGTATTTTGAAATTGACCCGCG
>JACYFF010031957.1:20666968-20690267 GCA_017589665.1 Selenicereus undatus
GGGGGGGGGGGCGAGGATCTGCTCGTCTGCCGAACAAGGGGTGCATGGCGTGCTATTGGCACACTGTTTAATAGACTTAGCACAAATTTTACAACAAAATTTCAGACAACAGTTTCCAAGCAAACGAAATCTCAATCACCACTCGCTAAATATCTCCAAGGATTTTTATGAATCCACAACCTTTTTCAAACCAAAAAATTCAGAAATGAATACACATACACCTTGACTCCCCTCTTCATTTTTCCTTTCCCCTTTTTTCCCCGGGGGGGGGGGGGGGGGGGGGGTCTGGTATAGCCACTCAAATATACATTTTACATCCGACCAAAAAGTAAAGCTCCCCCCCGCCCCCCGCTTTGGCCTTCAAGAAAATTGTCATACATCCTCCAATGACCACAAGCGCAAACAAGCTCAAGTGTTGCTTCCCAAATGGACCAGCAGCAACATTGCTCACAACCCACACAAATGAATCTTGTTGAATACAAATTGGCATTTCCTCAAGCATGAAACTCAAGAGTCAAGGCCACGTTCTCACAGGAGCAGATATTGCACTAGGCAAATGTGCCTGGAAAAATAACAGGATGGATTCTAAAGGTAAGCTACTAGTTGTTGTCTCTGAAGGAGTGGATAGAAGTTTAACATCTTCCATGGACCTCTAATTGTCATGAAGAGAAATATTCCCCACACCAGCCTCCACTTCCTCTCTCTCTTTTCTCTCCCTTTCTATACCATCAATAGGCATTGAGGGCCCAAGCAGCAGAGGAGCCGGGTTAATCCATGGATGTGTAAGGCATTGTGCAGCGGTTGGCCTCTTCTCAGGAACAAAGTCAAGGAGGGGAATGAGGAAGTCAGCCATGTCCTTGGCATCTTGCTCACTGAATTCGTACTTTCCAACAAGCACCTTGTCAAGTGGCCAGAAACGCAATCGGCGGATGTGTCTTAAATCGCCGTGTCTGTTAAAGAACTCCCTAGAATAGCGTCCACCAAGAGCTATCTGCACAATTGCCGTACAAGAAAGCAAATGATAATCAGAAGACTCTAAGCATTACAAGTTCACTGAGGCAAGCCAAGTACAGTGAATGGTTACGGTATTATAATGGAGAAAAAAGAAAGATGAAATTAGATCAAGCACTTATTTGTTTACCTTGCGAGGCATCATGCCAAGCAGTTCCATCATCAGTGCAAGATGATCCTGTAAATTGATCAGACAGCAACGAGGCAATAGTGTGAGCTAATAATGAGGTGATAAATGATTCATAATTTAACAATGTTCACAAAAACCATTGTCTTCGTGCAAAAACACTCTTCACATGGACATCCTAATTTCCCTATAAGGCTTGCTCAAAGGAATCAATCCTCACACCATTCAGACACTCAAAACACTTGCCATGTTTCCTCTCCTAGACGGTTGACTAGAAATGGATTGACACACCACTGAAGCAACAGATCAGTTAAACGAAAAATATTTATGCCAACCAACTTTACCTGCAACAAATGCATAAAATTAACATACAGTGCAACAGCATTTTGGGCTAAAATTTCATGTATTAAGGAATCACTAGCTTCCTCGTGTATAAAAGCCTATCTAGCTGTAATGCTGAGAAATCTAGTTTTTACAGTTGTAACAATGATTATGCTTTTCGGAAAGATGCAGTGCAGGACTTCCATTACTAGACAGCATGATTTGTCACTAGTTGTTCCTCGTCAGTATCTTGGAACATCAAGGTGATCAAAACAGTATAGTACTATAGCTTGATAAAGACTAACATGTCAAATGGACAACAGAACATATTAAGGCATCAACCAGCCATGAATTTACCATACTACCGAGCTCACATCACATGACGTACAGATGGACAATTTGCTTATTGCTATATAACAAATGTCAAAATGAAGTGATGGGAAGTTAGAACGCATTACAGGCATACCTCATCCCTACTGTAGTTGTCGCCAGAGTGGGGATCGAATAAAACATCACCAGTGGCCAGCTCAAAACAAATGCAAGCAAATGACCACATATCTGCTGGAGTTGAGTACTTAGATCCAAGAATAACCTCAGGGCATCGATACTGCCTAGTTTGGATATCACTTGTGAACTGCTTATGTGTCCAGCATGCATTTCCAAAGTCAACTAATTTGCATTTCAGGTCAACAGACTTCAAAAGCCTTTGTCTTGTTGCACGACTACCTCTTCTGTTGCTCTTTTTTCCTTGGTGAGTTTCATCAGAGTCTCCATTGGCTCTCACTTCCTGACTTGATTCTCCTTGACGTGGTGCTGTCATACTGGATTCAATCCCCTCAGACACTTCTTTTCCAACACACTTCTGGGCGGCACGCTTAGCCTTTTTCTTAATCTTCTTTTTCTGATTCCTAGTCAAACCCCCATCGCTAGTTGTGGTGATTTTTATGGCATCTGTATTAAGCAAAGGGTTAGCTGTGTTTGTTGGAAGGACTAAAGATGCACCTGACTTCCTTGGATCTTTAGATGGATCAATTGTAGACAAAAGCAAGACATTCTCTGGTTTAAGGTCAGTGTGTATTATTGACAGCTCACGATGCAAGTAATCTAAGCCCACTAAAATCTGAAGACAAATTTCGTTAACCATGCGAAGCGGTATCCCTCTGTAATCTGAATACTTGATCAGCGTCAAGAGATTGTCTCCCAGATATTCAAATACCATGCAAACGTGCTGCCCATTTGGCCCGGAATGTTTGAAATGATCTAAGAGCTTTACCACACACTTTTTATCATGCGGATCTCCATCTGCGATCTGTTTGAGAATAGTTATCTCATCCATTGCAGCCTCCGTGTAATGTTTTGCACTCTTTTGGACTTTCAGAGCTACATAACTCTACCAAAAGTGAATAATAATCAAGATATTAGTTTAAGTAGGACAGGAAAGCAGTTTTTAATTTGCCAGAGAAACAAAACCAGCACATCAAACAATGAATCATCAACAGAATAACAATGCATAGAAAACTTGCACAAGCAAATTGTGAAACAACTGAATATTACATCATTTACGAGACAAATTGGATGAACTAATATGAGATTTCCTAGGACTTCAGTACACTTAGGCCCCTTTCGACCAAAAGTGGAATAAAATGGAATCAGGAATGATATCGGGGGGATAAGTTCACGGACACAGGTTTGTTGCCTATGAATTGTGAAGCTATAGATTCTCACTCTCCTCCGCTCCAATCACCAGAGATGGAGCAACTACCAGTCCAGGCACATTCAAGTTTCATAAATCAACATCAGGAGCAAGAAAAATCCTCCCCAGACCAACACAGTTGATGTGCCAATAGAAAAGCTGGATCAGAAGAATAAAAAGCAACAAAACAATCCCCACTGGGGTATATCTTAAAATTGGGTTTTGGACCACATGCATTTTAATATTAGCAAAGATTGACAGAAACAGAAGTAAAGATGACAATTTCAGTCCAAAGTAGGGAAAAAAAAAGGACAGAAACCTCATAGCAAAATGCAAGCTTGATACGTGTGTTGCACATGGACTCAAAATGTGGCCAAACCGCAACGAAACGGTCCCATTGGAAAGGTTTTGGAGTTGGGCGAACTGCATTTGCATTCTGCGATAGCCACGATATGGAACGCAATTGCCATATTAGAATGATTTTGGTGTATCGCGACCGAAACCGAAATTGTGACCAAAACCGTATTTTGAATCCTTGGGTTGCACCCAACATCTGGATTGAAGTAGAGGCATAGGCTTCTGTTCTTCCTCACCACACAGCCAATGTCTCTTTGTGCAATGTCTCTTCGTGCAGCAATGGATGATATGGTAGGGCTGAGACGTCGGGTGCGTGAGTGATGAAAAATAATTATTTTTTCCTTTTTTCCAAATATTAATGACTGATTCTTGGAGCATACTGAACCTGAACCCTCTTGGGGTTGGGGGAACTTGATACCCCCAGGTATCAAATACCATAACCTTGAAACTCCAACTAAACACAAGTTGTATGAAGTTCCATTCCCAAGGTATCAAGTTCCATTCCCAAGAATCCAAATCCAACGATACAGCCCCTTGAAAATTTGCTCAACATATCAGGCATCAATTTTTCACATGCATCCCTCAGAGTGGCTTAGACCATACAAGCAAACAAAGCATCCTAGAAGCACTGCCTATTGCCTAACCAATCAAGCATTGGCTTGGAAATTTGGAGAGCTTATATGGCTTTTTTTCCCCCTTTACGGGAATAGCTTTATGGGTAGTTATACTACTACTTCTACTCAATCCACAATACACGCCAGCAAAAAATGCGTTTCACATATAATTCCCTTCAGGATTTATACTGTATGATAGTTGTACTGGGCATTTGTAGCACAAAAGCGGATTACATTTCAGCCACTCCTACCCTCCCTCTTCTTTCCTAGATCCCCCTACACATCAAATGGTGGAGAAACAATCCTCCAGAAGGCATTGCTCATCTTAATAACCTATTATTCCACCTTTTCCATCAATTATGGAAAAACATATGAAAAGAGCATAAGCCAATGCACAGTAATACACAGTTTCAAATCAGCAACCCGAAATAAAAAATTCAAACACGAAAACATCAGGGAAATTATATGCGGAAAGAGCAAAAAGATAGAGTAAATTACGGATTTCTGAGTGTCCCAAGCGAGCCAAACAGTGGAGAAATGACCCCAACCAAGCTTACTCTGCACCACATATCTTCCATTCCTAAAAGTATCCCCAATTTTAACTGCGTGGTATCCTCCTCTTCGATAATCTTCAGCCCCTTCATCTTCCGATGTGCAATCGCTGGTGTCACTCCTCTCCCCATCTCTCTCCTCCGACATTGAATCTAAACTCAATAGGGCTGCAATAGCAAAGAAATTGGGTCGAATCGGAAAAACCGGGATCAATTTGCAGGATGTGAGGTCGAGAGGAAAACCCTGGTTGCAGAGAAATTAGGGTTTTGGACCTTTTTTGGTGGAGGATGAAGCACAGAAGAGGGAGTGACAAACTGACAATGGACGAATTGCATTAAGTATTTAACTATTATGTCTTTGACTATTTTTATTTTTTTTTTTAAAGAAAGATAAGGAGTACAATCTAGGATGTTATTTTCTCAAATGTTCGTCCTAAATTATCCTTAAAGAGAATATGATAAAGGTTCCGATGAGAAACCACATTTCACAAACTTATGGAATGAAATGATAAACCAAACTTAACTAGCCAGTCGGTTGCACTATCACCCTGCCTCAAAATATTATTAATAATAACTTTATTGAAGGTATTTAATAAGGTGGTGATATCTTGGACTAGTACTTGTATTTCTCATGGAACTTGAATCTTCCTTTGCACTACTTGGATAAGAATGCGATTGTCTCCTTTAATATGAATATCGGTAAATCATACTTGTACCGCTACTTTGACCCTATTACGCATGGTTGTTGCTTCTGCCACTATTACTAACATTGCTCATAAGTTGAATGTTGTCGCCTGTATGAATTGCCCTTCCTAATTGCGGATGATAAATCCTCATGCTTCTCCTTGAGAATTTTTAGATCCGTCAAAGTTGATTTTGACAAATCCTCCTTGAGGCTTCCTCCATGTTATCCACCGTCACTGCTTGCGCATGCGGGTTAAATGATGTGGTAGGGGTGGATGGAATGATTGTGATAGTTTGTGTCTTATGCGCCATTCTATGCTTGCACGTTTTGCTCGTAAAAGAGATATGCTCGAACTGGATTATTCATTGCGAAATATTTTACTATTTCTTGTTTTCCAAAGACTCAAAAGGAGCGCTACAAGTCTATCCATTTGAAGGGACGAGATAGAGTTCTTAAGATTCTAAAGCCAATTTTCAATCCTTATATGGGAGTTACCTGGGTTGTCAACACTAACCCACTTATGATTCCTTGCAAATTACCAAAGCAATTGGGCGTTCTGGCATCCTAAGTACAAATGCTCAGCAGTTTCAATGGCAACGTTGCAATGAGGGTAGAGGGGGTCAATATCCATACTCCTAGAGAGCAAATTCCCCTAGGCAAGAAGGGATGCATGGCATAACTGTCAAAGAAAGACCTTTAATTTAGGCATAATGCCTAACTTCCAGATCCAGCTAAATTCTCAGTATTGGGTTTTACGCAGTTCCAATGCGGATTGAACAACCCATGTAGCAGATTTGGTGGTAAATTCCCTATTTCCAGAAAGACCCAACAAATAGAATCAAGTATGAGATTATACGGAATTGGTGTTGCCAAAATTATCTGGAGGCAGGGTTGGCTAACTAAGTCCTGCAGTTTGGTAATATCCCATGATTTAGAAGAGAGAATAAAATTTGACATTTTGAGAGAAGTTTCAATGTTTGAGTTGTCATGGACGCTCATAAGGTCAGCCAAACTACAATTGTCACACAAACTATCCAACCAAAAATCGATGTTTGTTCCATGCCCTACTTTCCACCTTATTCCTTTACGGAATTAATGACGGTTCCTAAGGATACACTTCCATACCCATGAATCAGCTTGTCGAGGCTTGACTATGAAAAAATGTTCCTTGATAGCGTACTTAGCCAACATTTATTCTGTCCGGAGACATTGTTAATTAAAAAGTTTCCATGTCAACTTGCTCAAGAAAGCACTATTAACAGCCTCAGTTTTCCGAAGGCCGAGTCCTCCTAATTGCTTGGGTCAACAAATTTTATCCCAGGATGCCATTGGTAATCCTTTATTTGGATCAATTTTCTTCTGAAAGAAATTACGACTAATTCTGTCAATTTTCCTACTAGTTGAAGTCGATGAATGAAAACATTGCATAGTATATGTAGGCATAGATTCTAAATTTGTCTTAACTAAGGCTATTCTACCTGCTTTAGAAACATTGATAGTCTTCCAATTTTGGAGCTTGGCTGCTGTCTTATTCACTAGTTCGAAGAACGTGTCTGAATTTAATCTTCCCTTGAAAACTGGGCAACCCAAATATTTGCGCAAATTATCTTGGTGCTTAATATTAAAGATAGAGGAAACCAATTGGCGATCATGTGTACTCGCATGTTTGGAAAAGGTAAGAGAGGACTTCTGAAAGTTAATGAGTTGTCCTGACTTTTGACAGAAGCTATTTAGAATGGCACTAAGTTTCCGGCACAATGCAATGTCTGTTCAACAGAAAAGGAGGCGATCATCTGCGAATAAGAGGCATGGCAATTTGTTTGCTCAAGGGGCAATTTGTTTGCTCGGGGTGCAATTTTGAATCCAATTCCACTTTTCTTCTTAGTAAGTTCTTCATGAAGTGCTCATGTTAACACTTCCATGCATATAAGAAAGAGATAAGGTGATAGAGGATCTCCTTGCCATAACCCTCTCGTTGGGACAAAAAACCTCGACACCTCATCATTCACAATAATCAAGTAGGATCTTATAGTAACACATTGTTGGATCCAAGCAATCCATATTTGATGAAAGCCTAATTTTTTAGACTTTCAAAAAGGAATTGTCATTCGACTCTATCATAGGCTTTTTCCATATCAAGTTTTAGTGCGACCCATGACTTCTTCCCCTTCATATTATTAAATTTGTTAATGACCTCATGTGCTAGGAGAATATTATCATGTATCGACCGGTAGGGGACGAAGGCGCTTTGAATGGGGTCAATAATTTTGCCCAATATTGGTTGTAGTCTGTTCACCAGAATTTTGGCGATGATCTTGTAAAGCGTATTGCACAAATTGATTGGCCAAAACTGTGCAGTCACTATGGGATTATCAACTTTAGGTATTAAAGCGATAAGAGTATGGTTAATTTGCTTTAAAAGCTTCCCTTCCTGGAAGAAGGACTTCACTGCCTGACAAACATCATTCTACACAACATGCCAGTAATCTTGAAAGAATGCATCACCAAAGCCATCTGATCTAAGTGCTTTGAATTTATTCATCTGAAAATGGCCTCCCTATTCCCATGATCCTCGATAGGTTTGATCAGATTCTCGTTTTCTTCCAAGGAGACCATTGTGGGGAGGTCCACGTTGATGGGGGAGGGACTTTGATTTGATTTGAAACGCAATTTGAAATCATTAACAGATAATTGTTGTATATCGACATCACCCTCTATCCTGACTCCTAACGGGTCTTTAATTTTAACGATAGCAGAGCACGATTTTATAGCTTTCATCACATGATGGAAATAACGTGTACTTCTATCACCATTAACCAGCCATTCTTTGCGTGCCAGTTTTTTCCAATATTTTTGGTTGAACAAATGCATTTTCTCACGTTGCTTATTGAGTCTATAGTGCCAGTTATTGCGGCGCGCACTATTCGGTTGTGCTACTAGTTTTTGTTCAACATCTGGTAATTTGCCAGCATTGCTTTCGAGTTTTTGCTTAAAATTACCAAATGTATGTTTACTCCATGATTTAAGGTCAGGCTTCACCTTTTTCAACTTTTGTGTCATACAATACATTGGTAGTCACAGCTAGTTTCCAATTATTTTTAACTAGGCAATGATTATCTTGATACTAAGCCCAAAAGTGTTGGTATCTGAAGTTTGTACCCTTTTGAGGAGGGTGAGCGGTTTTGGTATTAAGATAAACATAGGAGTGATTAGAACAAGTAAATGGGCCATTGGTCACATAGTAATTCGGGAAGAGTTGGAGATAGTCCTCCCTAAGGATAACTCTATTGAGTTTTTTGTAAATGAGCTTACCATGGAGAATTTTTTTCCATATGAAAATCCGTCCTTGAACATTAGCGTCATGGCCATTACAATGTGAAAGAAAGTCGTTAAATCTCTGCACCCGAGACACATAGCTGTGTACCCCCAATTTTTTCAGAAGGGTGTAACATTTCATTGAAATCTCCAAGAACACACTACGGTAGCCTTATAAGCTCATTAAGACTTTTGACATGATTCCAAAACTCATTTTTTTCATTATTTTGGGTCGGGGAATAAGCCGCTTTGACTACGCACTTTTTATTAGTGTTTTTTTTTCAAGGATGGAGCACTAAATTACTCGATGTTCCTTGGCAATGACATTAAGAACAACATGTTCATCTTTCCACAAAAGCCATATACCACTTGCATGATTATGAGCTAAAATGAAGTCATAATTACGGAATCCTAGCGTTCTAATGATTCATTACGTATTCTGTTCATTAAACATTGTCTCAATCAAAATTAACATATCAGGGTTAATAGTTCGAATAATAAATCTAATCTCGAGCTGGAGTTGGGCCTTTTTAGCACCTTGAACATTCCAAAAAATAATTTTCATTAAACAACTAGAAAGAAGTAGCTTTGGTTCATGTTAATCCAAGGCCCTTACTAGCTACTAATGGATGGACTATCATTTGCAGACAAAGCACATGAGATTGTCTTAAGGCTAAAGTAGGCATGCATAGTGGCAAAAAATGCAATGATGCATTATCAACATTACCCATGATTAGGGAAAGTGTAGCTCCATTCATGAAACAAGTGTTAGCACTTTGAGCTAAGAATGGCAATACATATATGCAGAAAGAATTATTGTTACATAATAATAGACAAATTATGGGTCTTTTTATCCAAAGGATCGATCGGTAACATAGCCTTGGGAATAAGCGAATCCGCTTTTTTCCTCTCACCAACACATGCAAAGCAAGTGAATTATTCAACTTAAACATTAAATCACATAAAGTGTACACAGCCTGCAACCCAAATCGAGAGGAGCACAAATATGAGATACAGAAATATAGGCCTGATACATGCACCCCAAAAAAAAAATGAGCAGCATCAGTCTTGCTCATGTCATC
The DNA here is from genome assembly GCA_017589665.1 of Selenicereus undatus. Taxonomy (NCBI): domain Eukaryota; kingdom Viridiplantae; phylum Streptophyta; class Magnoliopsida; order Caryophyllales; family Cactaceae; genus Selenicereus; species Selenicereus undatus. The sequence goes on from JACYFF010031957.1 coordinate 20,676,725, forward strand.
CTGTTTGTGCCAAAGTTGGGTGTTGATAGTGCCTCCCATGTGCAACCTACACGAATCAACAAAGCACGAAAAAAGCCAACAGTAAAGAATGAGCACTATTACACATAAATCCAAGATCTAGAATGCCACAGTTACCACTCGAAAATATGCTAGCAGCATAAACAAAGATAACACCAGAATAAACCCACTCTCTTAAAAAAAATGCAAACTCCGGTTCAAAATCTTAGGTAACAACAAATTGTGGCTGTTATTATCCTTGATTTGAGTGCTAGGTGGGCCAAAGGTACTACTCTCAAAACACCAAGGCTTGTAAAACTTGGTAGAATAGAGATGCCCGAAAGGTAAGAGCCCATTGAATTAGAAAACCCAGAGAAAAGCAGGGCACATTAAAAATAAGCACCAAATGTTGTCTCCTCCCAAAAAAGGGGTGGCGGGCAAACCACAATAAAAGGTTGGATGAAAATCTGTAACGCCCCAGAAATAAAACAAATACCTGATACATTACTTGCATTCACTTGCTTAAGTTCACCAATTTACAATGCTAATCCAATGAACGGGGCGTTACCGCCGTCCGAAAAGGACACGTCTTCCCTTGAATATGAAAATTTAGCCATAAAATTAAAGTTTATCCTCAAAGGGCAATCACATCCATTCAAACCATTTAGTGATATACAGAAATGATCCTAACATCCCAATCATGTCAAGAATACACCAAAATACATAATTCAGTGCAAATATATAGTGACAACTCCAAAATACATCACATTATAGAATGATAGCGTCTCAGCACCACCACACCGCCAGTCACATGAACAGTCTCAGCTCACTTTTCACCTTCTGCCGCCCTGCCCGCTGGAGGGCGGTTCACTAAACACTTTCCTAAAACAAAACATAAAAACATTTCGAACTGTGAGCCAAAGCTCAGTACATGCATTCGTGTAATGTTAAAGATTCACTGAAAAGTTATTTGGGTCCGCTTTGCAATTCATTTTAATTTTAAAATAGGGGATGAGATGCGTATAAAACTGAATTGCCCATTATTATCTGTTAGTGCACCCCTGAATAACTGTTACGATCTGTTAATAGGTGTACACCTGCCAAGCCGACTGGGGGACCTGGTCTGAAGCAGCACGGGTAACTGGAGGGCAATGCCCTGTAACTGATAACTGATGGGGTCACTAATTATGTGATAAAGCACTGATTAAATTGATTCATTGATGTACTTACCAAAACATTACGATTTCGATAAATACGTACTGATTTCTAAAGATACAGACAATGAACGTACCTGGAGGTTTTAAAAACTAGGTCACTGAGTAAATAGATGCACTAAAATGGATAGAATGAGAGCTTAGGCCTTGATTCTATTCATAAAATCATTATAGGAACATGAGATCAGAAATGAACTTGTCCTTATAATGAATACCTTTAAAGAAAAATAGCACAATGGATACCTTTAAATAAAAAAAACTTATAAAGAATTTGTACAAACCAGTTTGTTGATTAAACAAAAATGCTTAAGCTAAATAAATTATAGAAAAGCTAATTTAAGGCATGGTAGCGAGTGCAGCGGGTAAAGGTTACAACGTGGGTATAGAAAGAATAGAGCATAACTTAACCTCCCGAACTCAAAAGGAGACCTAAAGCCCCAATATGTAAAGCTTAAGAGGTCCTCTAAAACTTTCTTGAAGGACACATAACCTGATTCCCACGATAGGATTCCTAAAATGGGCCTAGAACACCAACATGTCAGTTTTGAGTTTATCCTGCACGGATTTAGTAAAATGACCATAGCGTTTTCCACAGACATCGGATTAATGCGATTCAAGAGCCATTTTAAAGCTAACACACTGGCATATCTACCAAAAAAAAATCATAATTTTTGGCTTGGCCAATCATTACCAGTTTTGTCTCAAACATTGTCCTGTTTTCCTGAAAATTCCAGCAGCACTGTTTGAGTTTGTTCCCTCACTTTTCACACCAATCCTCCACTTAAACTCTTTCTTAAGAGCATGAAAACACACTTTGGTACATCCCAACATCATACAAAACACCACACATGATTCCACTTCACATTCATATCAAATCAAGCTCCTTTTTTAGTCACATATACACACACATCTCAAATTTAACACCAGTTGGTCCAAATCTTGCATTTTGGACAAAACCCTAACTTTGGGTCACTTTGAACTCACTCCCAACTTTTCAAAATACCATAAACAACATAACAAACTTCAATATATTCAGAGATAAGCAAAAACAAGGGTAAAACAAGCAACAAATATCACTTGAACAAGAAGCTTGCATGACCAAGATGAAACCCTAACCCTAGCCTCAACTCCACCATAATCCATCAACAAGATGATTCTTAATACCATAAAAACAACATAATCCATCACTAAAACAACCAAAATAAGAAATAAAAACCAACAAGATCAAGAATAATAAAAACAAAATCAGCATAGGAGGTGAAAGAACACTCACTTTGTACTTGGAAAAGAGGTAAGAATGATCCTTGATGCTTGTGGGAGGGAGAGGGGTGGTTGGGGGTGGTAAGTGGTGGATGTTTTGTGGTTGTTTGGTGGTTGAAAGGTGGCTGGGAGGGGGGGTTTGCTGCTGGTTTTGCCGTGTAGAGAGAAGGAGGAGAAGGAAGAGAGAGAAAGTGTCTTGAATGCTTGGTGATAAATGAAGTTAAATGAAAATTTTTGCAATTTATATTAGGCTTTTGCTTGGTTGAAACTGAAAGTGAAAAAGTCAATAATCTTAAGCTTAATTAAGGTCTAACTAAGAGTTTAGCTAAACAAATAAAGGTCAAGACATGTTGCGTCGCAATCGGCCCTAAACGGGTTCGGGTTTAGAGAAAGAACTGAAACTGAGTGCGTTTGCGAAAAAAAAATTTCCCAAGTTTGAGATTAAATGATTGTAGTGTCATGAAAAAGAATTAAATCGTTAAACTCATAAAATATCAAGGCCTAAATCGATTTTCAAATTTTAACTAGAACAAAACCCCGAATTGTAAAGTAGGGCCTAGTTAGAAATGTCTAATTGGAATAATAAAAAGAAATGATGTAAATGAAATGAAATTAATCACATGGATTAATGAAATGAAATAATAAATAGAATTTAGGGTTGAACTATTACAAAACCAGTACCAAACCTTAGTACATCTAAGTAAAAGATCCATTAAATGCATAAGAAATAAATTACAATGCCCATTTAACCTGCTAACAAAACTAACTGGCCTAATCTCTGTGACTACTCTCCCCAACCAACCAGTACAAGTGGTGAGGCCCACAACAGACCATAGAAAAATACATACACAAAAGAAGGCCATGATAATTACAAACCAACAAGCACCCAAAAACAGAGGCATCTGGCCATAACATGCAGCATTCCGGAATCGCAAAAGAAGCTAGTTGACCAACTTCATTTAAACTTAGCTGAAAGGATAAGAGGAGCATTCATTTCCTTCCTCAAGATTTCTTTTTTTAGACGAATCAGTACACAAGACATGATCATTAAGATCTTCCAGCTCTAGGTACAAATCAGTTTCATCATCTTCATAGTCCATAGCAGTAACCAAGCCTTGAGAACTACTCTCACCTTCTTGATTAGGAGAGGTGATCATATCAAGAGGAGAAGTTGGGCTCAAAACGTGAGTGGCCTCAAGAGTAGTGCTGCTGAAGATAGTAGAAGAAGTGATTGGGGGAGCAATTTCATGGGGTAAGAGAAAAAGACCCAGAAGAAGCTTTCATCACAGCTATACTCTCCAGAATTGGTTCAACTGTGCTAGGTTCGTCATGGATAGGGACCTCCTTAACAACCACAACCTTCCCCTTATCAGAATAGGAGGGGGCAACAGCAGTAGCCCCATGAGAAGAATGTGGGGGATGCAGGGAAGGTTCAGGTTCAGAGATTCATATCCCACCATAGCGAGCACGGGGGTTTTGGAGGAGTGGAGGAGAGTCTCCCTCGTTTCTTGGGGGAGACTCGAATCCAATTCTCTTTAGCCTTAGAAACCCCACTAGATGAGGCCTTGTTAGAAGAGTTATAACCATAAACATCGTGAGCTTGAAACTTTTTAACCATGATTTCTATTTTGGGGATGGACGGAATGTAAAGACACTTGTCAATAGTGTGAGTGGGACTGCCACAAAGAGCACACATTTCATGGAGGCCCTCATAAATCAAAGGGATATTCAAATCATGAGTAGGGTTGGGATTATAAGGGAGCCAAGAAGAGCTTCCATGACATCAATATTAACATACACTTTGGCAAAGCACCCTTTCTGCCTAAGGAGTGTATGGTGATCGACTTGCACCACATCCCCCACTAACTAGAGAATGTTAGTGAGCGCTTCAAGGGTTCAAAACTCCTAAGGGAGGCGAGGGATATGCACCCATTGATCAATACGACCAATGGATATCAAATAAGGATCAAAATAGGTAATCCAAGGAGAAAGGACAAAGTTTAGCCCTTTGACAAACCGGGGGCGATTAACCCATACATAGTTTTTATCCAAGATTGAGGTAAATCGAAGAAGTACCCACCCATTCCCCAACTCAATGAAATCAACCTAGCCCTTAATATGCTTTCAAGCTAGCTTGGTTTTTGCAATTATAAGGGCAAGAGGTAGGATCTCACCCCAAATCTTAGCAAGAAGACAGAGAGCAATTAGCTCATTCATGGTCCCTTGGACCTAGGTCGAGGGGTGCAGTGGTGGAATGCCCTCACCAGAATCATGACAAGATTGTTCATGGAAGTGCCCCCTTCCACAACATACCAAACAGAGGCAGCACTGCTAAAATAGGCTGGCTGACTTGGATTGCCTAGAGGAAGAGGAGCATTCTGCTCCTCAGAGTCGAGGCTAGGGCTGGGACAAATGATTCATGGTTAACCGGAGACCATTATCAGGAGATGAGCTATTTGGAACCGAAGACACAAGGACTGAACAAGGGGTTAAAAGAAAATTATATGAGATAAGAGAACTAAACCTCCAGGATGGGTATATATATGAACCAACTACTAACCACCACAGCTAACACTAAGTCAGCATAACCAAGAACAATACACACAAACCAAACACAGAGAAAATAACTTAAAAATGTCAGGCACTATAAAATAGAAATAGTCATAATAAAAAAATAATAAAAAGGAGAGATTGTGCCAGAAGATCATCAACCAGTAACGCTAAGCAGAAGCTTGGGACGCAAGGCGAACTCAGGGCATGGAGAATACTGTCAGCCATACCTGGTTGGAGCTGGGATGGGCGAGGTGAAAGATTGAACACCTCGGCAAGAGATCTAACCATGGACATTACCCTGATACAAGCCATCAGAGCCAAAGTACAGTTCAAGTGCATATCGCGGCCCAAAACATAACCGACTCTAGTTTTGTGACTAGGAAGGCCAAAGAATGGCCTTAATGTTCTCATCATAATCAATCATCAAGCTCGCACAACACGCTACTTCGATCTTCTCTAGATATCTGCAAAAAGAGAGAAAAAAATAAGTCTTCTAGACCTTAACCGAGGGACATGGCACATCAAGGAGAGGGCATATTAGAAGGTTGATCATTAAGCACTGGGCACTCGTAGGCCAGGATCTAGGAATAAGGCGGAGCAATCGGGGCTGGAACGCATCATGGGGGTACTTAGGGCCCTGAAAAGGGTTGATGTGGCCTTCAGACCTAAGTTTTGCTCGTCCTCGAGTAAAATAAATCTAAAAATTCTAGAGAAAGAAAATAAATTCCTAACTCACTTTCGTAGGAATCAAGGTTGCACTTAGCATGTGCAAGAAGCCTTTTAAACCCCTAGGTTACCCCTAGTGGATGAGAAAGATCTCATGAGGGTTTACCGAACATATACCCATAAAATCCTGAAAATTTTTTCCTTTTCAAAAACTCATATGTACAACGCTGGGGAAAACATATATACATATAGTGATCAACTGCATCACTCAAGTAACCAAAGAATTAGATCACATATAAAAGCAATATACACATCAAGAAATTCTCAGTCTCCAATGATGACCTCTATAAGTAATCTTTCACCCCACCTCGAAATTATATACAAGAGTGACTGGTAGAACCTCAATTTACGAAAATGTGGAATCACTCCTACTCATGTGTTAAGATATTGCAAGGGTCACTTAACTCTCTTCCAATCATACAACCTACCATAGACTTGCTAGGACTCCCAATTCTCCACCACTAAAATGCAACATGCAAAATAATAATCAAGATGACTTTTCACAATTGTAATGGGGCAAAGGGTAAAGGGTAAGAGATGGACAAATGATTTGGGAAATGAGGAGCTAAAAGCCAAAGCTAGTGAGTAACCAATACTAACACCAATTATACTAAGCACTCTTCCAAAACAAAATAAGAACATACCCCATAAAATTGGACCATTGGAAATGAGCATATACAATGACAACATTCATGCCAAACATTCTTATTCACAACTCTTTTTGAAATTTTTAACCTTTTTTCTTCAATCTTTTTTTCGGCTTTTTCATTTTGTTTTTTCATTTTGTTCTTTTTTTTGTTAAGAAAGTGAATGAATGGCAGGTCCAAAAACAACACAACGCGATTTTCAAATGGTCACAATGATATATCCCATTCTATAACCAAAATCAACCACCACTACATAAAATACCCAAAAGCTACCCACCAAATAATGAAGTGTTACCCCCACTAGTCTTGCCTTACGTATAGAAAATGTGTTTAGGCCAAGGGGTATGATGAAGGGTTCACAACAAAAAGGTCAAGGCTCAAAGGGATAAGCAAAGGGTAAATCAGTCGAATCAGGTGACAATTTGGCTATGTGGCTTGCAAAACAACGAATAATGCCTCTATCATATTCTCATAATGCATATACTAAATGTGATTTCAAAGAGAGTCAAAGCAAGTTCTATAGATATAGTCATAGAAAAGACACATATGAAAGAAAAACATGAGACTAAAATGATGAATTAGTTTTTGAGGCTCAAAATTTCACGGGTTCATCTATCATAGTCAAACTTGCTTTAATAATATCGGGGGTTAAAATGTATACAAACATCACACCTCAGGACTAAGTTTTATCAATCCACACCACATCTATATACAACCTAGCACTAACGTACAAGAGAATATGGTATATCAGAAATAGCACATATATTCCCTAAAAACAAAACAAAACTCCTTTGAAACAACAAAAAAACTTTTCGAATTTCGTAAAATTTTTCGTTGTTTGTTCATTTTGCCTTTTTTTTGTTTTTTTTGAAACATAATTTCCACACCCTGACACCTAAATTAGACAATGTCCTCATTGGATGTGGAAGGAAAGACAAAAACTAAAAAGAAAAAAATATATACAAAAAGAAAAATAAGACTCAAAAAGAAAGAAAAATGACAAGACTCTAATCTAAAAAAGAAAACAATAAAAATAAAATAAGGCAACAAATATATACAACAGAAACAAAATTAAAAAGAGAATAAAGAGATGAACGATTATTCCAGGTCAGATACAAAAGTACACCTAAACTATAGCCTCTTGAAAATTGCTCAAATAGAGGCTTATGGAGCAGCACCTACTCCATATCAAGCTGAAAAGTGCTACTTAAATCAAAACTCATTAAAGCACGAAGTAGCTTATCAAACTAGCAATACCAACTCTCAATAAAATTAACATAGTAAAAATAAGAGGGTTGACACCTGTAGGCCGGGCCCATTAGTTGAGGCCCGACGGCCACTAAGAGGCCTCCTTAAACCCTAGTTGCTAACCCCCCAATACCTATATAAGGAGGTTTGGGAGGGTCAGCTTAAAACACATAAAGACAGAAATATTATTTCTCTCTCTCCTCATAATTACTCTACCATCGCCGCGGAGTAATCGAGTTTAGAACGTGGATATTACAAGGCGACTCTAGTAGCCGCTAAGGATTCATTCTTATTGGATATTTGGTATTCTTATTGTGGACTATTATCGACGGTATACTTCCGCATCCAGGTTAGTCCTTATTATTTCCTACAACACCAAATAGAGTGCATCCACCATGTCAATACAACACAGGTAAGGGTCTGCTTCAACTTGTCAAATTGTTAGGCCCAATCAGAAAATAGGTAGATGTACTTAAAATTATCCAGCAAGGGGGTATCGACCTAGAAATTTTGTCATCAAGAGCGAGTTGTCTAGTTAAAGCAGTGGGTCCAAACTCCATAAGTCCTTTCCTTTCAATATGCTCAAAAGCCTAGTCTAAATCAGCAATCATAGGCACAAAAGTCTCAGACTCTAAAAATTCACCCTTGGATGGCGCAAAGAGAGGGTCAATTACGATGGGGTCAAAAGAAAATGACTCATATTCAACACAAAAACCCACATCTAGACCATCATTATCAACTAGCCCACATGAGAAAGATTCATATTCTATAGACAACATGCCATTATCATATTCCAGAGTAGTGGGCTCATTTTCCTCCTCACATTACTCCTATAAAATAATATCTTCGAACTCGTCGACATCATGATGCTCAACTCTAATTGTAATGCTCATATCTAACTCACTAGCATTCTCCACATCTACACCCACCTCAAACTCAAAGGGCAGGGTGGATCAGCATAAATTAAGACATCATCAATGACGTCATTATGCGAGCTAGGTTTTGGTGGAAGGTCATAGGATAAAGACATTGGGAGGCCATTCTCTAGTTCTAGGCTAGGCAAAGGCATGTCATCATTCAAATTCGATGTAGCAAGATAAGTGGGCTCAAAGTCATCATAAAGGGTCAGTTCAGGTTTAAAAGCTCCTAAACTAGAGTCAGACTCAGGCACATTATATTTCTCCATACTATGAAGAAAACAATGAGAATATTTGGCAATTCTCTTTCTCATAGTATCATTTTATCATTTCATTTATTGTCTTTCCAAGACTTACATGTGTAGCATCAACATAGTAACGATAAGGGTAAATATAAACATCATGATTAGAAGACTCATTCTAATCACACAAAATAGGAGGCACATAAGAGTAAGATGAATCATCTGAGTCCCCAAAGTGATCCCAGTGGTAAAGATTAGCATGAAAAGTAGACTCAGCATGGCTCATGTCTTTTAAGGTCTCTTTAACTTATTTAAATGCATAGGTATCCCATGCCAATTTTACAAAGAAATCTCAAACCTCATCTTGAGTTCTAGTTAATATGACACCTCTAAGACACATAAACTCAACATAACCTTGAGATTCAACATTTAGGCCCACAACGATAACCTCACAAATTTTTCATTTTTCAAATTTTGATTCAATTGAGCACGATAATCATTAAGTCTCAATAAATAACTCCAACAAGGTTCGTGCTCAAATTGTGGAAAATTGAAACTAGCATTCTTGAATATTTTCTTTCAATTTAAAGAAATTTTCAAATTTTTTTGAGGTTTTCAATTTTTTAGGTTTGTTGTTATTGAAAGACAAAAGCAACGACTCTAAAACAACTAACTATAAACTAATGACTGAAACTAAGAAACTTAAATAATTAAGTTAATAAAACAAATGAACTAACAAAAATAAAATTATACTACCAAAATACAAGAAAGGCCGAAAAGACTCAAACATCAAAAAGTAAGTTAATACAACAAATACAAAATAAGCACAAACACCAAACAAGAGCATCTTGTCCTTTTTCTGATTTTTTTTTTCTTAACACGCAAAACAAAAAATATCAAAACCGAAAACAAAACAAAAACTAAAAATAAAAAAGAAAATAGAAAATCAAACTCCAAAAATCAAAACACCATACACAAAAAATTTAGAACAGTCACAGGAAACATGAATATATATTTTTTCAATGTTTCCTATTCCAGAATAGTGCATAAAATTCCTAATAGAAATTATTTCTAAAAATCACAAAAAATTCCAAAACAACCTAAAAATCACAACAAAGTTTACCTAGACTCTAAAAATTATTGAGAATCCACTGAATATATCAACATCGAAAAATTTAGACCAGAAATGCTCCAAATACTTCAGATAGAAACCAAAAAAATGAAAAACCTGCACTGTTTTTTTTTTCTAGTTTTCTGTTCCTGCAAAACTGACTTAGAACTATTAGTTCTATTTTTGTTTTTGCAGCAGTAAAATAAACACTAAAAATCAAGATTAAATTGACCCAAAATTTAAAAAAAGCAAAATCAAAATACTAACCCAAATAAAAAATTAAAAACAAAGAAATCTAGACTAAAATGAAATCTAATCAAAAATAAAAAATACAACAATGAAAATGACTCAACAACTCAAATAACTAAACTACGACTCAACACAACCTAATTTCACAAACTCATCCCTGGCAATGACGCCAAAAACTTATTTTTGGTTTTTATAACAATTAGTTCAAACCACAGGTGCACGATTGTTCATTGTAGAACTTGATATGCCGTCCCCAGAGATGATTTATGAATTTAGATCATGAACTACGACTCCATATTAACTTCAAACATGGTCTTATGATGACTAAATTTAGAATTAAACTCCATCACTATCAAGACATGTATAACCTATTACTATTACATGTGCAAATTAATTTCATAACTTGTTTGATCATGGAGGCAAATTGAACACAATGGGTCACAAGTAGGGAAAGGGGGTGCGAAGAGTATACAATTTGAACAAAACTGAATTAATGCAACATAGCCAAGCTTCCGTCAAAATGAAAGAAGATAGGGATTATACCAATCCTTACATATAGCTCCAATTCCAGAACTCAAATCAATCAATCAATTGAGCTTCGTTTGATCCAAACAATTGTACAACCAAATTGCCAAATCAAACTTGAGTTTACTAAGCACTTTAGTTTATTACAAATGTGAATTTTTTTTTAAAAAAAAAATTGGATCTGAAAAAAAATCAACCGAAAAGAAAAGAAGAACTCTACTCTACTCTCTATACCCTTCTGTAATTCGACCTTGCTATCCATTTTAATCCATTTCCAGCCCCTCAAAATGCAGCCCCTCTCTGATCCCTCCAAATCAGGTCTTCATTGCTCCATGAACTGCTTTCTTTAAAGCCCTTGTAACTGCAGATCTTTAATGGTGATGTTGATGGAAGTGATGGGTAACCGTTAAAGACTTGATGAAGGCAAATGAAGATAGAAAGAGTAGATTTATGGCGATGTGTGAAGATAAAGTAGCAAGGATGAAGTCTCTCTAGCTTCTGGGCAGCGAAGAAGGAAGGAGTGGGGAAGCTTTGGTCACGTGCCAGGCAGGTGGGCATTTAAGTGAAAGAAGGAGAGTTATCTAAGATGGGGGGAAGTAGTGAGTAGCTAGTATAATATTAAGTCGTAGTTGGGCCGACTCGACTGAGAGGAGGTGAGTGTTTGGATCGGCCTGCGAAGAAGAAATAAGGACTGGAGGAGGGAGAACAACAACTGGGAAAAAGTGTGGAGTGTGCTGGGCTACACACAAAATGGGCTGGCTAGGAAAAGGAATCCAGGCCCTTCAGAGAGGAGGAAAAGGAAAAGAAGGAAAGAAGGGGAAAGGCTTCTTCAACCGCGGACTGGGCTAAGCACAAGGCCTTCGGGCCTCTTTTTTTTTTTGGTTCTTTTTGCTTTCATGCTCTTCAACTTGATCCATGTTCCACATTTTGAGCTAATTATTCATCTTTTCTAAAGCTTTTCCAATTCATACAAAATAAACAAAAGTATATTAAAATTCCAATCTACTAATTTATTTTGAGCAATTGTTATATCATAAAAGGGTATAAATTAACATAATTTCTTGTTTAACCATTGACCCACTTGAGGGTCAGACAGGGCAGGATGAAGAAAATCTTACTTATGGAACCTCATGACCCGAGTCTCAACTGGCACTAACCCTCAATTTGATTAGGTTTACTCTACCTTACTTGATATTTTGGATTAACTTTAATGAGTTGTGTTTTAGTGCAAAATCATGATCATATACATTGTATATTTTTGTATTTTGCGTGAGTCTTGAACATGTAGAGAGCGAATAGATGTCACATAAGTTTGTAATTAATGCGAGAAATAAAAAGAATGTCATTAATCTTTTCGAAGTTAAGGTTATAAATGGGGGTTATTAACACATATTTTTACCATTCAATAGCTGATTAGTTATGTTATTACACTCTTTTTGTCCACCTAAAATTTAAAAAAAAAAACACATGCACTGTTTCATATTCTAAAATCTTAGTTTGCAACCCCTATGATCATCCCCATTAAATGCAATTCTTTTATCATTGATAGAAGCAAAAATTATTAGGAAAGGGATTGAAGCAATGGAAAACAAATTAGGACATTCTATTTTCTTCCTCTTTTTCTTTTTCTCTTTATGGTATATTTCTTGCTCCTTTTTTCAATGAAGGTAGGATTAGCCAATCTTTCTATTCATTAACATTTTTCTCTCTGTACGTCCAGTTTCTCCTTTGGTTTTTTTATTTTTCAAATGTAATTTTCTAAGTTCTCATTTGATTTTTTTTTTTTTGCAATTCTAGTTGTTCTTCTTTATTCTATTTATGATGATGTATTTATATGCATTATTGGGTTTGTCTTCCAAAGTGGACGAAAATAATATAATTTTGAATTGATATTTTCTCCTTTCTCTCTTTTATTTTACTTTTTATTTTTTGATATTAGTCTTTTGGATATTTATTCAAGATGCTATGTGTTCATCCAAAAATTGACTTGCAATGTTCAATATATGCATTTGAATAGGAAAATTACATTTTTCCATGACTATGAATTTGTGTAATTATTAAGCACTAACCATTGAGGGAAAAAAATTAAAACTATATTATGGAATATTCAAAATAGACAAAACAAGTATGTTTGCATGCATGAACAAATTAGTATAGTAAACAATTAACTCTATGAGTACTATGCTTTGGGGGGGGGGGGGGCGAGGGAAGGAAAGTTAGGGCAGATCTAGTTTATTGCATGCATAGGGAGTAATTGATTACTAAGAGAATATTCAACTATATCGAATTATTTTATTTATTTATCACATCCATTGATCATCTTCTCTATAATCAGTAATTAAAAAAAACTCCTAATAGCTCCAAGTTACACATGGTATAAGCACATATACACATAGGGCACCCAAAAAAAAGGACACATACATATAGATATAGTGGCAATATTGCGGTGAAAATCTTACCTTATCATCATCATCATCATTATGAAACTCTTTAACTTTTTCTTTTTTAGTTTTTCTCCCTTTTTTATCCATTGTGTGTTTTACATTTATCTATTTTGACATATAAATTGTAGTAGTTTAATATTTCGTAGAGGTGTTTTACAATCTCTTGATTGATTTTTGTGTTGCCATTTAATTATGTAAAATTTATTTATTTTTTTTACAAAAATGGAGATTTATTAGTTAAAAATCATAAGGCAACTACAACGAAAGTCATCTAACAAGAATACATTTAAAATTTCAATATAAACTATTATCTCCAAAAAAACGTTAATAATAAATATACTATCAATCAATTCCAAACTTGTAGCATCCTTCTGGCCACTAGTTGTGTTCTTCAACGTCTCTATGTCTTT
>JACYFF010031957.1:20712144-20722144 GCA_017589665.1 Selenicereus undatus
TATATATATATATATATATATATATATATATATATATCTGTGTGTGTGTGTGTGTGTGTGTGTGTGTGTGTGTGTGTGTGTGTGTAGGGGGGTGTATAACTCCCGAAATTTCTATCTCTAGTAATTAGTAATATAACCTACGTGGCAGCGGATAAGCTAACGGGGCATTACCATCATATTTTCTGTTAGGAAACATAAGGCTAAGTATCACATGAAGTCTATTATTGAACATTTAATGTTAAATTAAACAACAAGACTCAAGTCAAATATGATAAGTTTAAACTAGACCTGGTAAAAATTGACCCGACCCGAAACTGTCCGAAAATTTTGGGTTTTGAACACGATTTTCTCTCACTGGACCTGAAATAAATCAAACCTGAAAAACATGCAATTTAGCGGGTCAAACCCGACTTGAACCCAAACCCGCCCACTTAACCCGAACATTATATCCTTAGGTTTTTATTTTTTACTAATTTATCTCTCTTAATAATAAAGTTAGTCTTTTTTATTGAATAGTTTAAAAAGACATTTTATAACTATTGCATCTATTTACAATTTAAGCAATAATAACCTTTTTTTTCTTCTCCATTCTCTAAAAATCATATCGTACACAACCTTTAAATGAAAAAAATGCAAAACCGGTATAAAATTGTATGGAATAACTATCTAATCTTTTAAAAAAAGTTAATTTAAAAAACAATAAGTATTAAACATGTGCAAGTCATACCATGATATACTTAGTAAAACAAATATGTGTAATTTTTTTTAACTTAATTAATTTATAATAATTTAAATTTTTTACGTTATAACTACAAGATATATCTTGCACTCCTTTTAGTCAATTTTATTTGGTTTTCATTTTAACTAGTCTTGAACTATGATGTTAGTAGCAGGAAAATAGCTAGCCGTATTCATATTGGGGTCGGTCCATTAATAAAGTTTTACCTGATTGGACATCGGTAGGTTAGTTAATAAAAACATTAAATTAATAGATAGGTTATTAGTGGTCAAACTGTTACAACCCATTGAAATGCTCTGGATGGGTGCTCGACAAATGGCCAACCCGCTATTGGACTTTTTTTAATGTACGGGCTGATCTACCCAAAATCAAGTGAGGCTTGATTCTTTGGCCACCCATACAAGATGTTCATATATTATAATTAAAAGCTTGAATATTTTTAATATTTTTTTGAGAAATTATAATTATTATCTCTTTTCATTAAATATTGATAATTTCGAGTAATAAATATGCATAATTTTTTATTTTGAAAAAAGAAAAATAACTCACAAAAAGGCGCTCTAAACCCGTTGGGTTGATCCAAAACACGTAAAGCTAAAATACACCCGCCCGTATTTTACCCGAACCCGAAATACACCTGATCCGTATGTTACCCGAACCCAAATACACCCGACCCGTATTTACCCCGCCTGCCCGAACTGATTGGTCTAGTTTAAACCAAATGTCCACTCTAGAAAATTTTATTTTAGAGAATAGTTTATAAGTCCTATGCATTAATGGCCTCACTTCAAATGGACATCTAGTCCCCATGCTCATGACAATCACCTGAAAACAAAACATTTTGAAGAGTGAGACAAAGCTCAATAACAACCACCCTTAGCAGTCAAACAACATGTAAATTCATTTCAAACAGTGCTCGGGATGGGGAAAAGTAACTCAAATAATTCATACATGGTGGTCAATCAATCTGATCCACTTCCCTAAGTTCATTTAAGTCTTTCCCAGTTCAGTTTGCAGCATAAAGGCGAACGACCCCATTAGGTTTCATGGTCTGCATTTTGTTTGGATGCAGCCACTTATGCAGTTCATGGCCTATTGCCAATTGGACGGTTACCGATAACCTGACACACATCCATCAAAAAGATGGCACGTAACTGCTAACCAAGCATACACATACCCAGGAAGGCTACTAGATCTTCTTATGACTGAGAGCAACAATCCCTCTTCTAGCCTAATTCATTCACTTGGTTTTTCCCATTTAAGAGTAACTCATGCGCCCAAACATTCAATTAGCCCAACCCGACCCAATAGAGGTCCAAAACCATTCTAAGGCACGTCAAAATAAATCATTTAAAAGCACACTCAAACATTTCAAGTATTCACCAAACTTCAAGAATAACATTAAAATATTACCACACATCGATTTAATCAAGAAGGTCCCCCAATCATCAATTCAAATCAACGTAAGGATAACCACATAAAGCACATTTTTTTAAAGGGATGGTTGGGGGATTTAGGGCATGATTGTTAATTGACCAAATGCAATGTCTAAGCTTGAGCTCAAGTTTCTAACTTGGGCCTATTCAAATTCCAAAAGCGGTTTTATTAGCCTTTACCCTTAACCTAAAATTGAACATAATGAATTATGGTCCATAAATCCCTTAGAAACCTATTTCTAAACCCAATTAACAAGTTAGACTCCCAAGATTATTTTCATTGAACTTTTAAAATTTGATCTCTTTACTTGACCCGTATATGGACTGTCTAGATTAGGGACAGAATTTAAGTCCAGTTTCCAAAGGCCATAACTTATGTTCTATATATTAGATTTTGGAAATTAAGCCCATTATGAAAAGGCCAATTCATGTACGACATCTTTCATTGGAAGAAAAGTAGCAGATTCTATTTTCAAGTTCAAATTCAGCCAAGTTGTCCAACTCTCCCGATACAATCAGATTTGTGCAGTTTTCGTATTTTGATCATAACATTATGATATTAACTCCAATTGACACGATTCAAACTTCTAGGCACATAGGACTCCTAAATCTATAAAACATATATATTTCACAATTTTTCAACAAGCCATTATTAAACAATAATTTCTCAAACTTGCCCTACATTCTAACTGTAGCATGAACGATAATGTCCTAAGTTTTTGGCCTTAAACATTATCACCCATTTTCCAAAGCCTTCATAATGCAATTATTCCATGTACCCTTGATTCAAACGATAAATCCCAATCCCTAATTTAATCCAAACTCTAAAACTTTGAGGGTTAACGATCAAACTTTACCTTGAAATAGTTTAAGAAAAAAGGAAGAGACTTGGACTATTTTTTAGTCCTTCAACTCAACAACTCAAATCTAAAAAGTCTAACAAAACATAAAAAGGACTCAAATTCATGAAACTAGATGAAGGTTTATAAAAAAAAGAGAGAGAAATGTTAAATTAGGGTTCCATGAACCCTAGCCATACGCACCACAAAGGAAGAAGAAGGTCGGCGGCTAGGCGGTTGGGTGGTTGGTGGCATCTGCTGGTGGTGGCAGGAAGGAAGCACCAGCATGGTAGCGACATTGGTGGTGGATGCAGGTGAGAGGGGGAAGGGAGCGGGAAAGAGAGAAGCTGAGAGAGAGTGAGAGAGAATGTGACCTAAAGACAGAGATTGCGAGTTAGAGAGAGAAACGTGAGGGGGGAAGGGGGAGAGAGAGAGAGAGAGAGAGAGAGAGATGTGTGTGTGTAGGCTACTTAAGGGCTTTTTAGGGTTAGAGTTTAGTGGAAGGAGGGAAGGAGTTGGAGGAAGAAGATGAAAAAGAAAGGAGAAGGAGAGAAAAGCAAAATATTTTTTTTTCCCTTCAACATGATTGAGGGGGAAGGGGGAATTTGCTGATTCAAAACTTCATTTGCATAAAAGAAATTTTTATTTAAATTTTCCCAAATTTTTGGGTGCAAATAATCAAATATTACATATTATTTTTGCTTGAATTGATTTAATTAACTCCCAAAACTACACCCTTAAATTATCCAAAAATTTAATCATCTTACGAGCTCAAGCCCTCTAGGTTGGTCCACTTTATAAAATAAATATTTATAATTATAGGAATTTTTGGAGCTTTACATTCTATCCTCCTTAAAGGAAGTTTCATCCTCAAAATTTCGCAAGCACATGATTAGTCGAACAACTAAGGGTACTTGGATCGCATTCCTTGTTCTGGTTTGCAAGTACCTTCCAATATCTCATGGTTAGAAAGAACTTGCACTAGTTGTATTGTTTTCATGTGAAGATGTTTTTCTCTTCAATCCAAGATGTGGATCGGTTGTTCCTCATATGACAAGTCTTTTTCAAGTTACACAGGGTCTGGTTCGATAACTTGGGAAGGGCCAGGAATATACTTGCATAGCTATGATACATGAAAGGCATTATGCACCATTGGCAACTCTGGTAATAGTTCTAATTGATAGGCTACTCTCTAACTCGTTGAAGGATAGGGTATGACCCTATGTACTTAGGGCTAAGCTTACCAATCATGTCATATCTCATACTGCCCTTGGTTGGTGACATCTTAAGGAAAACATGGTCTCCCAGCTCAAACCCTAGAGGCCTATACCTTCTGTCTGCACAACTTTTCCAACAGCTCTAAGCTGCTTTCATTTGTTTTTGGATTACCCTAATCTTCTAGGTAGTAGTTTGGATTAGGTCAGGTTCAATGTTCAACGCATCATCAATCTCCTTCCAATACAGTGGGGTTCTGCATTGTCTACCATACAATGCTTCATAAGGAGCCATCCCAGTACTAGAATGGTAGCTATTATGGTAGGCGAACTCGATCAGTGCCAATAGCTCGTTCTAAACTTTCTTGAAGTCTAGAGCACAAGCTTGTAACATGTCTTCCAAGGTTTGAATCGTTCACTCAGTCTGCCATTTGTAGCTGGATGGAAGGTTGTACTAAAATGTAGTAGTGTACCAAGCATCTCCTGTAATTTCTGCCAGAATCCATTTTGAACTCTAGTGTCCCAATCTAAAACTGTAGAACTTGGTATCCCATGTAATCGAACGATCTCCTCTAAATAGGCATAGCCAATTGATATAACATCTATGTATTCCTCATTGCTATAAAATGGGATGTCTTAGTGAGTCAGTATACGATGACCCAAATTGCATTATCCTTTCTCTAGGTAGGTGGTAAGCCTGCCACAAAATCCATGGAAACTGAGTCTCATTTCTACTCAGGAACCTCCAATGGTTTTAGGATACCTGTGGGTCTTCCATATTCTATTTTCACCCAATGACAGGTTAGATGTTTAACCACGTAGTCTACTATCGCTTATTTCATGTTACTCCACTAGAGGGTCTGTTTCAAGTCCTTATACAGTTTGTTTCCCCAAGGGTGTACTGAATATGGGGTGTTGTCCCCTTATCTAGAATTTTCTTCTTAAGTTCCTCTATAGCTAGGACACATACCCAATTTTTGGAACCTCCAGGTTCCATCTTTGTCAATCATGAAGCCATGCACCTTTCCTACTAGCACCTTAACCTTGTTCCTTTCTAGTTGCGGATTAGCGTTCTGAGCAGCCCAAATTTCTTCAATAAGGGTAGGATGTACCTCTAGGATATAAAGCATGGGTTTGTCCCTCCTTGTCACCACATTGATCTCCAAATTCTTAAAGTCTTCACATAAATCTCTAGGTAATGCTAATAAATAGTTACAGGTCGGGTATGGCCTACGAGTTAATGCATCGAATACCACATTTGCCTTTCCTGGGTGGTACTGAAGTTTATGTCATAATCCTTATGGAATTCTAACCATCTTGTTTACCTCAAGTTCAAGTCCCTTTGTGAAAACAAGTACTTCGGACTTTGGTGGTTAGTAAAGATCTCACAGTGCATCCTATACGAATAATGCCTCCAAATTTTCAATGCAAACGTTACGAATGCTAGTTCTAAGTCATGAGTTAGATAGTTCCACTCATGGTCTTTAGTTGTTGGGAGGTATAGGCTACAACACGGTGGTTTTGCATCAACACACAGCCTAATCCGTTTTTTTATGCATCACTATATACCACAAAATTCTCGTCAGTGGTGGGTAATGCCAATACAAGTGCACTGGCTAATCTCTTGTTAAGCTCTTGGAAGGCTTCCTCACACTTGTCAGCCCACTCATACTTAGTGGTTTTCCTCGTCAAGTTAGCAAGGGTGTTGCGACCTTAGAGAAGTTCTGAACAATCTGTGATAGTATCCTGCCAATCCCAGAAAACTCCTCACTTTAGTTACATTCTTAGGTCTAGGCCACTGTCTTACAACTTTTATCTTTTGAGGATCCATAGATATTCCTTCTTTGGACACCACATGCCCCCAAAAATGCCAGTTTTCCTAACTAAAACTCATATTTCTTCAATTTTGCATACAATTCATTCTTCCTTAACACTTCCAAGACTATTCTCAAGTGAAGGGTATGTTCCTCTGGTGTGCTCAAGTATATCAATATATCATCTATGAACACTACTACAAATTTATCCAAATAAGGTTTAAAGATTCCATTCATGAGGTCCATAAATGCAATCGGGGTATTAGTAAGCCCAAAAGGTACTCGTAGTGTCTGTATTGAGTTCAAAATGTCGTCTTGAGTATGTCATCCTCGTTGACACAGAGTTGATGGTAGCCAAATCAAAAATCTATTTTAGAAAAAGTCCCCATGCCCTTTAACTAGTCGAAGAGGCCATCTATCCGAGGCCAAGTATAGCGGTTCTTGACTATTATCTTGTTAAACTCCCAACAATCAATACATAACCTCAAGGCTCCGTCCTTCTTTTTCATGAACAACACTGAAGCTTCCCATGGAGATGTACTTCGTCTTATATACTCCTTTTCCAATAACTCATCAAGCTAAACTTTTTAGCTCCTTAAGTTCTATTGGGGCCATCCAGTAAGGGGCTTTAGAGATAGGGTTGCTCCTAGCACCAAGTTAATGCAAAATTCTACCTCCCTAGGTGGTGGCATGCTTGAGATTTCCTCAGAAAAAACATCAGAAAACTCCTAAACTATTGGAATGTCCTTAAGAGATGGCTCAGGGGTTTTAGTATATACCACATTGCATAAGAACCCCTCACAACCTCGTCCCAATAACTTTTGGGTTTCTATTACTGTGACAAATCTCACTTCACAATTCAGGACCTTCCCTTTATGAATTATATTTTCTACCTTTGGCTCCCTTAGGGTGATCTTTGGTTTGGGACAATTTATCTGTGCTTGGTATTTTGATACCAGTCTATTCCCAAAATCACATCAAAATCTGCTAACCCAAATTTGTACAGGTCAACGTAACTAACAATTCATGGTCAAAAATTTGGATAAGACAATCCTTATATAGCTCATCACACCTCATTGTCTTCCCATTAGGAAGGGTTACAAGTAACAGAGAGTGTCTAGATGTTGGAACTAGCCCTAATGCCTCAACTAACTTAACAGAAATGAACGAATACGTAGCACCAAAGTCAAATAGGACATCAACAGGTTGAGTTTTGATAAAGAAAGTACAAGTCACCACGTTAGGAGCATTTTTGGCTTCTTCCCTTTGCATCACATGGACCCTACCTCCAGTGTTTCGAGGTGGTTGGTTGGGAGGTCTCGACTAGTTCTGCTGGGGAGCTCAGGCTTGGTTATTCGGGTTTGCTACTTACTCACCCTTGTTTTGGTAGTATTGCCGTCATTGTTGTCTTCTATGCCTTTGATAAGTAGGGGGTGATCAATGTTGGCAATCCCTAACCTGATGCTGAGGACTTTCACAGTGGTAACATCTCCTATTAGTACGGTACTCATGTACGTAGTGCCTTGGCTTCTCACAGGCATTACAGGTCACCCTAGGCCGATTACTACTGTGCTACCCGCTATGCAGATTATTATTGTTGCTATAGTAGTTCCCTTGAGGCTTTTGGTATTGGCTCTAAAAGTGCTGATTTTCCCGTTGGTCCTCCTTTTTTCTTTACTCCCTCTCTGCTCATTGTAGTACTGATTCTTCTACTTCTTCGGCCTCCCCACATTGACAATTGTGTCGTACATATCCTCATAGGAAATATACTGACGCACTGACATCCTTTCTTTGAGGTTTGGGTTAAGCCCTGTCTGGAAGAGATTCATCTTCAATTTCTGATCTGCTGCGAAGGCAGAGGCAAAGCGAGAGAGTTCCATCAATTTGTAAGCATATTCTAACATACTTATCCTCCCTTATTGTAATTGCATGAACTCATTCTCAATTTTCTAAAAGGACATTGAGTAAAAGCAGTTCTTTAGTAACTTTTTAAACCTATTCCACATAAGCCTAGGCTCATACTATCTTTCCCTTACAGTAGCCCACCAAAGGTCAGTCTCATCCTTCAGGTAGAACACAATAAATCCTATCATCCATTCATTAGGGCACTGGAGCATCAAACAAGTTCTCGAAGTCTCAAATCCAATCTTCGAATGCCTTGGGGTCAAGGGCGTCATCGTACATCGGTGGGTTATGGTTAGCAAGTCCTTTAAACATGTAGGAGTTGTCCTTCCCTATCTTCTTTTCATTTACCTCCACCATTTTCTAGAGGTGTTTGTTTTACTGTTCCATTTGCTTTTCTTGCTTCTGTAACAGCTTTAGAAGCAGGAGATTTGTGAGGTCAATCCCAGTTGGTGGGTTGGTCCCATCCACATTGCTAGGAGTCTTGCCCCCATTCTTAGGCTGAAGGGCTTCCAGTCGCTCCTTTCAGCTAGCCATAGTGTTTTCCAGATTCACATGAGGCCTTAGAATGGGATTAGGCCCGGTTTGAGATTCTCCATTAATTCCTGACATCCAAGATTGGAAATTAATCGAGTTTTTTTTTCATTCCTAATAGTTCGCGACATGCATTTTACAACATCTTAATAATCCACCCTAATTACGTCAGCATCATTGAATAAGCATACAGTAACATTCAGAGCTGCATCCATTTATATCATTCATATTGGCCAATTGGCCTAGCACTTACACGACCAAGTTCTTGTGGCACACAACTACATATCTTATACACACTCCATTAACATTACCAATTTTCATGCTTAGATCAAACACATAGTTCTCAAATAATCATATAAGCAATTGCACCAATGTAAACTCACTTAGTAAATTCAATGCATAGACTAGAAATGATAAATATCTTTCACAACACTATTCCCATTATATAAGTAATTTGATAATCTCCTCAGTTTCAACTCGACTAGCAAGGAGAAAAAGAAAGAGAAACTATACAACCTTTAAAATCTAACATTATTAGATTTAAGCAATCATTCAATATCTACTGCTTAGGAGCATCCAATGGACATTTCGCCCGACACATCCTACCACACTTCCCCCGTTTCCAAAAAGTAGCTTCAAGCTCAGGTTCAGACTTAGTTGCAAGTGCACTTTCTATCTCAGGTTCTTCCACTTGTTTTCCCTTTGGTATCTCATCTAGGTCTGCTTCTTCGAGATCTTCATCTTCCACCTACTCTTCCTCCGAGGCTTCATCTTCCACAAGTCCTTCGGGGTCCTAATTTTTACCAAGTTCCTCCTCAGGGTGTTCGTCCTTTATTGATTCCTCTTTAGGGTCCTCCTCCTCCATGGGTTCCTCCTTGAGGTCCTCCTCCTCTATGGGTCCCTCCTTAAGGCCCTCCTCCTCTATGGGTTCCTTCTTCGTTGTAGGTGTAGGGGTTTGGTCAAACGAGCCTACATCAAGTAAGCGATCAACTAACTCTGCTATGTTCATACCAATAGGCTGCCAGTCACACCAACAACACCTCTTCCAATCATGAAACACTCGAAGCTTAAGGTGTAGCTTATTAATTTGATAGTGCCATTTTGGGTCACTTCGAAGGGTTAAGAGAAAGAAAGGAGCTTGGTTTTCCCTAAGTCTTAAGCAACTATTTGGCACATCATCTAGGTACCTATCTATGATCTCCTTAACTAGTTGAATATGGTCAGCCATGTTAACTCCAGGTACCTATTTCTCGTGCAATGACAATGTTGTATACCATTCATCATATACACAAATAAATACAAGTAAGACACATACTCCAGTACTCTTATGTAGATGGAATCCCTTCTGCCCGTCCTACACTTACTCTCCACACATTTCTTAAGTCGTTAGGTTCAATTCTTTATTTTGGATCACAACATTCCCAAGTGAGTTTTCAGGTCCACAAACCCGTGCTCTGATACCACTTTGTAACTTCCCAAAATTTTTAATCACCAGTAATAACTAACATTTAGCCTACGTGGC
>JACYFF010031957.1:20727144-20740910 GCA_017589665.1 Selenicereus undatus
GATTCAATCTATATTTCACTCATAATGTTCTTCACCATCTTCATTTTTCTCAAACAATCCCCTCCTCGTACTCTTGATTGTTTCCACCTGTTTTCTCAACATTAACATCGTTGGCATCATCTTCCTCCTCAAGTGAAGCACGAAGATCATCTAATGTACCCTATAAATTTGGTAAAAATTCAAACCGTAAGTAAGAAATTAGAGTAAAAATAACTACGCACTTCAAACAAAGCTTAAAAAAAACCACATAAATTCTTTTTCCCTAAAGTAGTCTTGTTGCCTTCTCTACAACATGGCAACGTATCAACTATGTACTTCAAAATATTGACAACCAATCTTACTGAGAATTAGAGAATTAACATACATGGAGTGATTCAAAACCACGAAGTAATTATGACCCAACTCAAGAATGTTTAGTATGGACTTTAATCAACATGTTTGAGTCCCTTGAACCTAGCTTCAAACACCAATCACTATTAACCTACATGAACATCAAGCTTAGGTAAGACTTCCATTCAAGGCATAGAGTGATTCTAAACCATATATGGAAGCAAATGCACAAGTCAGGCATGTAATTTAAATCACAATCCAGGGATATAAATTCCATCTACAAAGAGACAAGATACCAAGTCTCATCAGACACTCAAACCAAAGTTACAATCAAGGGAGGAAAGTCTATATTAGCTCCAAAGCAAAGTTACACGGGACATATTCAATTCCAAGAGTTCTTAAAAGACAATGGCTATTTGAGTGAGTATTTAGAGGTCCAGTAAAGAGCATGAAAACATCATTTGGACTATTCTATACATTAGGCTTGCCTCTATCCAAGGCAACAACTTCGCCATCTATCTTCACTTCCAATCCAATGATTCGGCCTAGTACACAAAAATCTAAACATCAGCAAGAGCTCACAACACATCACCACAAAAGAGTGGAACCATCACTCTCTATGGAGGTACCATTACTCTTTACATAAAGAATTTCATCCATTGATGAATTCAACAGCCAAAACACTGAAAGACTTACTCTCATGAGTTATATAACTAATTAAGCATACATCCCCCTCCCTCCCAGTAAGCTTCAATTCCAAGAATCATATCATTCTAGGAAAGTATAAGTGATGCTGCTGAAGTAAGCAAGGTTTGAGCTAAAAAGAAATACCCGATGTTTCAAAAGCAGTTTCATCAAATGAGTGATATCATCAACTTTCTTCTCTAATTTTTGAACTTTCTCTTTACTTTTATATTCCTGCTTGATCTTGACTATTTTAGCTTTCTATTCCTATAGGGAACATCTCTTAGAGCTTGAGCGAAGAACATTGACATCATACCATATGCCTTTACATAGCCATATTTGTCATCTCCTATGACTTTTTTGAAAATTTCATCTTGAGCAATAGTATAACATGGACCTTCTTCAATTTGGACCAACTCAGTCTCAATTGTTTGCAGAAGGTACATATAAACATAAGAATTATTACTTTAAACAACTAAATGGAGAAGGGCGAAAACAATATATAAGCATAATTTAACAAATTGCAATCCAATGTGATTCACATAGAAGGGTATGTTGGGGATTCAAATGTCTCATACCTGAAGTATCATCCAACTTAGAGCCTTTTTTTGTTCATGGGTCTTCATCCATATTGAAAGCTTGTCAATCTTATTCCCTTTCTCGTAAAGAACATACATGAATTAAGATAGGCTGTTGAAATTCACATCAAGCTGCACAACCCAAAAAATATAAATAACACCTCCTCCTCAGCACACACGTACAAAGCTCTTTGTCTTTGCAAGATGACACATTTTATTATTCGCGTGATTTTGAATGCTCTCTATGGAGCATTTGTTTTGTTGGATAAGGGATAAGCGTGTTTTATTTGTTTTAAAATTTCAGGGAGGGGCGCTACATAATGTGGCCATTTTTTTTAAATTTTAGATGGTTTTCTCTACGGGACGTATGTGCAATTACAATAACAGCAGAATATTCAATGGTTGGTCATATAGTGGCAACACTGACAAATCAATTTGTATCTATTGGAAATATTATCATTGCACCTTTGCGCCCAAACTCAAAATTTTAATGCAAATAAAAATTTTAATCTATTGCAAATACTTACTTTCACCAATAGAAATATTTTTTGCCACTAGATATCTGTTGGTAAAGTGATCTTTTTTTACAGTGACATATGCATGGAATAAGGGGGGGAGAACCAAGCAACTTAGGAATCAATATCCAAGTATCATCGTATTCTTCATCCTCATCCTCATTCCCATCTTCATCTTTTTGTTGAGGATTAATAAAAGGTTGTTGAAATCCAACGGTAGAACATTGTTGCATTTGAAAAAAAGCATGCATTTGTTGATTGATGCTCATTATTTGTTGGCTTAATTGCATTTGCTCCATTAGCATTTCCCTCTTATGTTCCTTGTTGTTTTAGGCTAGCAATTGATTGGATTCTTCTAATTGCTTATATTTTTCCATAAGTGTACAATAATCGTTTACTTGTGAATTAGTCTCACCCCCCAAGTTGGTTACCATACCCATTTTGATCATTCAACTCCTCTCGTGATTGCACATAACCTGCTCCTGCTAAAAGAACATTTATGTGAAGTTTACACAAACAACAATAACTAAACTTATCCTAAGGTTTTATTGTACTCAACTTTATTGTCAATGACTCATGTATAATGCCGAAATTATTTGTACTGACTCATTGAGAGGGAATGAAGTTAGAGCAAGCCTAATGTTGATAGTCTCATCTCCAATGCCGTAGATACAACCTTTTTTGTTCAAACATGCCTTCACCTCCACTCATTTAGATTTGGAAAATATTGAGATGGATCTTGAGAATTGCCATCCAAGGTGAGAGTTGATGATATTTTGAAACTCTTGTTCAAAGGATTCCTATGATATCATAGCATTTTCAAAAAATAAAATATATTATA
The DNA here is from genome assembly GCA_017589665.1 of Selenicereus undatus. Classification (NCBI taxonomy): domain Eukaryota; kingdom Viridiplantae; phylum Streptophyta; class Magnoliopsida; order Caryophyllales; family Cactaceae; genus Selenicereus; species Selenicereus undatus. Next base: position 20,730,093 of record JACYFF010031957.1, read on the forward strand.
TGAATTCAGATTGAACCGCTAATTAAGACCTAAGACTAACTTACATATATTTATTGTGATTTCTTATTAACTCGAGGTCCATCTTCTTTGCCATAAAGTTTGTAAGTGCAAGTGAACAGTTCAACAATTTTGAAATTCGTCCCAAGTTGTGTCCCTATACGTGTAAAACAAATTTAGAAGACACATAAAACATCATACTTAAACAAATAACTAAAAAAATTTATAAGAGTTAAAGTTTACCATGAGCATAGGGATCGAGCCACATGTGTGAAGAGGTGGTCCAAGATTTTGTGCATCATCAAGCCAATTTTTTTGGACTATTTCACATAATTTCTTGTACACTTTATTAGTCCAATATCGTTTGAGTGCTTTTCAATGAGTGTCACGAAGGCTGCATGTTGTACTTCATTGCTCTGCCAAGGAAATCTGTTAAATGTGCATTGCCTTCATTTTCAAAATTCATCCTGATTTGGGCGTCATGCATAGGGTTTCAAGTGATCCACTTCAGTAATTCAAATGACAACAAACACATTAAAGCATGCCACAATAATAAATCAGGTACGCACAAAGTATTAATATGTAGTCGCTTTAGTTGTCTTGAACTTTCTAAACCATAAATCTTAAACAAACTTAGGTATTTTATTCCAAGTAGGCCAAGCTTCATCATATTTACTTTGTAACATCAAAAAAATCCTTGTAACAGCACCATCATTTGAGAGAAACTTATTTCAACAAAACACATCAAATTAACGTCACATGGCACAAAATAATTCAAGTTAGAAATAAGTAATTCCGTCCAGCTTACGCATTACCACTTGGCACAATATATGTCATGGTTCAAGCGCTTCCATGACTAGATTTTGCTTCACTATCTTTAGTTCCAATAACTTGTTAGGACTAGTTAGAGATAGAGTCATTAATGGTGTGGACTGTGTTGGGGTTAAGGTTCACTCTGTTGGCAATAAAGGTGTGGTTTGAAATATTATATCCAAATTGTTGATACATTAAAGTTTAGTTTGGGATATATGGATTAGACATAGGAAAAGACCGCATTGAAACAGTCCCAAATTGGTTAGGGGTCATAACTAAAATACTTGACAACAAATACAAGCACAAATAACAATTATACATATCAATAGTTTATTCAAACATCATAATAGTTAGAGAATAGCAGGTTTGACTATTAACACATAATGATAATAAATTAACAACCAAGTGTTATAAAATGAAGTAATAAAATACATAATAATTTCTAAGTATCTAATTGTCTGCTTCATTTTCATCATCATCATCATCCTCATCCTCGATGATAAATTCACATCTTCCTCTACTTTATCTATTCATTCCCATCATCCCTCTCAGCATTTTCAACACCTTCATCCTTTTCTTCCTCTTCTATGTCATCATTTACTTGAATAAATAGGAAACTCATATCATCATTAATATTTTTCAATGGTGCACTTTTGTCCACTAATGATATGGGAATAACATCATTCATAGTTTTCGCGAGTGTCGTGCCTGATTATTGCCAAGCAATAGGAGAGTGTAGTACTTATCCACTCTAACCCTTGGTTGGGGTAGGAAATGGATCGAGTTCGGATCGGATAAATCATCATCTGCATCATCTGTTTGCATCCTCTTCATCCAATCCATCCATCATCCGTAAAAATCCAATCTAATTCATCCATCAATCATCCGTAAAAATCCAATCTAATTCATCCATCAATCATTCGCAAGTGAAAACAGGTAGATCGAGTTGTAAATGGATAATGGAAGTTTTGGTGTACTATGTTGGCAAATTTATGAGAAAAAATAAGTCTTGCTTTTTGAAAAGTCTAAAAAAGATATTTTAGGTATAAGAAATGAATAAAAATCATATTTATCAAAATTGTAAAATTAACAATATTCATTCAAAAAATGGGTAAATTTTAAAGGACAAAAATAAAAAAATAAACTAATTACAAGTAGGTGATAAACAAGTAGATGATTAAACGGGTGACGGATCGGATGACAGGTTGAATGGAGCATGACTGGCATCCAACCCAATCTGTCAAACCATCATCCATCGTCCATATATTTCGGGTTTTTACCCACTTTTTCAGGTCGGATGGAATGGACATCCATCGGATACGAGTGAAATTACCAGCCCTACCCTTGGTTTGGTTGGTGTGAAAACAAGTCAATTCACCCTGTCCCTTAAGCAATATGGATGTGACACAAAGTACACTTGTGATGCAATGTTTAGAAATATGAATGAATTGTGTTTTCTATACCTCCTTATGCAATGAACCTCAACAGGTTTACTAAGTTTATAAGATTGTGTCCCACAATTCAATGTGGGTCAAATCACTCACAACTGAATAGCACACATTTTTTAAGTGGTTCAGTTAGGTACTCAATTTTGATAATATCTTTAAGTATCCTATAATAATTATTTTCAATATCGCCTTCTCCAGTCCCACACACACGAACATCCAGACATTGTGGGCCTTTGTGTGGAATTTAAACTCCATATGCAATCCACATTGACACATGCGTATAGACTTCATAACTAGTTGTGTCAAATAACAATGTTTGTGGTTGTCAAAGAGTTGAATGTAATGCACCTAAGGTACATAGAATGTGGTTTCAGTTAATATAGCACATCGAATTATTTCGAAGTATTTATAAGGAAATAAGTTAAATTATGTACATTTTGACTAAATCAATCTGCAAATTGAGTATCAATGATGGCATTAACATCAGCATCACTTGCATTAGGATGTACAATTCGTACTTGTTCTATGAAAATTCGATCACATTTTAAAAGGTAGGAATTAATAACTAGTGTTCTGAACTATAAACTCAATTGAAACTTACAATGGCTAAGGTAGCACTCACCCAACATAAGGTTTAACTTCATTGCAATTTAATAACACGTGAAGATGAGCATCAACATATTCAACATCTATGAAATATCTTGATCTTTTCTTATAGCTATCCCTTACGGTTCAAACACAGATATAGTCAAAAAATGATTATGTTCATCGTCATCCTGATTTCTTCGACATCTAGTATGCATGAAGGGCATTTTAGAGCTGAAATAATAGGAGGCAAAGAACGTCCTTTCAGTTTCTAGGTAAGCTTCTGCAATCGAACCTTCAGGATACGCTTGTTGTTGAATATTTTTCTTCAATCGGTCAAAGTATCTAACAAAATAATATTCAATAATACTTGTAAGTGATTTCATAGCCTAGTTTGGTAAATCCATTTCCATAAAATACAATCTATTTTACCTCTCAAATGGATACATTCGTCGGTATTGTATAGAACTACCAATTTGTGTCTCTTCTTCTAAATGCATGGGCAAGTGCTCCATTACATTGAAGAAGCCTGGAGGAAATATTGTCTCTAACTTATAGTAATGAGAACGTTTCAATGCATTTCCTTAAGCACATTCTCTCATCGTATTATTAAAGACAAGTTCTTAAAGAATTGACTTATCCTAATTAGAGGTTTCAACACATCATTTGAGAGAGCACCAAATGCAATAGATAAAAGAGTCTCCATGAACACATAGCAATCATGACTTTTCATAGTGTTAAAAATTTACATCATTATGGTTCACAATATTCTTCCAATTGGAGTAATATCCATAAGGCATTTGAAGTCCTTTGATCCATTCATACAACTCTCTTCTTTTAGTCATAGGAAGAATGAACTTTGCTTGTAGTTTAACCATTTTACTACCAAGTCTCGGCTACAAATGTAGTTCTTCTCTACCATATATATCTTAAACATCCATTCTTGATTTGACATTGATCTTTATTTTTCCATGAACATCCATAATAGTCTTAATAATGTTTTCAAACAAGTTCTTTTCTATTTGCATAACATCTAAGTTATGATGGACCAACTGGTCTTACCAATAAGGTATCTCCTAGAATATGCTTTTCTTCGTCCAAGTATACTTATTTCCCTTAAATTCTTATATTTGAAAGTCACCGTCTATGGTTACCATTTGGTAGTGCTCCACCTCAATATAAATTTGGTCCCAACTTAGCGCAAAGAGGACGCCCATAACAGTTTTGTCTTTCTAAATATAGTTATGTTTCTTTTAAATGCATTATGTCTTGGCAAGAAACACCAGTGACAATGAAACCATGAGAATTTACCTCCATTCCTTAGTCTCAAAGCTTTTTATTGTTTCATACATATTGGATATGGCAGTTGATTATTTGTACTCCATCCAGACAGCATTCTATATGCCAGGAAATAATTCATGGTCTACATAAGTGCAACCTTCAATTGAAATGTCTTACCCATTGAAATGTTATATGATTCAATTCCAACATCTCACAGTTCTCTTAACTCATTAATAAGAGGCTATAAATATACATCCATTTTGTTCTTCAGATTTTTAGGGTCGGGGATTATACAAGTTTGGAACATAAATGGTGTGGTCATGCACATTTTTAGGGGAAGTTCACAAAGTGTAACTGTCACCAGCCAAATAGAATAAGATGTTGAAGACAATGTGTAAGGATTAGATCCTTCAACATATAAGCCAAGCCTGATATTTCGAGGCTCTACAATAAAATTAGGGTACTTGTTATCGAAATGTTTCATACTGCCCCATCTAATGGATGCCATAAAACATTATCATCATGTCAATGTCTATGTGATGTCATCTCATGTGTTTTGCAGTGTTTCTTAATGCATACAACTTTTGAAGTCGAGGTTTCAATGGCAAGTAATGCATCCTTACGTATGGTAATGGATTTGTTGATTTCTCTGTCATGACCTTTGCGTCTTCTACCTCGAATGCCTTCAAAACTTACAAGCATCAAAATTTGAGTCATCTTTAAAGAAGAGCATACAACCTTTATGGAAACAACCAATGTGTATCTCACATCATTTCCAAGATCTTTAACAACCTTCTTCGTCTGGCCATAATAGTTTGGCACGCAGTTGTTAGGAGGACACATCTCTTTCATTAATTAAATAACTTCATTGAAAAAAATTTCTGGCATTTTATAATTAGACTTCATACTCAACAGCTGAATAGCTGTAAAGAGCTCATTATGGGCAGTATATCCATTATATAATGGTTGTTCAGCAGCTTGAACCGTATTACAGAATGATTCCTGACAAGCGCTTGCCTCTTTATCTCTTATATGACATCATTAACCATATAGTCCATCCGATCTATATAGAATTCATTGTAGCCATGATTAATGTGAGTTGAACTGCCAATTTGAGGGATTTCACTAGTAGAAACATACAATGATATTGTTGAGGTTACACTTCTCCATGGCTTATCGATAGATCTGTCAGTTCGGGTGGGCGGGTTAAATACGGGTCGGGTGTATTCGGGTTCGGGTAAAATACGGGTCGGGTGTATTTCGGGTTCGGGTAAAATACGAGAGGGTGTATTTCGGTTTTACGGGTTTCAGATCAACCCAACAGGTTTAAAGCGACTTTTCTGTGAGTTATTTTTCTTTTTTTAAAATCAAAAATTTTACATATTTATTACTCAAAATTGTCATTATTTAATTAAAATGCATAATAATTGTAATTCCTCAAAAGAATATTAAAATATTCAAAAATTTTATTATAATATAAGAACATCTTGTATGGGTAGGTAATGAATTAAGCCCTACTTGATTTTGGATAGATCGACCAGTACATTGAAAGAAAGTTAATAGTGGGTCGAATATTTATTGGGCAACCGGTCTAAAGCATTTTAATGAGTTGTAGTAGTTTCACCGATAATAACCTATTTAATGATTTAATATTTTTATTAACTAAACTACCAATGTCCAATCGGGTAAAACTTTATTAATAGACCGACTCCAATATGAATACGGCTAGCCGTTTTTCTACCGTTAGTATCATAGCTCAAAACTAGTTAGAACGAAAACCAAATAAAATTAAATAAAAGAATAAGATATTATCTTGCAGTTATAACATCAAAAATTTAAATTATTATAAATTAATTAATTTTTAAAAAAATTAGATAGATTTGTTTAACTAACTATATAATGGTATGACTTTCGCATCTTTAATGCTTGTGTTCTTTTAAATTAACTTTTTAAAAAAGATTAGATAGTCATTCCATACAATTTTATACCTATTTTTAACGTTTTTTCCTTTAAAAGTTGTGTACGGTTTTATTTTCAAAGAATGGAAAAGAAAAAATAAGGTTGTTATTGTTTAATTTGTAAACAGATGCAACAGTTATATAATGTCTTTTCAAAATATTCAATAAAAATAACTAACCATTATTATTAAAAGAGATAAATTAGAGAAAAATAAAAACTAAGGATATAATGTTCGAGTCGAGCAGGCGGGTTCGGGTTCGGGTCGGGTTTGACCCTCTAATTTGCAGGTTTTTTGAGTTCGGTTTATTTCGAGTTTGGGTCGAGAAATCATGTTCAATACCCAAAATTTCCGGTCGGGTTCGGGTCGGATTTTCGGTTCGGGTCAATTTTTTTCAAGTCTACTTATCGAATACCAGTACTCTCTTACAAAAGTCTTATACATAAAGTGCAACTTTACCTTGTAAATACACTCTATTTTGCATTTAGCACTTAGACATCTATATTGCCCCCCGCTTTGAAACTCTAGTTGCCTACGTGTAAGTTCATCATATTGATTAACTCCATTTAAAAATTCTTGCGTATATCCATTACAATCAAGCAATAACCTATTGTACATCTACCAATTATGTGGGGCCATTCATGTTATGTGTAAACAACAATATTCATGTAAGTTGTTGGATTACTCTTAATTTCAATTTATATACTTATAATGTCAAACACAACTAAGCTATTACATGTATTTTAATTGTCAAACATTATACCAACCTATAAAAATATAAATGAATGAAATTAACTATAACATTTTAATTTGGAGTCTATAAGAATACCCAATAAATTATCAACATATTAGCTAAATCAACACATAAACTAACTTACATTGAGCTTCTTTAATTAATATTCTTCACTAACTACATGTTCTTATATCTCCAAAATATTCGCAATTTCTATTTACAATTTCAATTATCAGAAAATCAATTTGTAATTATCCTAACTAATTCCAACCCTAACATTCAAACACAAAGTTCACAATACATTTTCATAAAACGTAACATACCTTTTCAACAAGTTTGTGCCAACAAACTCAATGAAATGCATAATCTAAATTCAACAATCCTAATTCTCAAACCATAGTAATTTATAAAATTATTTACTTCTACTTAATTCAAACATCAGTTACAATATTCCAACATAATTCTACTCATCACACCTACAAATATATTTGTATTCACACATAGTTCTCCAATGTTCCAACTTGAGCATCTAAATTCTACTAATCCCTCACATGACAAGAATTTCCGAAACTAAACCCTAAAATTCAATGAGAGAGTAGAAGAAGCAATTTTGAGTAGCAATTCAACACAAATTTCACCTGTTTAACATAGATATGAACTAAACTTATAATTGAGCACTTTAGTTTCATAAATTGTGGCAATTAAAACTAAAACAAACGGGGGAAGAAAATTGACATACTTGAGAAGAGTAAATCCTAGCGGTGGGAGAGGAAGCACGGTAGCGATGGCAGTGAAAGCACAATGGCGGCGAGCACTCTCTCACTCGTTCTCTCTTCCTCTATTCCAACATCGAGCGGAGAACCGAATGTAGTTCTTTTAATTTAGGCGACGATGGATTGGCAATTGACTTTCTCTGTTGCCATGTGAAAAAAATATTTTTTTATTCAACAATGGATAATTCTATCGCTGAACACTTAAAATATATTTTTTTAACTTCGGTGACGAAATACGTTGCTTACTAGTAAAAACTGGCAACAAATAGGCCAATTTTTTTGCCTAATTCGTTGCCATACCTTATGATATTTCTTTTACTGCTACCTATCATCCACTCCGTCGATGGATCCTTTTTTCGCCACTGATTTCCATTGCTATATGATGTCATTTAATAGAGATATATGCAAATGTAAATGTATATGTATATGTATGTGTGTGTGTATACAAATAAATCATATCAAATGAAAAGGGGGTTTAAAGGAGAGATAAGAAGTATAAATCTATACCACTAAATTTTGATCTAATGAACTAAATCCTACCACAACATCATTATTTCACAACTCCCATCCCTCACCTCTCAACCCACGACAAACTTTTGGTGTAAAGTTCGGTAAATCAGTCGGCAGCAAAATACATTAGGGCTCACCAGGGCTCACCAGTGGACCGCGATGTCTACCCAAGCGTCGTTGTTCTCTCGTGAGCCCCATGGTGGCGATAATATCGTTGTTCCAAGGCTCTCTTTGCCCTCCAACAGAGTAATAATCTCGGTGAAAAATTTATGTTGCCCATCGGTAGGGCTTTGTGCCGCCCAATTTAATGCGCTCATTTTGGTAGGGGTCCTTTTTTCCCTTGTGGCTTTCCATTAAAATCGGGATATATACTCCAGCAGCAACAAAATTACGAATTTTTATTAAATTCAAAATTGAAGAAACCTGGTGGTCTGACGAGCGGTGGTCTCTGGTAGCCGTTGAACTTGCCCGCAACTCACTTGTAGTTGCCAACTATTGTCGGCCAATGCAATAGACACGGGTCGCCTACAGAAGTGAAGAAAGTACCTCAGGATTTTGGGGGGGGGGCAAGGGGAGGGGTGCCTAGGCGCTTGTTTTAGCCATTAAGGTCCTGTTCTATTTCGCATTTTTTAGGATTTAGCTAAGAGCTTACATTTCCTTACAGCTTCTTACATCTCCTTATAGCTCCTTACATCCTTAACATAATCCTTACATCTTCTTACATCTCCTTACATCTTCTTACATCTCCTTACATCTCCTTACATCTTCATACATCTTCTTACTTCTCATAGATTTTCTATAACATTCATTTATTTTAGTTACATAAATATGTATATTTTTTTAATAATACTACCAATATACAAAATTTATAAATATCTTATGAACACAACATTTACATAAACATAAAAACATAATATGACGACGTAAATTATATTTGAGTTTCGACATGAAATATATATTCTTATAGATGACCATACATTTATTTATATTTAAAATTATTTACTTAAAATATGAATTTATTTGAAGAGTTGTATTCAATTTAGCGAAATAAATTTGTTTTTTTTGTCACACTTTGCTTATTCGATCAAACTAATGCTCATATAAAAAATCACCTCAAGTGGGCGAAATTTTATTCACCAAATTTATGGGGATTAATATATTTTATTGTTGTACAATTAACTTAATTAATTGTTTATTTTCAATAAGTATATTATTTTAATATTATTATTTTTTATCCACAACGTTCATTGTAAAACAAATTATGCAATACAAATATTCAACAATTCAACAACTCCTTACATCTATCCTTAGAGCTTCTTACATTCTTACAGCTCCTTACAGCTCATTACATCTTCTTACAGCTCCTCACAACTCCTTACATCTCCTCATATCTATCTATCTATCTAAAATGCGAAATAGAACAGGCCCTAAAGGACAAATCAAAAAGGCTATTTTTAGTTAATAGCCAAAAACGGCCACTTCCCTGTTTACAGGGAGATAGTGGCTTAAAAATAGGGATAAGGTTATGCAGCAGAGAACACATAACCTCCCTCATCTTCGTGAAACAAGTGTGGAAAAAATACATCAAAAAAAAAGAGCACTCTCACACTCTTCTCTCTCCGTGGGTTAAACGCAATCACCGTTCTGAGTTCGGTTTTGAGACGTGAGTAATTACCGGGACTCTAGTAGCCGTCGGATTCATCTGTTCGTGGAGCAAGGGACGACAAGGATTGCATCCACGCTTCAAAGGTTAGTCCTTAAACATTCTAATAGTGGTATCAGAGCCAACCTTGTCATTTTTGTTCCCGAAAAACTGTGATTTGTTCTTCAGTTGATGACCCATGAGACAGCCGACCAAACCTAAAAACATCAAACCCTTCAACCCCCCCACCGTGACTCGGAAAACAAACCTCGGTGACATGCTAAGTGCTTCAAAACACACAAAAAAAGGAAAAGGTAGAACCGAACATACCCATCAGAAAACGCCGAGGAAGGGCGGCGCGTGTGAGTCACGCGCCACCAACGGGAGCTTCGATTGCCCTCCTTCTTCCTCGGACCACCTTTACCTTCACCGATCTACGCTCCCAGCCCAGAAAACCGTCGAAAATAGCCGGAATCAGCCGCGCATAGGAGGACCCGAGCCGTGAGTGTGGGTCACGCGCCGCCGCTAGGGTGGCGGATCGGCTCGATGAACGCAGCGCCGGGGTTGTTTTTTTTCCCGATCTACACGGTGGCTATGGTGGTTTTTCAGGGGGAGTGCATTTAGGCGGTGTCATGGCCGGTGGTTCATCATTTGGGTGGCGGTTTTGGACGGTGGTTCAACCATAGATGGAAACCCGAGATAGAGGGGCAGAGTGCGTGGTCAGGACAGAGCTTAGTGCTCCGCTCCCATGGTTGCCATGGAAGGTAGCAAGAGAGAGGAGGAGGCGAGACCCAGAACGCGAAAGGGGGAAGCGACAGGGGACCGAGGAGCATAAATGAAGAGAGAGAGAGAGTTATGAGGAGAGAGAGAGAAATTCTGTTCTCTGTGATATATATGTGTTAAATTTTGGTCTCTGGTCTCTGTGATACAAAGATCAATTACTTTATTTTTATATTTATTATTTATGTGTTAAATTATAAATATAAAATTTATAAATTTAGAATGCATGTTTCTGTTTTTTATGTCACATAATTTATTTTTGACATTTTTGTAATGTTAAAAATGATTAATGTCATTTT
>JACYFF010031957.1:20770910-20835263 GCA_017589665.1 Selenicereus undatus
ATGTAAGGTACAATGAAAATCCTATTATGCCAATATATTGAAAGCTCAGTTTAAACACAACTTGTGTCGGTCTTTCTTTTCTCAAGTGTAGCTCGAAAAATTCTTCTCACTAGAAAAACCACTTTTGAAATTTTCCTTTTTGCGTATGTTGTGTGTTTCTCGTTTTTCTCTCTTGCTTTTTTGTCTCTCTCAATGGGAGTGAAAAAACTGAGATTTTATACACAAAAATCCAACGGTCAAGACCAAAGAATCAGCTAAGTATGGAAAACGATTTTCAAGCAAAGATACTCCCCAACGGCTAGTGATAAACTTTTCCCAAAATATAAGGGATTTGTTATCTTAAGGGATAACCCTTATCTTCCCATAGCCGTGAAGAAGATTCAAAAGGCAACCAGAAATCTTCAACTTTTGAAATTTTATCATATCTGAAAATATAGGCAAAGGGGATCTTTTAGTTTTGGCAAATCTCCCAAAACCTATTTTCGCAAATCTCCCATAATATTTTCAAGAAATATCATTTCCAGAAAAATAACAATCTTGGAATTTAAAGAAAGTATTCTGGAGATCTTGGCCAACCGAAATGAATTTTCAAAGATAACCGGGTATGGCCACTTCAGTTCAGAAACACCCTAGGCACCCTGTTTGCAGGGTTGTTCGCAACTGGTGTTCTGAAGCACTTAGCGCAAATACCGATTCAAGAGGTGTTTAAAAAGCGTTTTCAATATTGGCATATTAACAAGAGTCTAAATAAATAAAACCTATATATCCAAGACTTCTTGTTTTGAACCAGTCATCTTGTCCAAGATTTGTGGATCTGCTGTGAATACCAAAGCCACCTTGTTTGCTGGGGTTGTTCTTTGCATTGCTAGAGTTCAGGAACATGCCTTACAATCAACTGTCGAGATGGCGTTCTTAACTTAATATAGAATCACCAATTAAAACCTGTTTTGAAGACTTGTTCTCACATGTAGCAAACCAGTTAATACAATAAAGATTACAAACACTAGTTAGGCCTGTTTGGAGATCGTGTTTGGAGCAACATTACTTGGACAAATTTTTACACTTGGATTTGTTATCATCAAAACTTAAATATAATAACTCAACAGTGTGACTGGCTCCTCCTTTGCGAAGGTTGCACTGATATGCCTTGTGGCCTGGTTTGCCACAAATGTAACAAACAACCTTTTGCTTCTGGATCTTGTTGTTTGTTCTTTCAACTGACTTTGAGGTTTGAATTGCTTCTGATTCCTCTTATTTTTTCCTTTGAACCTGTCTCTGTTTAAAGGTACAGAAGATTCAACAAGGTTAGCTTTAGATGAATTCAGGGATAGGGAAGACATCTTATCTTTTAGCCGATTTGCCTCTTCAGTCCTCATATGACCAATCAGTTCTTGTAAGGTTAGGTCCTTCTTTTTGTGCTTCAGGTGATTTTTGTAGTCGCTCCAAGATGGCGAAAATTTATCGATCAGTACATTTGCTTGTAAAATGTCGCGCATTTTCATGCCTTTGTTCAGCACCTCAGCACATAAGTTCTCGTACGTATTAACTTGTTCCATAATCGGTCTATCGTCTATGATTTGGAACTGTAGCCATTTGCCAACAACGTATTTCCTCTTTCCAGCATCATCTGAATCATATTTCGCCTCCAATTTGGTCCATATGATCTTTGCAGATTTGAAGTTGACAAATAGATCAAACAGAGGGTTCGACATGTTGTTCAGCAAGTAGCTTTGAGCCAGTTTATTATCTTTTTCCAGTTTCTTCTTAGCAGCCTCATCTAGTGGAATGACAGGCGTCTTCGGGGCAATAGGAGTGGAGAGAGAGCTCTCAGTATCAGTAAACTGAGAGGTGTTGTCTTCGTCAAGATGTTCTGAGGACAAAACATAATCAATCTCGAGTTGTTCAAAGCATAGGAGTAGCTTCTGGGACCAACGTTTGTAGTTAGTTCCGTCGAGGGGCTCGATTTTGTAGAGTTCAGGGAAATTTTTCGGGAACGATGCAGCCATTGTATTTAATTGCTTTTAAATTGTTAGAAGAATAAGAAGAACAATGGCTGGAAGATCAACAGAATATACTGAGTCGTGGATAAACCACTGCCTTGAAAGCAATTACGGCTCGACTACGATGCAAACCGATACAGCCGGTTGCTCCCCAAGGTTAACTTAGTACTCTTGAACGTGTGCACTTCGCGGCCAAGAGTTTGGAGTATGCAGTACTTAACCAGAATGCAGAGAAGAAGAAGAAGAGATGAGAGAAATGTGAGAGCTGGTGTGTTCACCCCTGCTGGTGAGGCTTCTATTTATAGGGGGAAATAGACGTTACACAACCATTAAAATGGCGTGAGATGGGGCAAAAAATATGGCCATTAAGAGCATAGAATGAGGTAGAAGATTTGGCAGCATTTAAGGTGAGGAGAAAAATCAGGGAGACTATAACGACAGGGAGCGATTCACGGAGGATTTAGCGCAGTCTGTTACAAAGTTGTTTAAATAGATTTCTCCCAAAAAGATAAATTAGGCCCACAACCCGCGGCCCGGGTGGCGGCGGCGCGCGCGCGTATGATGGCCTTAGACACCCTCAACTCCATAAAGCCCGATCTCAAGTTATTCAACATAGGTAAGGAGAATGAGACATGAACCCCTCAAAAGTTCCATGTGGGACAAATGTGAAAGAGAGAGAGGGGAAGAAAAGTTTATCTTGTTGCCATTACTCTAACAATATTATCAAGTCTGCATTCTAATGAATTCTTCTCTAGACAGGGCCTGTTGATGGGAAAGGAAAGGGAAACCTGGAGATGGATTGATATTTTGCTTGAATGAATAGGAAAGAATTAGTTCTTTTTTAGAAAGAGTAAGCAGGATGTAAAAGAATGGGACAGAATAGTTGAAATGGGAAGTAATGGTGAAAATGGGGCCAAATATTATTGCTATTGCCGCTCAAAATTCTTAAAGAACTAAAAGTGGCAACAATTAGAATCAGAACTTGGGGGAAAAGAAAAAAAAAAGTGGGACACTAGGTTCAAAATAAAACAAAGTGGTATATCGATGGGTCAAAAGAAAAATGAATGTCCTTCAACCCAAAAAATTGTTAAGAGCATCTTCTTTTCAATTTATTATAATTACTTATCATTAGTCTTCAACAATTTTTAACACAATTTAGTATTATTTAGCATAATTTAGCACTGTAAAGTACTTATTGAAAATACCTAATTATATTTTCTACAATCATTTAGCATGTTTTAGCATGATTCAGCATATTTCAGCATGATTTAGCATGTTTCAGCAATAAGTAGCAACAAATGCTTCTCATAAATAAAAAAGACTACGTCCTAAGCTTGAGTCCTTATTGGCGGTTAAGTCGTAACGTCGAAAGCCAAAATGATGCATTTAAACCAAACGACTTTGCTTTGGTTGAAATTACAAATGAATTTAGAGGTGCATATCGTAATGTTATTTCAAATTAGGGCCTAACATTTTCAGTTGTAACCTGAAGTCACAAGTTATGAGAAATCGAAAAACTTGCAAAAAATTGTAAAGAGCTAGTAGAAATTATAGTAAATTTTTCCACCACATAAAACGTAGAGAAAATTATACTAATGTATATGCAATAAAGAATTTTTCCCCTGAAATGCCAAACAAAAATATTATCTAACTATTTTCTAAATGTATTTTTGAATTTTTAGGTGAGATGTGAATTTTGTAGTTTTTTGGATTAGCAAATCATGAAGGATGAAAATTGAAAGCAGTAAGGAGCTAATAAGTAATCGCAAGGAATTATAGGGAGCTGCAATGAGTTATATACTTAGGTTTGCTCATTTCAACATTTATTCATCGCTTACTGTTGATCCTAATAGCTTCTTATTACTCTTAACTGCTTATCACTCGTCACCACTCATTATTGCTCCTATTCGCTCCTTAGTACTTTTAATTACTTATGAGTCATGACTACTCCAAATGATTTATCATGATTCTTTTCATTCCTTACCACTCTTTATTGCTCACCGCTGTCTTGTTTTAATAATTGAAACAAACACGTCTCTAAAGTTTAAGTGGGTGTTTGGTATATGCTTTTTAATTTGCCCAAAAATGATTTTGGGGAGGTTCAGTTGTTTTGATCTAACAATTTGTAGTATTTGGCTTTTCTCACCCCCACAAAACTATATTTCAAAATTCTAAAATTTATAACTTTTTAAAGTTGATTGTTTGCATTTTTATTGTGAAAAGTATTTATAAAATTCATATTTCCTCTTACACTCAGTCCCTTAAGTTCTAACCCCAACTTTAAGTTCGTACTATATTTGTGCATTATTTCTTCTTTTGTTTCTAAGAACATGCAATATTTTTTTTGTTTTAAAATATATTTGATAAAAAGATTTAATCGTTAATGTTATAATTTTACAATAAAAATATTTAAATGGCATGTTAGTTATAATTTACTAGTCCTGCAAAGAAATTAATTTCCATCCATATTGTAAAGAAAAATTTGAATAATAATAAATAAAAATTATGGAGTAAGTAAGACTATGAGTCTGTTGGAAGCAACATGCGCACCAGAAAACTTTTTATTTGTATTGTAAAGAAAGTTAGATTAAAAAAAATACAACAACAACAACAACAACAAACTCCCAAAGTGGGTCCCGCTTTCGCGGGGTCTGGGGAGATCCAGCTGTAGGCAACCTTACCTCTACCGGTATTCCTACCCATAGAGAGGTTGATTCCATAAGACCCACAAAAACAGTTTTGAGAAAAGGTTTGGAGGGGAAACGATTGCAAAACCATTGACCGAGGTAAGAGAAGTAAGAGAAGTAAGGGAAAGGGAGTGGGGACATACCTGGACAAATCGTGGGCGCTTGGTGTCGTGACCATCCGGGAAAGCTTGACCTGCAAACAGGCAAACCAAAACCCACCCCACCCCACACCGCCTAGGCTACTACCCCCTACGGAGCCGGTCCCCTACAATCAGGGACCTTAATCCTGTCCCGCCACACCCTCCTATCCTGAGCCATGTCCTCCGTGAGACCTACAACTCTCAGGTCCTCTCTAACCACCTCTTCTAGATTCTTCTTCGGCCTACCTCTCCCTCTCTTACCACCGGGTGGGCTAATAGTCTCGCAACTTCGCACCGGGGCGACCACACTTCTCCTCTTCACGTGGCCGAACCATCTGAGCCTCGATTCCCTCATCTTCTCTTCTATGGGGGCCACTCCAGCTAGGCCCCTAATAACCCCATTCGTAATCCTGTCCAATCTCGTAAAACCACACATCCACCTGATCATCCTCATCTCAGCTACCATCAACCTCTGGACCTGCGTCTTTTTTAGAGGCCAACACTCCGATCCATAGAGAACCGCGGGTCTAACTACCATCCGATAGACTTTGCCTTTCAAACCCATGGGCACTCTCTTGTCACACAGCACCCCTGACGCTGACTTCCACTTTTGCCAGCCCACTCTAATCCGCTGGCTAATATCCTCGTCTATATCCCCATTCTGCTGGATGATCGAGCCCAGATACTTGAAATTGGCGACCTTCGGTATTGCCCTCCCATCCAGTACGATTTCTCCCCCCTCTTCTATCCTTCCACTGAAACAGCAGTGGAGGTATTCCGTCTTAGATCTACTCAACCGGAAGCCCCTAGTCTCCAGTGTATGCCTCCAACTCTCCAACCGGTCATTCACCCCCTGCCTAGTCACATCGATAAGGACGATGTCATCTGCAAATAACATGCACCAAGGCACCTCGTCCTGGATGCCTCTAGTGAGCTCATCCAAAACTAACGCGAAAAGAAACGGGCTTAAGGCAGAACCTTGATGTAGCCCCAACCTAACAGGAAAGTCCTTGGAGACCCCTTCCGGTGTCCTAACATTCGTCCGTCCTCCCTCGTACATATCCTTGATTACACGGATGTACTTGGGCGACACCATTTTATCTTCCAAACACCTCCACAAAACCTCCCTTGGAACTCTATCATACGCTTTCTCCAGGTCAATGAACACCAAATGGAGATCCACCTTTCTGTCCCTGAACAGGCCCATGAGCCCTCTGAGGAGGTAGATCGCCTCGGTAGTCGACCTGCCTGGCATGAAACCAAATTGGTTCTCTGAAATCTCTACTTCCTTTCGCAGCCTTCTCTCAATCACCCTCTCCCACAACTTCATAGTGTGGCTAAGCAGCTTGATGCCCCTATAGTTATTACAATCTTGGATATCCCCTTTGTTTTTGTACAGTGGGATGACTGTGCTGGCCCTCCACTCTCTGGGCATCTTGGCGGTTCGGAAAATCACATTAAAAAGCTCTGTGAGCCATTCTAGACCCACTTCCCCCATAAACTTCCACACTTCCACTGGTATCTGGTCCGGGCCCACTGCCTTCCCATGCGCCATCTTCTTCAAGGTCTCCCGAATCTCCTCCTTTGTTATCAAATCGCCCGCACGCTGATCACTACACCCTCCACCCCTACTACAGTCGTCTCCCCCCCCTTCTCCATTGAGGAGTTTAGCAAAGAACCTTTGCCATCTCTCCTTAATTTTAGCATCCTCAGTCAACACCTTACCCTCTTCGTCCTTGATACACTTTACCACTCCCAAATCCCTAGTCTTTCTTTCCCTCGCCTTTGCCAATTTAAAAACCTCCTTCTCCCCTTCTTTCGTCTCCAATCTATGGTACAGTCTATCGAACGCCTGACTCTTTGCTACTGCCACCGCCCTCCTGGCTACCTTCTTGGCCGCCTTGTATCCAATCCTCTTATGAGCCCGCTCGTCTTCTGAACTGCTGCTCATGAACTCCGCGTAAGCCTCTTTTTTTGCCTTGACTTTCTCCTTTACCTCTTCGTTCCACCACCAGGCGCCCTCCATCCTGCTGCCGCCTCCCCTGGAAAGGCCTAAAGTTTCCTTAGCCGACCTACGGATGCAATCCGCCACAGTATCCCACATCGAGTCGGCATCTTCTGCCCTCCTCCAAACTCTCTCCTCAGCTAGTCTCTCTGCTATTAACCCTGCCTTCTCCTTTGTGATGGTCCACCACTTAATTCTGGGTTCTTCTGCTTTCCTCTTGGGCCTCTTAGGATACTTGAACTCTATATCCAAAATCAGCAACCTGTGTTGAGTTCCCAACAACTCGCTGGGAATCACTTTGCAGTCCTTACACGATCTCCAAGTTTCCTTCCTCATTAGGAAGAAGTCAATCTGGGTCTTGCAAGAAATGCTCTTAAAGGTCACCAGGTGGTCCTCCTTCTTCTTGAAGAAGGAGTTGGCCACCACCAAATCAAAGGCCACCGCAAAGTCCAGCACAGTGACCCCTGCCGCATTTCTTTCTCCGAAACCGAGACCCCCGTGGACCCCAACGTATCCTGCTGCCTCCGCGCCGATATGGCCATTAAAGTCTCCTCCTATGAACAATTTCTCACTTTGAGGTACCCCTTGAGTGACCTCATCTAGGTCCTCCCAGAAGAGCTTTTTAGTTTCTTCCGGCAGGCCTACCTGGGGCGCGTACGCACTCACCACGTTCACGAAAACTGAACCCACTAAAACCTTAATGGCCATAATCCGGTCGCTCTTTCGCCTCACTTCGACCACCTGGTCCGCCAAATCCTTCCCGACTAGGATGCCAACTCCATTCTTCGCTTTGTCTGACCCCGAGTACCACAGCTTGTACCCATCGATCTCTCTAGCTTTCGCCCCGATCCACTTCGTCTCCTGGACACACGCTATACTAACCTTACGTCTATGCAACGACTTAACTAATTCTATCGACTTACCCGTGAGGGTCCCGACGTTCCAGGATGCTAGGCGAACCTTCCGCAACCCTAACCCCCTCCTAACCCCAGAACTCCCCGGAGGACAGGCTGAAGCAGCTACATGGCCCGCCACAGAAGACGACGTCTACGAGGCCAACGACCACCCTAAAGGTTTACACACTAAAGGACACCCGAGAAAGCTGGCCCACTACCCACCCACCACAAAATAAAAATTACAGCAGGACTAAATTGTAAACAACAAAGAAGCTAAAATAAATGCCGGGCAAACCAACCAGACAAACCAAAAAATAGGGAAAAATAATAATAATAATAGTAATAATACTAAACAAAAAAGATCACACTCACTAGATGGACCCCGTTAACAAGGATGCTAAAGAACATGGGCTAGAACCTCAAAAGGATGATAACAAACACAATAAAAATAATAATAATAAAGATAATAAGAATAATAATGATAATATTAATAATAATAATAATAATACTAATACAGCTAGCAAACGTAAAGCAAGAATAGCAAACCAAAATGCAAAAGCAGAACTATAATAAAGAAACTGAGAACTGACCTTCACGAGCGCCTCGAAGACCCTTACTCAGGCGCCTGGGGAAGAACACCCAACGGTCCTGGCGGTGACACAGCAAAGGGCAGTGGTGCTGGGCCGTGCCTGTTGGTGGCGTTGTAAGCAACCGTCGGCCGGTGGCAAGGACGAATTCCAGCCGGCGAATGGGTGCCAAACAGACGTTGGTGGCCGGCGGTTGGCGTTTCCAGTAAGAACAGCGGGGTTCGAATTATCGAATTCAATCTAACAGAGGCGAGAATGATTGAAAGCAAAGCTGAAAATTTCAATAGTGTTGATGATGCTTTCCTTAACAAGTTGCTTCAAGCTTCGAGCAAACAAAATCCCAGATGCCCACTTCAAGATGGAGAGTTTTAGCTTCAACGAAATCCCCTTGCTTGGTCGTCAATTTGGAGGTTGAGGTGGACAGTGGAGATGAGTGCTGACGATGGTGTGTTGGCAGTGTTGGCAGTGTTGGCAATGTGCTGTCAGCCAAGATGAGAGGAGGCGAATGAGAAATTGACAATGGTGTCGGGCCTCGGGCAGCCGGGCGTTGCCTCTTCACGGTGCCAATTGTTGAGCCGCGAGTGTTCAATCTAAATTTAATCCGATCAATATTCGATACACAACCAGATGCAAAACCCAGAAAAAGAGTTTTCAAAGAATGGATGCTCCACAGAGAGAGAGAGAGAGAGAGAGAGAGAGAGAGAGAGAGGAAAATCCACTTAAAGAAAATTAAATTTTATGAATAGATCATGTATAAATCAGTAAACAAAATAGGATTATATGAATAGAGCTAATTTTATGCATCATATATAAATTTCAATTCACATTAAAAAGAAAAAAATTAAAGTATAATACAAAATAAATTATAAAGTAGTCATGGGCACAATAGAGAAATATTATTAAATAACTTATGTAGAAATAAATAATTTTACCAAATAATTTTCTGAAAATATTTAATAAAAATAGGTAATAACAACCGATGTAAACAATTAATGCAACCTTTAATTACTTAAAATTATTTATTTAAAGATATGCTGGGCAGTTGATCAAAATTCAGACATTGGAAGCTTACCTAAACTTGTTCAAATTCCGTTAAATTTAAAGTTAAAGATATTACTACTTTCTTTTAAAAAAATTAAAATGGAGATAGACATAGATATAATTAAATAACAGTGGAAGCTGTAGAAGTTGTAATCATGACTGCTCAGCCTAGCCAGTGGCCAGCATCCTCCTGCAGTCCATTATGATTATGAATTTATTAGGGGCGATTATTACAATTGAGTGGAAGGATGTGCATTCTTATCCCTAAATATAGAACATTTACATATAGGTGTTCCTCTTAACAAAACCATTCCTGTGATGTTGGCATTTTAAACTTCTTCATGGGAAATTACAACGAAAAAGCATATTGTCCCCTTTTTGACGTCAATCTGTCTCTTCTCCTCAATTCCCTCGCTTTTGCTGCAGTTAGACACCGACTCTTCTTTAACTTTATTTCCTCTTCTTTAATTATATTTCTTATTAAAATGAAAATTGACAAATCAGAAATATAATTAAATAATTGGATCAAAATAATCTAAAATTTGAGGTATTGAATGTCGAGAAGTCCAATTGAAAAATTAGACACTAATAATCCTAACTTTGTTCATATTTATTTTTATTACATTCAAATCAAGTTCAACTCGGTTGTTTGCTAACGGGATAGTGGGGTTACCTTACGTAAAAAGTTGAGATTAAATTTGAAATTTGAAATGTTTTTTGTATGTGACACATCAAAATATTGAAATAACATGTCATTTATGTATTTTTTTCTCAAGGCAGTTCACAGTTTCTCACCTATCAAGATTGTTTAAACTAAATTAAATTGGTTTTCAATTTAAAGCCCAAAATAACAATGTCTGCCCCTTAGTTCTCTCTTGTACTGCTTCCATCAATGTTTTGAACTTCATAATCACAACTGCAGTGAGAGAATTTGTAAACACTAAATTGCAAAAGCTTAGTCGGCACTACATTTTCTTATGGCTCATGTAAAAAATGTTGGGTTTTAAAAATTAATTTTCATCCAATAAGATATTAGTTTTAAGTCGATCCAATTCCTTCTTTTTTTTTTCCATATGGCTTTGTTTTCCCACTTTTATCTTTCTGTTTTTTTTTTTTTTTTTGTTAGGCCCTCTCCTTAGTATGAAATTAGTTCCTTCATAATTTGAACATTGATTATTTTGAAAATCATGTTAAATAGCTTGAGCGAGTGATTTATAAGTTAGTTTTATTTACATCTCTTTTTTTGGACTTTCTAAAAATTAGGCAATTAAAATCAAAAGATTTTACTTTATATAAAACAATCACCCAAAATTTTGAAGTGATGAACTTGAAGCAAAATTTTTCTCAAAATTTTAAATTTTTATTGATGAACAACAAAATATAAAAATTAATATATTTAGCTTGAAATAACAAGAGTCTCAAAATCTCATATATTTTACGAAAATTAAGAAAGAACTGTAGAAGTTAACTATTTTGTTTTAAAATGGGAAAAAATTGAAGAATGAAGACACTTAAAATGTAAATTTCCTTTTAAATAAATATTACATTTTCCCAAGGAGAATAATTGCCTTTTCTCTGTCCTTAATTAAAGAACCGTTGCATCATCTTATCGCGTCAGATGCTTTTCTTTAATTACGTCAGGTGGGAATGTTGAGCGCATTTCCTTCTGCTTACCCTTGGCACCGTACGGAAGATAATGTCTTTTTCTTTTTTAAAAAAATTAAAAATGAGACGAACTAATACTCAAAGGGCAGTAAGTTTAAAAAGGCACTATCAATTTTTTTTTGTTATCACTATTAAATTGTTTTGGTTATTCAGCCTTTTTTTTTTGGTTATCACTATGTCCTAATTTTAAAGAAGAAATTATGTTATTTTTAAATAAATTAAATTTTAATTAAGTTTTCAGCAATCTTGCTTGCTTTTCTTTAGCCGAAACCAAGAAACAAAATGTATTTTATGTTCTTCTTTCAGTTGCCATCTGATTGAATTTTCCAAATCTAAACCCACATTTAATTTTGCCCCATTTTCAAATCATACTACTTTGTAAAAATAATTAAATCTCACATGACACTTTATAAATTATTAAAATTATGAAGGGGTGGGCTGAAATTGGTTAAAGTGGGTTAAGGTAGGTTGAGGTAGGTTGAAGTGGGTTGAGGTTGATATTTTTTTTTTCAGGTGGATTGAAGTATGTTGAAGTAAATTGAAGTGAGTTGAGGTTGGTAAATTCAAAAGGACTTACGAAAAGAACAGGGCCTTATTAACACATAAAATTAAATTATTAAAAAACCATTTGGACAATATGAGATTAATAGCAGTAAATTTATTACCAATAATATTACAACATCTGGCAAAAGGATGTGAAATTGCTAAAAAATGTACATAGTTATATGAATATAGTTCTAATGTACAAGATAGATAGATAAATGAACAAAAAGATAGGGACAAGTCATTGAGCAATGTAGTTTAGTTTCCAACAAAACTAATTAAAAAGCTTGGATAATTAGATTTTGTTATTTTTCATATAAAATGAGATGTAACAATTAGAATAGTGTTTGTTTTAATTGTATTAATAATGTCATAAGACTATAAGTGCGCTACAAAGTTACAAGGAGTAGTGATGAGTAGTAATAAAGAGTGCTAATTAAATAGTTGTCAAAAGAGGTATAAAAAAGTGGTAAACAATATAATATTTATTAATAAAATGAAAAGGCCAATTGTGAAAAGAGGTAACTACTATGTTAAAAATCATGGTTGTATATGTGAAAATTGAAACAATTTACAATTAAGAGTACGAAAGAAATCAACAAACAACTTGTTCTTTTTATGAAAAAAGTATGGATATGGAATGATGATAAATAAAAAGGAACGGATATACATAAAAAAGAATAGGAAGAAATAATATTAATTTTGCAAGAGTGGAAAAAATTGTATGTAATAAGGAGTGGGAAGAAATGTAAATTTAAAAAAAAAAGTGAAAAGAAATAAAAAGAAATGACAAAAAATGTTTCTTGAATGGGCAATAAGGAATCAGAAGAAATAAAAATGAATAGTTGAGAATAATTTGATAGGAGATGGAACAATTTACCTACTAAAAAATTAGGATTAAAATCAGAAAAAACATAAAAAGTTAAAAACGTTTCAGATCACATGAGTACAGACTGTACAGCACTATAAAAATTACTAAAAAATTTCTACAATTTTTTTTTACAACAAGAAAATTCGAAGAAAAGGAAACCTTTTTTTTTGAACACTGAAGAGGAATCTTGCGTAACAAGAGAAGGGCAAAATGGTCCAGAGGGAAATCCGTACTATTCGATGTTACTCGCTATAAAATCACACTTCACCCGCCTTTAATCAGCCGGTCTGCCCCATCATCTTCCCTAACTCTTCCTAGCAGTTTCTTTTCCATTTCCACTCTTCCTCTTCACTCTCTCTCTTTACTTTCTCTCGGTGTTCACATTTTCCACCTCCCTGCTCCCCGGACGATGTCGTACAGAGGAGACAGAGGCGGTGGCAGTGGCGGTGGAGGAAGGGGCCGAGGAGCCGGCGGCGGCGGGTACTATCGTGGAGGCGGTAGCGGAGGAGGCAGAGGAGGACGTGGCGACGGCGGAGGAGGTCGAGGAGGACGTGGCGACGGGGGAGGAGGGCGAGGTCGCGGTGGTCCCCGGCCACATCCTGCCGGAACTCTCTCCTCTCAGAAGTGGAATGAGGCGGCGACGGCGCCTCTGATGCAGCAGAAGCTAGCGTTATCGGCGCCACCGTCGTCGTCGGTGGCCCTAAGACCTCCGGCGAGGCCAGGGTTCGGTAAGATCGGAATTCCCT
Source organism: Selenicereus undatus (assembly GCA_017589665.1). NCBI lineage: Eukaryota > Viridiplantae > Streptophyta > Magnoliopsida > Caryophyllales > Cactaceae > Selenicereus > Selenicereus undatus. The sequence goes on from JACYFF010031957.1 coordinate 20,784,092, forward strand.
CTGTCGTCCGAGCCAATCATTTCCTCGTTCAGCTCGCTGATAGGGATTTTCACCACTATGATGTACGTCTCTTTTCTCTGCATTTCTCTCTCATTGTTTGTTTCATTGGTCTTCGTGATTCCCTTTTTTGGAATTTTATAATAGACTGTTTTCTTTCTCAGTGTTTGACTCTTTCCTGTACTTGGTATTATATGAAATGCAGTTTTGGTTTGGGCCTTTTGTGTGATTTTTTTTTTAAGAAATTTGAATATATGTTCGGCGAGTACTCTTCCAATCGTACTTTCTCTCTCCTCTGTGTGATTTTTCGAAATTTTACGAAGTTATCGGTTTACCGTTTTTTATCTGTTGATTGATGTTGGATGAATAGAGTTTGTACACTGCAGTTATCTGTGATGCCTGGAACTTGTTGATCGCTGACGTGGTAGAACATGATAGGCTAATCGCTGAGGTGTTAGAAATTGCCTCCCTGGAGATATAAGGAAATGCAAAAAGCTGTAAGGAGATGTAAGAATCTATAAGAATAGATGTAAGGAGTTGTTGAAGAGTTGTATAGTATAATTTGTTTTGTAATGAACGTTTTAGATAAACAATAATAATATTAAAATGATATATTTATTGAAAATAAATAATTAATTAAGTTAATTATACAACAATAAAATATATTAATTCTCATAAATTTGGTGAATAAAATTTCATCCACGTGAGGTTATTTTTTATATGAACATTAGTTTGATCGAATAAGCAAAGTATAACAAAAGAAAAACAATTTTTTTTTGACAAAATTGAATACAACTCTTTAAATAAATTCTTGTTTTAAGTAAATAATTTTAAATATAAATAAATGTATGGTCATCTATAATAATATATATTTCATGTCGAAACTCAAATATAATTTAAGTCGTTATCTTATGTTTTTATGTTTATGTAGATGTTGTGTTCATAAGATATTTATAAATTTTGTATATTGGTAGTATCATTAAAAAAATATATATATTTTTGTAACTAAAATAAATGAGTGTTATAGAAAATCTATGAGATGTAAGAAGATGTATAAAGATGTAAGGGGATGTAAGAAGATATAAGAAGATGTAAGAAGATATAAGAAGATATAAATTTTGTATATTGGTAGTATCATTAAAAAAATATATATATTTTTGTAACTAAAATAAATGAATGTTATAGAAAATCTATGAGATGTAAAAAGATGTATAAAGATGTAAGGGGATGTAAGAAGATATAAGGAGATGTAAGAAGATATAAGAAGATGTAACGATTATGTTAAGGATGTAAGGAGATGTCAGGAAGGAGATGTCAGAAATTGTAAGGAAATGTAAACTTTTAGCTAAATCTTAAAAAACGCAAAATAGAACAGGGCCTTACTCTTTCCTCTGTTTGGTTACGTAGGCCCATCTAAATACTTTTTTGTCTGTGTGTGATTTTCTGGGAACTGACATTTTTCTTTCGGTCAATGTCAATATTTTCTGTCTGTATGTAAATTTTCTGGTTGCTGTTGACTTTTTTTTCCCCTTCTGTGTAGCGTAGCCTGAAATGATAATTGATTAGCCAGATAAAACAGTTTCATTGGTTTCATGTGAGGTGTTTCTTTTCCATTTTTTTTTTTGGGGGGCGGGTTGGGGGAAGATTTTTGTGGCTTGACTCGTAGTTGACGTAGGTAAGTCGTGCTTGTCGATAGATAGCTATGTATTGGAGGCACAAATAATATGATTAGGAATTTTCGAAAATGTATGCATTAATTAATCCCATCTATTCACATATTCAGCTAGTTCTTTTATTACTAGATACTCAATTAATAAGATTTTATTGGAAAGAATTTTACGACATAGTTACATGCATGTGTCTCTTAGCTTCCCTGTCTCTTCCAATTACCAAGCTTAATCATGCTTATAGTTCTAATAATCCTGCATATTTTCAATAGTATTTAAAAGCAAAACTGAGAAGAGGCTAGGGGAAAAAGAGTCGAAAAATTAAAAATAATTACATATAATTTAAAGGCTATATCTTACTACTGAATAAATTCAATCATATCATATGCCAAAAAAGTCAACAAAATCCCAAAAGACTCATTTTCTCCCCAAATAGTATGAATATAACATCATTTGATGTTCCATAAGAAAGCACTCAATAGAACTTAAACACCATCGTAACTTAAACAAATATCATATAAAACCCACAAAATACTAGTTTGAAATCTAGATTTGTCCACTACAACATTTAACACAAAAATGGGATTTAAGACTACAAATCCTTAGATAGTGTTCCTCCTCTTGTTTGTAGAAGTTGATGAAAAGTTGATAACATCAAAATTCTCCTTGTCTAGACAAGTTGTGATATTATGGCCATTTGTTTTGCACAATCTGCAACTTTTAGTTTTCTTCGCTAGCTTCTTTCTGCCTTTGCTTTGATCTTGGGCGTCCCTCTGTTGTTGAAATGGGAGGACATCAAACAAATTCATCCGCAACAATAGAAGCATTAGCATTAGATGGCTGACTGTGAACTATTGCTTGTTCTTCAATCTTCACTATGCATTGAGATTGTATCCACTGACTTTGAACAATTGCTTGTTCTTCAATCTTCACTATGCATTGAGATTGTATCCACTGAGTGAAATTCGTCACGACACCAACGTGAAGGCAAGTATCTAGCCGGAATTTCAAGACAATCTTTGTGGATGAATACAGTTAGTACATGAGAGCACAATATTCCCTAAAATTTGAAGTGTTTGCAACTGCAACTAACCAAATCACCGTTCCAAAAGACTTTGTGCCTATGTGCATGTGGGTCCTTGTAATGATTGACCATGTACACCATATTAGTTTCCTCATGTACTTTGCATTGACTTGCCTTTCCCAACTCTTTTTGAAACCTTTTGAAGGAGAACTTAGTTATAACCTTAAAAGCTTGCTCCGCCAAGGGAGAAAGTGTTCTCAAAGAAGAGCCTCTATATGTATCCAACATAGTATGACGTCCGTAGTTGTGTTTGTCCAATTTCTTCTAGAGCAGGATCGCCCTAGGATGTTATTAAAGGGAAAAAATATACATATTAGGGACAATGAAATATGTATGAGTTGTCTTGTCATTCCCAGCAACATATTTACAGCAAATGCAATCTTGCTAAGCCAGTGTGTTCCACGGACATTTCGTGGTATGCGCGATGTTCTGTGACCTATACGTTCTGTCCGTTGGGCTGCTATGCTTCCCCATTATTATTACGTAATGGTTTTTGGTGAATGCTAGCTTTTACTCTCAAGCAGCATGGTTGCAAGTTATGGCTTTCTTTATGGTTTTTTATGCGGATGTTTTAAGAGCATAAATTCAACATTCATGCACTCTTTTATGAGCTTTTATTGCTGAATAATGCTTCAACCCTTGCCTTCCTTCTCCTTTACTACGGGAGTTTCAATTTCGGTCTCTATAAATTGGGCATTTGGTTAAGGCATTTGGTATGGCTATTGTCCCCCACCACATTTGGCATTTTCTGTGGGCATTTTAAGGCGTTTTGACATTAGGGAGTGCTTTTAGTCACGTCCCTCTCATAACCATTGTATGAGCAGTTCATGAGTCATTGTAGCATCTTCTATTCCAAGTGAGAGTTTGAGAAATTTTATTCTTTCGATCTTGTTACCGGTGTAAGATCTTTATCTCTTTTTTATATCGATATCTTTTTACTCACTTTTGAGATCGTTTTCTACTAACTTCTATCATAGTGGATCTTTGAGCTCTTGTTGTAGCTCGTGGTTTTATCACGATTTGGGTTTTCACGTAACAATCTTGTGCCTACTATTATCTTTTTGATCTTGTTTTGATATTCTCGAATGTCCATATCCTTTTCTACGCTTCCGCACATGCATCGCTCAAATTTTTACTTAAAATTTCCTAACAATTCCAAAAGGCATCTCAATTCCAAAAGGCATCTCATAAGTATTCACCTTGTAAGTGCTATCAAATGCAATAGCATCTCCGTACTTTTGGTACCAAGTAAAGCAATGAGCAGGAGACCAAAATATATGCTTCAGTCTATTTTCTTCATCAATAGAGAAAACATATTGGAAGCTTGAGTCCTCTTCTTTGGCACACATAGAGATCCGTAGCATGCTCTCCACATTGCCTTGATGGATCTTGAGATTGTGTCATGACTCTCACCCCTTTTCTTATATTAACTACTCTGTCTGTTTTACATGATGTGAAAATATGATGTGAACTTTTGATATTTGATGTGAACATGCCTAATTCCCTTTGCATCCTAGTTCTGTTTTGAATGAGATAAATTTAACATGGCTTTTCCCATCTCGTGCAAACTATGCTGAGCTGATGTTCTTCCTTACTGAAAAAACATTATTGGTGGATGGATTTAACAATTGATTCTCATCTTCATTATAAGATTTACTTGCTTTCTACTTCTGTATTTCAGGCGGATGCAGATGAATTCCCATTTCAGTTTAATATCTTCTGACTTAACATATCTATGTGTTCACTCCTGATAACAGGTGTCTGTTACCCCTGAGGTTGCTTCCAAAAAGGTGTGCAGAGAAATTGTGGCCAAACTTGTAGAAGTGTACAGACAGAGCCACTTGGGGAACCGTATACCTGCATACGATGGAAAAAAGAGCCTTTATACTGCTGGTGCTTTGCCGTTCACATCCAAGGAATTTGTCATTGAGTTGCCAACAGAATCTGCAGGCGGTTCTCGAAGGTTCATTCTCCTGGACTTTCTGATTTTATTCTATGTAATCCCATGTTCTTTTGTGGACATAACTATATGGGTTCTCTATGAGTTTCAGTGAGAAACGCCAATTCGAAGTCACCGTCAAATTGGCTGCAAAAGTTGATGTGCATCAGCTGCAGGAGTATGTGTGTGGAAGGGTCTCAGAATCTCCCCAAGAAGCCATTCAATCACTTGACGTTGTCCTGCGTGCAGCAAAGCCTCTTAATGAGTAATCTGTCTTACATTGTTGTTGTTATGTTCCTTCTAATGATGATTGTTTCATTGCAGAGATGCTCAATGATTTTGCAATCTGTGTAATGCAGGTATGTTATTGTTGGGAGATCATTCTTTTCCCCTTCTTTGGGTCAGGGGCCACTTGGTGAAGGTTTAGAGTATTGGAGGGGCTACTACCAAAGCATTCGGCCAACACAGATGGGCCTTTCTCTGAATATTGGTATAATAATGCCGAATTTTCTTTCGCTTTTGGTGTTGCCTTCATCTGTTTGGGTTGTTTTTAGTTTGAAAAGAAACGTCACTGCTATGTTTGAAGTTCAGTTTTAATTTGCTTCTTAGAGTTTGAATTACTAAAACTTCTTATTACAGATGCTTCTGCACGACCATTTTATGAGCCTGTGATGCTAACTGAGTTTATTGCAAAGTATTTGAATTTGAGGGAGCTGTCCAAGCCCCTATCTGATGCAGCCCGTGTGAAGGTTTTTTCCTTATACCTTTTAACATATGTGAAATTGCTTTTGTAAGTTCTGAGGTCAAATGGTACTAGGCCCTGCTTAACTCTTCATGTGTCTAATTATTAGGTCAAGAAGGCCTTGAAAGGGATTACTATCGAAACAAATCACAGAGGTTACAGGAAATGTTTTAAAGTCACTGGCGTGTCAACTGAACCCTCAAACCAGCTGATGTATGCTTCTATACTAAGTCTGAGCTAATTGTCTATAATTTCTTCAGTCACTTTGTGCAACCTAATTCTTTATGGCTTCTCTTCTATTGATGAGGCCTTTTCATGGTTGGTATTATCCTTTGGGCTTCTAGTTTTCCTTTCACATGCAGCTGCAGAATGAGAATTGTGAACTGAGTTTTATTTGACAACCTTGCGCCTTCTTTGCACTCTTTTTATTGGTTTGATGTGAGCGTACTTGTTCTCTGTTTTGCTTTTTAAAAAGTTTTTTGTTGTTTTTTTCCGGGGGGTTGCGCCCGGCGGCGGGGAGGGGGGGGTTGTTTGAGGTGCCTGGTTGGTTGTAGTACTCAATGTCTTCTGCCTTTACTCTTTCCAACCTATCTGTTTATTATTATGCGATTATGCTTGAATGCTGGTCTATGTTCAATAGAGAGTCTTCAATCTCATAACTTTCAAATAATTGAGCTGTTCCTGAAAGCTTTCACAAGCTTGTAACTTCTTAACTTCAGATGTTGCTTTGTTAATGAATTTTTTTTGGTTGAATTTTTCAATTCACTGTTATTGACCCTGGTTTGGCCTCATGGTAGGTTTCCCCTTGGTGATGATCATAATTTGCAGATGTCTGTTTCTCAGTTCTTCAGAGAGAAGTATCAGATACCGCTCAGATACCCATTTTTACCATGCATCCAGACTGGGCAGTCTAAGAGGCCTATGTATCTACCTATGGAGGTCTTCCATTTTTCCGTGGCTTGCCTTCTCTAGTCTCTGTGCTCCTCAACGTGACGTGGAATGTGTATGTGGACTGTAGGTATGCAAAATTGTTAGCGGCCAAAAGTATTTGAAGAAACTGAATGAGAGGCAGGTGCTTGAGCTTCTTAGAGCAACATGCCAACGTCCTGGTGAAAGAGAGGACAATATTAAGAAGGTAGAGACGTTTTTGAGTTTATGACAATTTTTTTATTTTAAACCATACTTGGACTTTTTTTGTAATATAACTGTTTCTGTTGGCTACCTTTTGGGCTTTGTGTGAAGATGATAAAGGACAATAGATACCCTCAGAACCCAATGGTCAGGCGTGAGTTTGGTATGGAAGTTTCTGAAGCATGTGCAACAGTCAATGCCCGAGTTTTACCTCCTCCTATGGTATCTATACAGTGTAGTTACATTTCGGTGTTTTCACCACAATCATTTTCTTCTTTCTTCGTTTTCCCCCCTCATTTGTTGATTGATTGGTTCTTCACTTATGTAGCTGACGTATCAGGATACGGTGACTCCAGGTGTGGGCCAATGGAATATGATTAATAAGGTAATGGTCCTGATGTCAGTTCGTGTTGGTTGTGCAACCCAAGTTTCTTATTGGTACTTGATGACATGTAGAAAATGTATGAGGGTGCTGCTGTGAGTTGTTGGGCTTGCATAAACTTCTCAACTATGGATCAAGGTCTGGTGAACCAGTTCTGTAGGGACCTTGTTGCCATGTGCATAAACAAGGGAATGGTATGTTTTTATTGACGTAAAGCTATTGCTTTGTAGAGCTGTATCTCATTGCGATTGCTGATTTTTTGGTTCTTCTATTCCTAGAAATTCAATGAAAAGCCCTGTATTCCTATACGCTCGGCTCACCCTGCTCAGATCGAGAAAGCACTCTCGGATATCCACTCCCAAGTTGGAAAGCAGCGACAGTCGCTACAGTTATTGATAATAATGTTGCCCGATGCCAGTGGTTCATATGGTGCGTGGTTGTCCTCTTTGTTCAATGTTTCCAGCATTGTTTCATGCTAACAGTGACTTCTTTGTGTATGCAGCTAAAATAAAAAAAGTGTGTGATACTGAGCTTGGTATAGTGTCTCAATGTTGTCAGCCTAAGAAGGCCTCAAAACTTAGCCCTCAATATCTTGAGAATGTGGCGTTGAAAATTAATGTGAAGGTTGGTATATAGTAAGTAAATTTCTGTTAGCATTTCCGAATTTGCTCAGCCATTAAATTGGTGGCATTCACATCTGAAGGCTGGAGGGAGGAACACTGTACTGTCTGATGCCCTTCAAAGAAATATTCCTCTTTTGACTGATCGCCCAACAATCATTTTTGGTGCTGATGTAACGCATGCTGCACCGGGGGAGGACACTAGTGCCTCAATAGCTGCGGTATGGTTATGTGTTGTTTTGTGTTACATTGTATCACTTTCCTTTAATTTGTTCCATGTGTGTGAGGGTGGTCATTTGATCCATGAATGCTGCTGGTTACTGCAGGTCGTAGCTTCAATGGACTGGCCTGAGGTGACAAAATACAAAGGACTAGTATCTGCCCAGGGTCATCGAGAAGAAATTATCCAGGATCTGTATAAAATTGTTGATGATCCGAAGAAAGGCAGGGTACATGGTGGAATGATAAGGTAATAGATTAGAATCTTGCCTTCCCACTTCTCCAGTATGAGTTGGGTGCATGTTTTGGTAGCTCTCAAAGGTTTGTTTTGCCTGCAGAGAGCTGCTGATAGGCTTTAGACGGTCAACTGGACAACGACCTGAGAGGATCATCTTTTTTAGGTATGGTTTATAAGCTGTGGTGTGCTACTATCAAGATATGTGCCGCCTTTATTGATACAATAGTACTGCCTGGTTTTTGCAGAGATGGAGTTAGTGAAGGCCAATTTTCCCAGGTTCTGCTTGAGGAGATGGATGCTATACGAAGGGTATTAGCACTAGATTTTTCAATGACTTTGAGAAACAATGCTTATTTTGTTTGCTAAGTTTTGCCTGATAGGTGAATGTTTGAAGTCAAGTGGTTAGGGATTTCTCCAACATTACCGTTGAAATGTTCAGTTTTATGTTTCTTCGCTCTTCATAGTGTCTGTTTTTCTTGTTTAAGGCTTGTGCATCTTTGGAATCGGGCTACCTACCACGTGTAACATTTGTTGTTGTACAAAAAAGACATCATACCCGTCTGTTTCCAGTCAATCGTGATTTGGCAGACAACAGTGGCAACATACTGCCAGGTTCGATTCTGTCTTCATCTTCTTGCATATAAGCATAGTCTTCTTCCCTCTATCTAATCATGTTTTTTTGTCTACTCATGTGTTCTATTCTATTATTCTGTCATAGGTACCGTCGTTGATACTAAGATCTGCCATCCTACAGAGTTTGACTTTTATCTATGCAGTCATGCTGGTATCCAGGTAAAAGTTGGTCTGATTTTAGGAGGTTTGCTGATCATCCTTATCTGGCTTGGCATTTAGTACTTAAAGCTGCTTCATTAATCTGTGCTGACTATAATGTAAATTTGCTGATTGCGAGGCATGCATATATCTTTTCCTCCACTTGCTTTGTCACTTGCTACATTCACCGCAGCTTACCTAATCACTGTACATGATATTTGTAGGGAACCAGCAGGCCAACTCACTACCATGTTCTATATGATGAGAACAACTTCACTGCGGATTTACTCCAGCTATTGACAAACAGTTTATGTTATACGTAAGTATCTGTGGTTTTGGGTTTCCATGATCAAACTGCAGCCTAGACTTCTGATATCCTGCATTTTAACTAAATTTTTTTTGTCAAATCTGCAGTTATGCAAGGTGTACCCGTTCAGTCTCAATCGGTTAGTCCCTTTGATCTTTGATCCTGATTTGTTTCCCAATACCTGTCATTAGGTCTATCTTTGTTTTTGTTCTAACTTGAAATGGAATTCAATTTTGATAGTTCCACCGGCATATTATGCACATCTTGCGGCTTTTCGTGCTCGTTATTATGTCGAAGACATGGGCATGTCTGAAAGTGGGTCCACCGGAGGGAAGGACGTAACAAAGGATAAACAGGTGGCGTTCCAACCACTACCTCAGGTCAAAGATAACGTGAAGGAAGTGATGTTTTATTGTTGATCTTGATCAGTGTTGTGTTAAAGCTTTTGGTCCCCCGAGTGACTCGAATTTGTTGCCTTTTGACCACTTTCGTTGCTGGTCTATTGGCCGAGGCCTTGCAAGTATTTTGAATGTTGTAAACGGGTCATAGACATTGTATATGCTTTTGTATATGTATTGGATGGATAGGCATGGTTGGACTCGCGAGTACTAGGTCATGGAAGCATTTTGGATGGTTGTAAGCAGTTGTTGGACATTATATGCTAATATATATTATGTAGGCATGATTGAAATATAATTCACGTCTTAGCATTTTGGTATTGTTGTGTAGTTTCCCTCATTAGAATGAGCTTATTGTATGTTGTGTGTAGGGGGTGGGCAATGGACAGGGTCGAGTGGGCAATGGACAGGGTCGGGTTGGGTTAGGGCTACCTGTTTACAAAGCGGACTAGGTTGGGTTATGGTTAGCCCATTAAATATTTGGGCCGGGTTAGGCCTTTTGTGCAAATAAATTGGTTGGGTTGGTCTATAGGCGATTTGCTTTGGGTCGGTTTTAAAATGGAATAAATTTACACAAAAAAATTATATATAATAATTGTTGTCATGTATAAATTGTTAGTAATAATCTTGAGTAATTGGAATATGTAAATTAGTGCATAAAGTAGGATTAAAAAAAATAATGAGTCACTAAATGGGCCGTTAATAGGCCGATCCGACTAGATCCATTAATATGCCTGAGTGGGTCGGCTCCACTAGTGACTTGGTTCATTATTGATCTGATCTTTTATTGATCCTATTTTAAATAGGACTACCTACTTGACCTAATGGGTACCTGACCTGTTGCCCACCCCTAGTAGTGTGTGGTGTGTTCTGTTGGTGATTGCACAGAAATTGAAGCTAAAAGTAGTTGTAGATTCTGAGTGATGCTCATATCTAGCAAAATAGCTGACATTCGTGTAATTTGTCTTGACGATTTAGATTTTGATGGAACTCGAAGGCTCAAACTTGATAATTCAATTTTGTTTAAAAATCAAATTGATTATATAGGAACATTCTTGATAAATATTAGAAACATAAACTTACTAAATCGTACTAATTCTGGTCTAAATTTGACCTCGAAGAATTTCATCATTTTTAAACCTGTGAATTGAATGATTATTTTTGAGTTCTTGGTAAATATTGGGAAGTTGCAATAATATGTAATATGTAAAAAGTTTGTCCTTGACAGCTCGCATGTATCTCTTTAGGTGCCCAAACCCAAACAAGCTACTTTTGAGCTTTTTTTTATTTTATTTATTTATTTTTTTGGTGAGTTCATGGATTTGGGAATTGTGAGCTTGCTTTTTAACCATTTGGGCTCCACTTCCTCTATTGCCTAGCTTTCGAATGACATTTAATTATGTTATTGATAAAAAGTTATGTCAGACTAAAAATGGGGCATGTTTGTTTCTCTTTCGCTTTTAAATTGTTCCTTTCTCATTATTAAAGTGTGTGTTAGAAAAAAGAAGGGGGCTGGCTTGTCTTATAGAGTGCTTTCAACGAGGTTTCTAGTCCGAAATTATCTTGATATATTTTTATTTACTGATTGATCGACACAGAATAAAAACAAAAAATCATATTGATCTTTATTTTTCGTTGCAAAAGGTAGACGTTTACTTTGCCTAATCTTCAAATGAATCATATAATTTGATATTTTCATTATAACATATTTGTAAAATTTTACGGTGACATGGTTATAACGTATAAAATGTACATGCAAAATGGACTCAAGTTTTCATACAATATATAAAAAAGAAAATATGAAGATGCTAGGGCAAAATAGACAATAGAAATGTCATTGTCTTCATGTATGCCCACTGGTGGATATAATCGATTTAGGGCAAGTTCTTTTCGTTAGAAATATGGGTTTGTATATGGGTGAAGTTGGTTAAAATAGTAGAAAGTGGTTTGAAGTGGATATTTTTTTTATTAAAACTTGTGAAATAAATTAAAGTGGGTTGAAGTTGACTGAGGTTGATAAATTGAGATTTACCAATGAAAAGAATAGGACCTTAGGGCTTGTTCTTTTTATTGGAAAATAAAGGTTGAGAAATGGGTGGAGTGAGTTGAAGTGGATTGAAATGGATATTTTTTTGTTGAAGTGAGTTAAAGTTAGTTGAAGTTGGTTGAAATTGATATATTTTTTATATGATGGGTGAAAATTAATTAAAACAATCGGTTGAAATGGATTGAAGTTGATATTTTTTTACTGAAGTCCATGAAGTGGGTTGAAGTGGGTTGAAGTGGGTTAAATTTAGTTGCAATTGACATTTTCAGTCAACTTTTAAAATGATTTTGTTCTCAAGTGAAATAAACAATGTAGACATCATAATGATAATTTTGTCTAATGATGCACAATTAATTTGAATATCAGATTTTTAGTTTTTTTAAGGATTTTGCTCTCCATATGTTCAGTGCTTTTAATTTATCAAATTACATAATGCGTCTTTTATATATTTTTGAAAAGATTCTAATTTTGTATTTATTCTATAGGCTCTGATTCTACTTTTAGCTTATTCTACTTTTCTAATGATTGAGAAAAGGGATTCTAATTTTGTAGTCATTTTATTGGCTCTTATTCTACTTTTAGGGTATGTTTGGTAGGGGAAAAATTATTTTATCAGAAAATTATTTTTCATGAAAAATATTTTTCCAAGAAAAATGATTTTTCACTTACATTTTCAGCTGTTTGGTATAACAGAAAATCATTTTCTTTTCACTTCATTTTTTGCTATTTGATGGAATGAACCTCCCCTCCTCACTTCATCTCTTTTTACCATCAACCCCCTTCTCTGCTCATTACTCTGACCCGACCCAACCAACGAATTCTGTTCTATCTTCTCTTCAAAATCAAACCCAAAACATTAGTAAGAAATATACCCAATAACAAACCCAGCAAAAGAGAGAGTCAACATTAATGAATCTCAATTTTTTCACCATTCTCAAGGATTACCCAGTTGACTTTGAGTGATATTAAATCCAGATTAAAGAAAATGACGAACGGAGAGACGATGGATGTCTCAGATTGCGAAGTTCTTCAAAAGAGCAACTGTAACAAGATCAGATAATTCAAGAAATAATTACAGAGATTAACAATGGAACTCTTCGATGAACATGATGAGCATGAAGAAGAGGGGAAGAATGAGAGACAAAATGAGAATGAAAATAGAGCGATTCTAGGCACAATTAAAAGAAAATAGAACGAGAGACAAAATTGGGTAATGAAAATTGAATTTGGAAAATCGTTTTCCCTACTTTTTCAAGGGAAAATAATTTCCTTCAAATGGGGTAAAATGATTTTCCCCTGAAAATGATTTTCCCCTCCTTGCTTTAGCAAACGGCGTAAAATGGAAAAATTATTTTTCGGGGAAATGATTTTCTCCCCTACCAAACACACCCTTAGTTGTGTTTACTTGTCTAATGATTGAGAAAAAGTATTCTAATTTTAGGGTCATTTTAGCACCCGAAGTAAAATAATTTTCCCCTAATATTTGTAGAATTGTGGAGACACCGTTGTCTTGGTATTTTCTAATGATACATAATCAACGTAAGTATCAAGTTTTAATTATTTTCTTGAAAGGGGGTTGTTCTCTATATGTTCAATTCTTTGTATTAGATAATTTCATGTGTCTTTTTATATATTTTTTTAAAAAATCTAATTTTAGGGTTGTTTTAGCAATTAGGGTAGAAATAATTTCCCTTAATGTTTTTATAATGAGATTAAATCATGCAAAGACCAATGTAACCAGGAAATATCTCTTTTAATCAAAATGGGTGATAGCCCCTAACAGTGTAGCTCACATCAGGGCAAAACAACCTACAAAATTGTTCGTCTAAAAGTAACTCACAACTTCTTAAGATTCAAAATCTTAGTTGAGAATTTATAAAAAATTAGCAGCTCTTTAGTACTTTGGATATACCGGGAAAAGGGCATATTAATAATGTGGAAGCAAATTCCTTTCACTTTTTGTGCAATTAAGATAGACCATTAAAAATAAAGAAATATTTGTAGATGGGGGCACCGGAATTTTTATGTGAAAAATCCTCCAAAACGTAAGTAAAAACTACGAGACTATAAGTCCAAAAGATACTTCTACTATTTTATAGTAGGATTACAAATGATGTCTCCTGTAAACAACATACATGGTAGCTCTTAATAGTTCACCCAATTAGGATGTGATACCAAAATAACTCTCACCCAACTGAGGTGAATACCCTCACTAATTCTTGATGATACACTCTTAATTGTTTCTCCCACTTGGTTATGTTCTTCTATTCTTTTTGTTCTAGTTTGCAAAGGCAAGTAATGCCTTTATTTATAGGAGTTCAGGGAAGTTTTTAACCAATGAAAAGTTTACTCCTAATTCCTAAAGATTCACTGTTAGTCTTAAACTTCCCTAAAAATAAATTTTGAAATATTTCTTCCGGTATCAATTCTTATTTCTCTCTCCCTCTTTATTTTGGCAATTCCTCCTGATTAAGGAAGGAATCCAAACAGAATACTAGGAGAGAACTTAAGAAAGAAATGTTGTAATATGTTTTATTTTTCCTTTCTTTACTTTGATTTAACTAGATGTTAAAAAGGGTTTAAATATGGCACAAAGGCAAGTAGCAAGAGTAATAAATGGTTATTTACCAAAAAAGGGGATAAAATGTCCAAAATAGTTATAAAGTGCTCTATTAATCTTTTTTATTTTCGGGTGCTTTAATTTATGAAGCAATTTCATAAATTATAGAGGTATAAAATTACTTAGTCACACTAGAAAATTGTGGTAAGGGGTGATCGAGAGGAGGTTGAGGAGGGACATATCTATTTCAAAGTAGCGGGTTGGTTTTATGCTAGATAGATATACCACAGAAGTGATTCATCTCTAAGAAGGCTCATGAAATTGTACAGAAATAGAAAAAAGGTGTTCATAGATCTAGAGAAAGCGTATGACAGAGTACCGCGTGAGGTGTTATAGAGGTACTTAGAGAAGAAAGAGGTACCGGTTGCATATATCCAAGTTATTAAGGACATGTATGAAGGAGCAAAGACAAATGTTAAGACTGTAGAAGGGGACATAGATGAATTTTCCATTGACATCGGGCTATATGAATGATCAACTCTGAGTCCATTTCTTTTCACCATTGTTATAGATGAGCTTACAAAAGGAATTCAAGATGAGATACCATAGTGTATGCCTTTTGCTGATGACATTATTCTTATTGAAGAGACTATGGAGGGAGCTAATAATAAGTTGGAGTGTTGGAGACATGCCCTAAACTCTTGAGGTTTTAAATTGAGCAAGTCAATGACTAAGTACTTAAGATGTGGATTCAGTGGATGGGAAGAAGGCAGTGAAGAACAAGTCACCATTAGTGGCATGGCAATACCAAGGGTTGAGAAGTTCAGATATTTGGGCTCAATCATTCAAGAGATAGGAGATATTGACGAGAAAATTAGCCATCGTATAGAAGTGGGATGCCAAAAGTGGAAGAATGCTTCAGGAATATTGTGTGACAAGAAGACCCTAGTAATTAAACGATAGAGTTTACTGTATGGTGGTCAGATTAGCTTTGTTGTATGACTCAACATGTTGGCCTGTCAAGAAAACTTAAACCCAGAGATTGATGGTAGCATATATGAGAATGATTAGGTGGATGTATGACCACAGGAGATTGGATAGGATTAGGAATATAATGAATAGAAATAGAGCAGGAGTGGAGCCAATAGAAGATAAGATGAGAGAGAATATACTTAATTATATAGTTTAGGTATGTGAAGAGGAGGAGTGTGGTTGCTCCCGCGGGGAGATGTGAATTAACCTTCTGGGTTGTAGAAGGGGCAAAGGTCGACTAAAGAAGCATTGGGACAAAATGATTAAACATGTTTTAATTTATGCGCGACTTACGGAGGATATAGTTCGTGATAGGAGTCCATGGAAATATAGAATTAAGGTTGCAGATCATTAGCTAAATTTCTTTTTACCCTTCTTTTGGGTTCTATGAGTGTAGGGAGTGCTACTGTTTTGTATTGGGTATTATTCTTTCTAGCGTTTGTTGCAGTTTGGTATTCTAGTTACAATCTGCTTTTTGTGAGATTAGTATTGTATCTCCATTTGTCACTTAAGATATGTACAACTGTTACCCCTCCATTGTTGTTTATTCATACTCAATGTTACTTACATTAATTATCTCTCGTGTTTATTACCTTCTTTCTATGAAGTGATTTTTCATAAAAGGTTTTATGTTGGTCTTTTGAAATTGGTCTCTCTACAGGGCAGTGATGTCCATAGAAGTATGATTGCCCACATCGATCTTCCGGAACCTCGTGAAAGTGGGACATACACTGGGAATAGGAGCAATAGTAGTAGTAATAGCAGTAATAACAGTTGTTGTTGGGTGCTTTAATTTATGACATGGTTGAGAAGTACTCTATTAGCCTTAATTAGTTCAAATCACTTAAAAACATAAACTAAACTAATTAACTAGGCTAGTTCAAGTTAGACAACATAAATTATTGTATGATGTGATATGTATTTTAATTTTTTAGTGCCTAGAAATTGGTAAATGACATATTGTTTAGTCCTTTTGCTTTCAAGTTGTTCCTTTCTTGTTATTGAATATTGTTATGATCCTCTTGACTGAATTGGGGAGTTGGGGGAGGAAGTCCTTTATGACTAGCTTAGGAGTACTTTTGGTGAGGTTCCCCTCATTTTTAAAAAATAACGTTAGAATTGGTTAGGAATTGGATGGCAATAACAAAGAATCACAAAATATGATAGCAAAGAACAAACACAAACCAATACCAAGATTTACGTGGAAAACCCAATGTGGGAAAACCACAGACCATGATGAGTAGAATCTACTATAGAGATGGGAGAGTACAAAATTGATCTCAGAGTGATGTGCTCTAAGGAAAGATCAATTAGTGATTACAATTCAATATAGAACACTCTCTCACAAGACTAGAATAGCAGAACAAGAAAGCTCAACAAACGTGCTTGTGTATTGATGTGTGTTGATGATGCTTGAGGATTCTTGAGGATGATTGAGGATGATCAAGGCTCGAGGCGTGCCCCTAGTAAAGAGGATCATGTAGACAGGTACGAGGAACCCTTAACCGTTTTTGCACCGCGACCACCACGGACCGTGGCAGTCTCCACGGGTTGTTCATGGTAGAGCCTGGAAGTGCTACTGCGTCTTTGTCCTGGTCCATGGTCCATGGTCAATACGCACCACCCATGGGGATCTTTCGTGGAGTGATATTTAGGCAATAAGTCCAACAATCTCCACCTTGGACCAAATTTACCAATTCTAGAACAAACACATCGCCAAAGGACTCTAAAGGGTAGTGCCCCACAAGGTGGATCCCGAAGGGCATTAAGCAAACCAAACACTGGTTGAGTTCAAGGCATACTTGAACTTAACACTGGGAAGTGGTTTGTATAGACTTTTCTTCATATAATCTATCATAGTAGATCCTTACAGGACATAGAGGCTTCTTTGCCGCAAACCCTTCAACAAAATCTGAGTGCCCTTGGAAACCTTTAGAACTCCACTATCAGTTGAATATTTGCACCCCTTGGATTCAAGAGTGCCTAAAGAAATGAGGTTATGCTTCAAGTCAGGAATGTGACGAACATTCGATAAAGTCCTGACATTATCATCATGGGTCTAGATTTTAATAGTACCGATTCCATCGACAGTACATTGGGCATTGTTGCCCCCATGAACAGCAGTTGAGTCAACTGGATCATATGTTGAAAACCAGTCTTTATGAGGATACATATGATAGGTACACCGAAAATCAAGAATCCGATCATAAAATGCTCCCCTTTTCAATAGAGATAGCAAGCAAAACGTCACTATCAGAATCAGATTCAACAAAGGTAGCTTTAGGAGGTTCGTGAGGGTGTGAGTGAATTATCTTCTTATTTCTCCCTCTTGTTTTCCAACTTAAAACACTCAGAAATTACATGCCCTAACTTTCTATAATAATGACAGAATGTGTTGGATTTACATCTCTCAAACTTTGATTTAGAGGTGCTCCCTTTATCAAAGGATTCACCCTTCATTGATATGCCCTCACATTTTTCAGCATGAACTTCAAGGTCAAATTTTTCTTTAGACATTAAATTAGCCTTAACATCCTCAAAAGATAAGGTATCATTGTTATTGTATAACAAAATTTCCTTGAGGTGCTTATAGGTGGGGGTAGTGAGACAACCAATAAAATCGCTTTATCCTTATCCTTGATTTTCACATCTAGACTTTCCAGATCAAAAATAATAGAATTGAACTCGTCAAGGTGGTTTTGGATAGGAGTACCTTCTGCCATGGAAAACGTGTATAGACATTCCTTTAGATGAATCTTGTTGGCTAGGCTCTTGGTTATATGTAACACTTCTAATCGAAGCCAGAGATCTGCCATGATCGTCTTATCCAAAACTTCACAGAGAGCGTGAGTTGCCAAGCACAACTAAATCG
Source organism: Selenicereus undatus (assembly GCA_017589665.1). Classification (NCBI taxonomy): domain Eukaryota; kingdom Viridiplantae; phylum Streptophyta; class Magnoliopsida; order Caryophyllales; family Cactaceae; genus Selenicereus; species Selenicereus undatus. Next base: position 20,802,098 of record JACYFF010031957.1, read on the forward strand.
TCAAAAGAGCCTTTTCATCAAACTCCTCCCACTGTTCGCTTGTCATGGTAGCAAGTTTCTTGGTTTTACCACCAAGAGCTTCCTTTAACCAATTCTGAGTAAGAATGGCCATCATCTGGACCTTCCAGATATTGAAAGTCTTCTTCCCATTGAATATAGGAATATCGAATTTTGTGATTGTTGTCATCCTATAACCTTGCTCTGATACCACTTGTTAGGATTAGTTAGGAATTGAATGGAAATAACAAAGAATCACAAAATACGAAAGTAAAGAACAAACACAAATTAACACCTAGATTTACGTGGAAAACCCAATGTGGGAAAGACCATGGACAATGATGAGCAGAATCCACCATAGAGATGGCAGAATAGATAATTGATCTCAGAATGATGTGCTTTAAGGAGAGATCAGTTAGTAAGTACAACTCACTCTAGAACACTCTCTCACAAGACTAGAATAATGGAACAAGAAAGTTCAACAAATGTGTTTGTGTATTAATGTGTGTTGATGATCCTTGAGGATTCTTGAGGATGATTGAGGATGATGGAGGCCCGAGGCGTGCCCCTAATAAAGGGGATCATGGAGACAACCCTGAGGAAACTCTAATCGTCACTGCACCGCGACCACCACGGACCGTGGCCCTCGCCATGGGCTATTCGTGGTGGAGTCTGGAAGTGTCACTACATCTTTGTCCTGGTCCACGGTTCGTGGTCAATACTCACCACCCATGGGGATCTTCTGTGGAGTGATATTTGGGCCATAAATCCAACAAATAATTTGTCCACATAGAACAAAGACAAAGAATCGATATTTTTGTTTTTTGGCTTCAAGATAATTGGATTACCCCAAACTTTACTACAACGAGAATTATATTGATCTTTGCACTTGTCTCATGCAGACTGAATAAGAAGCCTATGCTTCAAGCCCTCAAACCCATTGAATAGCTGAGAACATACAAACAATCTCACAAGAAGTAGTAACTCACTTCTTTTTTATAATTTTTTTTAAAAAAGGTAGATGTTTATTTTGTCTGATTCAAATAAATCATATAATTTGATATTTACATTATAACATATTTGTAAAATATTACAGCTACAGGGTTGCAGAATTTACATAAGCAGTGGATTCAAGTTTCTATATGAAATGTATTAGAGACAAAATATATATGACGATGGTAAGGCAAAATAAATAAACCCATTGTCGTTGTATACCCACAAGTGAATATAATCGATTCAACATCATATTTTTAGTTAACTTGGAAAATGATTTTGTTCTCAAGTAAAATAAACAAGGATAAAACATTGTTGATATGTAGTCAACTTTAGATATCACATTTTTAGTTTTTTTTTTTAATTTTTTGGGAAAGGATTTTGTTCTCCATATGCTCAATTCTTTGTATCAGGCGATGTAATGTATGGTTTTTTATATCAGATTTTGAGTTTTACTCATCTAATGATTGAAGAAAAAAAATTATTTTTAATTAATCTCATAAACACAAACATTTTTCTACCAAAAAAGCATTTTAGTAATTTTCAAGAAAGGTGAAAAAATTATCAAGAAATAAGAGAGTATAAAAAAAATAGACAACAAAAAGGTGATGCGAGAGTGCGATGTGGTCGATTGATAGGAATGAAATCCTCAATTTGTTTTGATAGGAATGAAATCCGCAATTTGTTTCAAGTAAGTCTATGAAATAATTCTATAGAAAAAAAAAGAACAATCCATATATCTTTATGATAATTTAATTACTGTAATATTTTCCTAACTCAAGTATGACAAAATTATGAATTTATCAATTAAATTAAAAAAATTAAAAAGTTATGTTATAAATTAACGAAAATAGTTGCCTTAATTCTACACTTCGAACGCGAATCACTTAAATACAACAATGTTGTCCAGCCTGTATGGTTTTAATTTGTCTTATATTTTATCACTGAATATAATTGTGTAAAGTAGACTATGTAACTTTTCTGGATAAATTATTTAATCTATTTATGTAAGAACATGCTTATGTGGCTTTTTTCTTTCCAAATCTTGCCATGTCACATTTTAGAAAAGCCAAATAATCAATTAACATAAAAAAATAAAATTAATAAAGTAACTCAATTAAATTACGGGGTATTTACCTCATTTTTAAAATTGAGGGGCATTTTATTACATTGACCAAAAGTTCAAGAACTTCTTATTTTTAGAATTCGTAAATATTAATAATCATTTAATTGGAGTGGTTGGTTGTTGTAGTTGTAGATAGAAGATCAATTATTTGAAGTGTAGACAAGCATTGTAATTTATTTGCATAATTGATTTGTAGATATTAATGAGTACTTGTGTACTATGTGGGTTTGATTCATATTTGACTACTTGAATAGTATTTCTTTATTCAATATGAATTGCATATCTTAATTGCTTTTAAGAGGGAAAACAACATAAAATGACATCTCATTATATTAAGGGCTAGCTTGTTTGTTGGGGTAATCAAGTGCTAATGCAATCAAAATGAATGATTTCATTACCTCGTTTAATTACTATCAATTAATATAATGAAAATTACATTATAATCACATTTTATTTCAATCGGTACAATTACAATTGTTTGGATTTTCACTAAACAAGTACTCTAATCACATCACCTCTTTTAATCAAAATCTAATCCACTTATAAGTAACATCTGGCCCACTCACTAGCCTCACTCCATTACTAGTCTCACTCCATCACTAGTCAACTCCCCCTTATGCAAAGTTTCAGCAACCCCCCCACCCCCCGAAAAAAACACACCCATGGTTAATGTAGCACACATCAGATCTATCAATTCAGGCAGACAGGTTAAATACGGATCATGTTTATTTTGGGTTTGGGTAAAATATGGATGGACGTATTTTGATTTTGTAGGTTTTGGATCGACTCAATAAGTTAGAGCGCATTTTTTGTCGGTTATTTTTCCTTTGTCAAAAGTAAAAAAGTCAGCATATTTGTTCCTTAAAATTGCCTTCATTTAATAAAAAGTATGGCATCTGTAATATCTTAAAAGAAAATAAAAGTATTAAAACTTGTTATTATGATATATGGAGGTCATGTTCGGGTGGGCAAATAGTCGAGGTCTCTTTGATTGGGTGGATCGGCCCATGCATTAAAAAAAAAGGTCCACAATAGGTTAGGTCATTTATGAGCCAACCCGTCTAGAGCACGTTAACGTTAATGGATTAGAGTGGTTTGACCCGCTAGTAATTCATTTAATAATTTGATATTTTGTTAATTAGCCTATTATTACCCAATCAGGTAAACATTGTTAATAAGTCAACCTAACATGAACATGGCTGACCCCTTGCTCACCACTAGCATCATAGTTCAAGATCAATTAAAATGAAAACCAAATAAAAGGGAATTAGAGAAGTACAAGATATTACAATTATCTTTTATTGATAACATCATAGGTTTAAATTTAAAGTAATATTGTCTAAAATATTATCAGACCTATTCATTTGACTAAAAATATAGTAATTTCATAACTTTTAAAATATTTATCTTTGTTGGACTCAGGGTATAATACACCCATCAAAGGGTGCAAGCCCAATAGGTCAACGACTTAAGTCGCCTCAGAAACCTTGATGCCTATACTGTTCTTCTAATGTAAAAGGAGGGTCAGTCTAAGAGGAAAATTATTAGAGAAACATTGAGGGTTTTCTAAGTGAGTTTTCTACACAAAACCTAAGGTTCTTAGGTTGTGAAATTGTTAAGGATCTCCGTATTGTGAGTTCTTTCTGCGACCAGTAATTCAAGGCAAGGTTCAATCGTAGTCCGTTGCTGAATTAAGGTAAATTCGTTTACACTTAATTAGTTGTATTAATTCCTTCATTGGTTTCAAATCCATTTGACTTGTTTTCTGGTTGAATTATTTATCGTATTGCGTGCCCCAAACATGTTAATGGTCGTGTGTTAATTTTCGTTCTTTTTGTGTCATTGCTTAACAAACCCCGAAACTTCATGCTATTATTTCATGGGCAATTTCTTGATAACTTTTCATGAAATCTTAGATTCTAGTAGAGCATGAAGAGACATTTAATTTGATAAATTATATGCACATTTTGGCTGAGTATTAAGCAAGAAATCGTAGTTTGAAATTCTAGGGGTTTCGCTTGTTAAACCCTAAATTTGATTTTTTGAATCAATGATTTCAATTGATTTTCTTGCAAATTGATGTATGGATTGCTTTGCCCAATAGATTTAGACCAAAAGCCCTCTACAATCGACCATAAATTCATTGGAATTTTGCTGGAATTTGGTGAATCATCACTGAAAATTTTGAGGGTTAGGGTTCGTATTTTTCGATGCACTTTCCAATCGTTGTTTATCAATTCTAGCTATAATCTCTTGCAATTGGTTTGTGGTTTTCAAATTATGAGTGAAAGCTCTCAACCCATGCCCAAAATTGGCCCGAAAATTGTGAAAAGGTCGTTGGCAACATTAGGGTTAGGGTCCGCAATTTTAAACTCGATTTTATGCTATTTTAGCCTATGATTTCAAAAGTTGATGCATGAATTTTGTTAATTACTAGTTTTTCGAATTGAAAGCCTTGATTATTGATCAATTGCGAGCAATTTTGTGCCGAATTTTTGGCAAAGATTGAATCTTGCAGCACTAGGGTTTCATATCGAGCACTTCAACTCGATATTGGGTCAAATTCGATCCAATTTTCCTCAATTGATGCTTGATTGATGTTTAGTTTGTGATTTGGTGCAAAAGCCGTCAAGAATTAGGCTGCAAATTAGCTTGTTTTTGGGGCAAATTCCACAAAATGTTTTCCATCAAACCTAGGGTTAGGGTTCGTGTGCTTTAATTGATTTTTGGATCATTTTTGGTTATCATTGCGTGCAATTGATTTGTCGTTTTTGCTTCCTATGGTGTCGTGAGCAAAGCCCCTCAAAAATTAGCCGCCAATTTGCCAGAATTTAGAAGAATTTTGGCTAGAATTACGCGAACCTACTGGCAGAAATTGCGCATGATTTTCAGCCATTTTTTGCTCAATTTCGTGGGCTGTTCTTGCTTGTTTTAAGCAATTAAAGCTTCAAATGGATCCTAAAACTAGTTGAAGATAGATTCCATTGATCAATTTGATGAAAAACAAACCGAAAATTCGTGATTTGGGATGTTGTTCTTGCGTGGGTGTTGGCTTGACCCGATTTTGATACAGATCGGGTGACCCATGATCGTGGGTGGGTGTGGGGCCCCCTGACCACGATCAGCATCAGCTAACAGAAAAAAAAGAGGAGTTTTTTTTGAAGAGTCAAAAGTGGTATGGCATTGACTGAGGTTGACTGATAACTTGGGTTGACGAAAAGGAGTTGACAAGAGGGTTGACTTCTCTTATTTTTCCTTTTTGATTATCCTTTTGTAAAGTTTTTCATGTAATTATTATGTGAGAATCTTATTAATGTTATATTTAAGCATTTCTATAAGTGATTTTTTTTATGAAGTATAAATGTGGGTACTTCAATAAAATTCATGAGATTTGGCTATATACTGTCAAATATGTCTCACATGACATAATTATTCTCAAAATTGCATGTAAAAGTTGTGTACTCCTAAAAAATTTTAGGATCAGACATTGAAATATCTTGAAAAATACATTTTTTGAGAACATTTCAACATCAAAATGTTATATTGACTTGAATGGATCGTTAAAGTTAATTAAGTTTAATGTTCATTCCTAAACAATGATTGGGAACATCATGTGTACTTTCGACTCTAGGGTGGGTTCATGTTTGCTTATATTAACTTTATTAATTGTCTTCAAGTTGCATTTATGTGTATGCAAAAATAAATGTTCGACTTTTGTGTGCTTTTATGCTGATTATAAAACTTTTGTGTTTTGCAAACATCATGTCGACTGTCTCCAAGAACATTGTTGCAGAGCTTAATAGAGGTGAAGAGCTCAATGGTGACAATTAAGAAATCTGGAGCATGAAAGTGTAATATGTGCTGGAAGAACAAGAGGTTCTTGAAACTCTAAATGTGTCATGAATTAGCCTGAGGCAAGCAACACGGTCAAGCATAGGCAGGACCTTGAAGCCTGCGAAGCATCGAAAAAGAATAACTCTCTAGCTCGCATTACGTTGCTAGCAGCATGAATAATGATCTCATGAGGGAGTTCAAGGTCGATGCTAATGCCAAAGACCTGTGGGAAGTTGTCAAACTTGGAACCACTTCGGTTACCAGGCTTAGGTCACCCACAATCAAGTTTGACACCTACAAGAAATGCCCAGAAGGTTCTATGAAGAAACATCTAAGGCAAATGTCAAACATGATTAATGAATTGCAAGATGCGGGCCATGTGTTGACCGATAAGCAGAAGGTTCAGGCTGTGATCCGTTCCCCCGTTCCCTGCCCTATAGTTGGGATCATATGAAGATGACCCTCACTAACAATGAGTATATAAAAACTTTTGAGGATGTGGGGCGATATCTTGAGTTAGAGGAAGAATGGAAAGAGGCTGCTAAAATGATAGGTGTAGAAGTACACGTATCAATTTTAAGCCCAAGAATCGGGGGAACTGGAAGGGCAAGGCTAGGTCAACTAAGAAGCTTAAGCTTGACCAACAAGGTGATAAAAAGCATGGAAAAAGAAAGATCTTGGTTGTTTTGATTGGCATTTAGGTTTTGATTGGCATTTTCATGACACTGAAGCTAAGTTGTTTTTGGAAAGAACATATCTTGGTTCTAGTTTTATTAGAGATGGTTCAATTGTTATGGACTTGTATGTTGGCTCCTTTAATTAGAATGTTAGTTTTTCCTTATTTGCTTCTTCACATAATTATGAGAATGACATGAATATTTGGCATGCTAGATTAGCCCATATTGGCTAAAATCGTATGCAAAGGCTTACAAAAGAAGGTTTGCTAGTACACATTGAGCAAGTTAGCTTGCCTATTTGTGAGCATCGCCTATCAGGGAAATCAGCAAGAAAACCATTTGGAAAGGCTACTAGAGCCGAACTTCTATTTCAGTTGATTCATTCAGACATTTGTGGTCTAATGAATGTGTAAACAAGGCACAAAGCTTCTTATTTCATCACTTTCATTGATGATTTCAATCATTTCGGCCATGTCTACTTGATCTCACATAAATCTGAGGCAATGAGTTGCTTTAAGAAATATGTGAGCTTAGTAGAAAATCAGTTAGACAAAAAGGTTAAGGCCTTAAGAACCAATCGAGGTAGAGAATATCTATCGACTCTGTTAATGAATATTGTCATGAAAAATGAATAGTACATCAGTTAGCTATTCCAAATACTCCACAACAAAATGGTGTTGCGGAGAGAAGAAACAAAACTTTCTTTGAGATGGTAAGATCGATGATGGCGCATGCTCAATTACCTATCCCCTATTGGGGACATGCTCATATGACTGCAGCCTATGTTCTTAATTGTGTGCCTATGAAATCAGCCGCAACCACACCATATGAGTTATGGAATGGTAGAAAGTCTAACCTAAGTGGTTTAAGACCTTGGGGTTGTGCAGTCTATGTACACGATACCTCTCACAATATGACAAATTGGGCCCGAAAGGGAAGAAATGTATCTTTATTAGATGCTCTAAAACATCAAAAGGGTAGGTGTTCATGGGGATGCAGGAAAGAGGTAGCATAACTAAATTCGGATCAAGAGATGTCACATTCCTGGAAAATGAATTTCGAAAGAAGGGCGAGATAAGCCAACACTTGCCTCTATTTGAACTTGGGGACCCCGACCTATTAGGATCCTTTCATTCGAGTGGGAGCATTGTAACTGATGATGATTTGGTTCGTCATCAAGACCCCTCCATCATCAAATGCGAATGAAAGTAATCCTAATCTTGTTCCAAGTGGGAGAGAGCCTATCGATCCTAGTTCAAGTGGGAGTGAAATTGATCCACATGGGAACGATATGAGATTTGATGAATCTTAACCAAGAGAAAGTAACCGTAGAAGTGTACCTTAGTGTCATTTTGACATTGAGGTGGAAGAACTCTTTACAGCATTCCTGCAAGAGGAAAATGAGCCAAGAAATGTAAAAGAGGCTCTTTCCACCCCTTCAAAGGATAGATAGATCAAGGCAATGGAAGATGAGATGAAGTTAATGAAGGTTAACAAAGTGCAGGAACTAGTTAACCTTTAAGGGACACAAAGCTATTGGGAACAAATAGGTTCTCAAACTCAAATGCAAGGTTGATGCCACAGTTGAGAGGCATAAGGCCCGATCAGTTGCAAAGGGGTACACACAACAGGGGGGAATTGACTATGAAGAGACTTTTCCCCTGTTGTACGTTTTGCCTCTATTCGCTTAATTCTAGCGATGGTTGCCAGTTGGACCTAGACTTACATCAAGTGGATGTAAAATTGCCTTTCTTAATGGAGAATTAAATGAAGAAATTTTTATGGAACAATCTGAAGGTTTCATCCAAAAAGGCCAAGAACACAAGGTTTGTAAACTTCTAAAGTCTATTCATGGCCTGAAACAATCTTCAAGGCAGTGGTATATTTGCTTTCATAGTGTGGTCACATCTAGTGGTTTTACCATGATTGATGACGATCATTGCGTCTATACCTAGAGGTTCAAAGGCAACTTTGTAATTATGTCATTATATATCGATGACATATTGATAGTTGGAAATGATATGGAGCTTATTAACGAGGTAAAGACCTAGTTATCATCTAACTTTGAGATGAAAGATATGGGTGAAGTGGCATATATCCTCGGAGTAAAGATTTCGAGAAACTGTTCAAAGAAATTGTTCTCTTTCTTAGGAGAATTACATCAAAAAGGTTCTTGAACGGTTCAACATGCTAAGCTGTAAGCCTGTGGATACTTCTATAAGTAAAGGAGAATCCTTGAGCAATGGAATGAGCCCAAAGACTCCAGAAGAAAACGCACAAATGAGCAGTCCCTTACGCCAGTGCAGTTGGCAGCTTAATGCATGTCGTATTATGCACTAGACCAGATATCTGTTTTGCTGTTGGCCTGGTTAGTAGATATCAATATGACCTAGGATTGTCACATTGGAAGGCAGTCAAGAGGATCATGAGGTACCTGAAGGGAGCATCTAATTATGCATTGTGCTATTAAGGTGATGATCTGCGGCATGGGTATGGGTATGGCAATAGGTATGGGTATGGCAATGCGGCGGGTACGGGGCGGGTTGAGCCGTGCCCTTACCCATACCCATTTTAGAAAATCGTACCCATACCCGTACCCATCGGGTATAAAAAATAAAAGCCATATCCATACCCATACCTATTGGGTTTTGCGGGTTTGCGGGTTTTGATTCAGGTTCACATAAAAAATGAAAATTAATACCCATATGAAACACATATCCAAGTACGATATATGTTTTTGTCATTATAAGATTGCAAAGTTGTGATATTTTGGGAATATATTGTTTAGAAATGTGAAATCAAATACATCATTAACTAATTTTTTTGTTAGAACGGTTTGGATTAGACTTAAACTGAAAAATATTAATCGAAATAATTTTTTTTTCTTATTATAAAAACGGGTATGGGTAGGGTACGGGTAAGGGGCGGGTGAGGGCTATACCCATTCCTGTACCCATACCCATACCTGTTTTCCAATACAAGCCCCATACCCATTTAAAACCCATTTTCACCATCCATTTGGGTTTTAAATGGGGCGGATTTTGTGGGTTTTAAATGGGTACGAGTTTTATTGCCATCCCCATCGAAGAGGCCAGATGAGAGTTCAAGTTGATGAGCAGATTTGGGAACTCGGTTTGGACAATAAGGTATCCAAATATCATCTGTACAACATTTTGGTTTAAGAACCAAAAGGCATATGCTCCATGGGAAAGGAGAGAATGTTGTAACACATGTTTTATACCATGCATGCAAGAGACGATCAATGGGGTTAGTATAAGTTAGAACTCTACTTATATTTGTGTGAGACCCTATAAGATTATGGCCTTATATATGTACCCTCAGGGCTCCAATCAGTGACTTGGGACTCAATTCAATGTTCATTATCTTAGTGTGCTGCCAAAGGATCATGAGTAGTTTGGTCTGGTGGGACATGTTTTGAAAAATGAGTTGGATTTGGTCGAGAGTCCTGTGAGGAGGAAGATCATTCACGGAATCTCATTATCTTCTATTCACCGGTGCACTAGTTATGACATATGGGTCATAATTGTGAACATGAAATATAATGGTTTGATGAGATCAAAATGAGACATCTTAATGACATTGAAATGATATAGGGTACTCACATAGTTCCACTACTCATGTGCGGTTCTCGATGAGAGACTATATATTCCTAGCATATGTATAGCATAGATCTCTCACAAGTATGCTTGTTGCACAGTCTATTTGCCCAGTATAAAGATTGTGCAAAAATAAAAGAAAAATAAGTTTTTCTTAAGGTGTAAATAAGCACTCCCTTATGTGTGAGTGGGAGATGTTGGACTTAGGGCATAATAGCCCATAAAGGTTGCAAGCTCAGTAGGTTGACGACTTAAGTCAACTCAGAAACCCTAATTCCTCGGCTGTTCTTCTACGGTCAGTCTAAGAGGAAAATCATTGGTGAAACATCGAGGGTTTTCTAAGTGAGTTTTCTGCACAAAACCTAGGGTTCTTAGGATGTGAAATGTGAAGGATCTCCGTATTGTGAGTTCCTTCTACAACCGGTGATTCAAGCCAAGGTTCAATCACATTCCGCTGCTAATTAAGGTAAATTCGTTTATACTTAATTAGTCGTATTAATTCCATCACTCTTATTCTAAATTAATTTTTAAAAATTAGATAGTTATTTCACGCAATTTCGTACCATTTTTTTCAAGTTGGCCATTTAAGTTGCGTGTAATGTTATCTTATGAGAATAAAGTTGATAAAGAAATGGTATTATTGTTTAATTTGTAAAATGATCTGATACTTATATAACGTCTCTCTAAATAATTCAATATAATGAATAATCATTATTGTTAACAAAAAAAAAATTAAAGAAAGATAAAAAATAAGGACATAGTATTCGGATCAAGCAGGTGGGTTAGAGTTCGGATCGGATTTGACCTGCTAATTTGCAGATTTTTGGGCTTTGGATCGAGAAAAATCGTATTCAAAACCCAAAATTCTTGAGCAGGTTTGGATAGGATTTTGTGTCCGGTTGGTTTTTTCCAGGGCTACACAAAACTAATGTTAAAATAAAATTTAAACCAAGTAATTTTGTTTTATTTTATGTCAAATTTTGTACCCAACTTTCATCCAAATTTCTCTCACACTCACAAACGCAAGCACGCATGCACATTATATAAACTAGTTTTAGCGACCCATGCAATGTATGAGATTCATATATGTAAGAATTTAACAGTTAACTATTCATGTATATTTTCTTACTTACAAAGACCATCGTAGGTCAGAAGCTATTGTATAATAGCTATAAACCCTTATGTATGTCCTCCAGGTTTGATCAATATCCAATTTGAATCATTGAATGTGCTCGAAGTTGAAAAGGTTGGCTATTTGTTTTGCCAACATCCTCAATTTTGAAGATCACTAAATAAGTAAATGTTAAGTTCTCTAGGGAACATAAGAGTGTTAATATGCTGTAGTATTCTCTTGAATCATTCAAAGTTAGAGATAGCAGTCAAATCCATATTTGAGGCAAATTCGACGTGATCAATAGTGTGATTTGACTAAAAAAAGAAATTTGATTCAAATTTGATAAACAAAAGTATGAGTTTGAGACAAATCGCATTAGATTTGGACAAAGGATCGTAAGGGATCCAATTTTTCATCTTATCAATGATAGTTTTAAATAATTAGCGTCCAAAAAAGTGAAACCCAGTAATTGTACCCCCACTCAGTTGCACTCCTCTAACCCCATCTTTCTTATCCTCCTTGGAGTCTCTGCCTCACTTGTTTGCCATCCTCTCATCTATAATGAACAAAATTGCCAATGCAATGGCGCTATTAATTGAAGATTGAACTAGGATTTTCTTTCATTTCCTCTCCTTAGCTAATTGCACCCTTTTTCTCTCTATGTAGCTGCCATCGCAGTTGGTGGGTTAATCTCTACTATCGTGCTTGGCAATAATCTCCCCGAGTCAATTTGTTGTGTTTACTTACTTTTTCATGTAAGCTATTTGATCTTGGCGAGATCAAAACTCACCTCCAACTCAAGTAGTATTGAGTTTAAGATAAATTGTCGGGTTAAAAGCTTATCAAGGGGAGCTCGGTCCTAGCAAGCCTAAGTTTGCCTAGAGCTAGTCTAGTGTGTGAACAAATTGTATGCATGCTGGATTCTTCCAATTTAGCAAGACCAATTCTTGATTTGAGGTTGGAGAACATAATTGAACACAAGAAAGAAATGAATCATACTAAAACTTTTCAATTCAAATATATTATCGACGGTGGTGGCTCACAAGTCACACCTTAATTTGCTACTTTGATGACAATGGATTTTCCAATGCAAGCAGCATGAAACAAATAGTCTGTTACATAACGAGAGTTTAAGAGAGAACAATCCACCTCCTGGGAATTCTGTATTGCGTATGTTGCAAACCCTATAAAAAAGAAAAGAAAAAGCCAAAAGACGAGTTAAGACTAGGAAATTATGATATGAAACACTTCGTAGTTGTAGTTGATAGATATATCATCCCTTATGGGTAATTTGCACTTGGCCCCCCTCAGGTTTTGGATTATTATTTTTTCAACCTTGTCTTTTTCTAGTTGAAAATAATTATCCATGGATTTTCAGTTAGTTCAAAAATAGATGTTTTTCAGATGAAAGTCCAAAAAGGGTAGTGTGTTGACCGATTTGCCCTTATTTAATGTTCAGCTAACTTTTTAATTTTTTTTGGCGGCGTTAGTGTATGACGACTTTTAGTAAATTTGAACTTCATTCCTCCTCAAACATTCTGAAAGCCACTCTTTGTCCCTCTCTCTCTCTCTCTCTCTCTATCTCTGTTGGTGATATGGGTTTGTAAAAATGAAAAGAAGAGGTCTTGAAGAATTGAGAAGTAAATGAGAGAACATCTTCAAATGTCTTAGTTAGTGAATCGTGTGACTGAGCTAATTTTGTAGAGAATTTGACAATATTTGTTGATATTGTTGAACAACTTTGGATGTGATTGAGAGCTGAAGGTGAAGAGGTTTGCGGTTGTGAAGTTGCAAGGGCTTAAAATTGACTCCAAAAGAGGTAACTTTTTAAGTTGTTTTACAGATAATGTTCATTTGTTTTGAGTGGTGTAGTGAACAAAAATTCATGACTTGTTGATGGGTGGTCTGGGTTTGTGAAATTTGGAAGGTTAGGCTGACTAACCTTTTTGTTTACATGTGTGGAGGTTAGATTTGTGTGTTGTGGAATGTAAGTTAGCTGCACATGTGATATGTTGAAGTTGATTTATGTAAGGGTTGATTATATGATTTCAAAGAAAAAGCATAGGGGTTTTTTTCTAATTATTTTTGGTTCAAAAAACATACGGTTGAATTATGTGACTAACCTTGTATTGCATGTGATCTTCTGAGGTTTAATTTGTACATGTTTTTCTGTGTATTTACTTATGTATGTGTAGGGTTTGGTTATTAGAGTAGGGTTTATAACTACATGTGTTTTTTGTTGAATTGGCATGTTTGATGTAGATATGGCGGGGGAGATAAAATTTGTTGCTATCTTGAGGTATAGAGGATGGTCAATTTCACTTGATAAGGATAAGGATGAGTATAACATCATGAACTTAGTTAGGGATGCACATGCATTTTTAAACAAGCGCCCCGTTGAGAGGAGGCCTCAGTTTATTTCCTTAAGTTCACAACCCCCTAACAAGCCAGGTCTTAAGTGGCCTGTGAACAATGATAATGATCTGATGAAAATATTTGATAAGTGGAAGGGAAGGAAGAAGATTGAGTTTGTAATTATCGAGAGGAAGAGACCCACAATGATTGGCAAATTACTTCTTCAACTATGTGGGAGGGGGTATGAATATTGATTGTAATGTTGTGGAAACTCCATTGCCTGGTACTTAACCAATGCCGTCATAAGAAGGACAACAAAGTCAAGTAAATGATGATCCTGTTGATGACTTTTAGGACTAAATTATGGCAGAAATTGATGAGAGTCAACTGCAATCAACTCTTTCAGTTGTCCTAAACATTCCCTCAACCTAACTAGCTTCAGTACCCCCTAAATGCTTCTTCATCCAGTTTACCTCCTCCCTGTCCCCGTAAGGCAAACTTCATTGAAACTCAAGTCAGGGAAAAACCACATGGGAAGAATGTTATGGTTAATGATGACGATGGGGAAAGTGATGATGGGGATGGTGACGATTTTAAAGGTGAGTCCACTAGGTCAGATGGGTTAGAGAGCACTGAGTCAGATGTGTTAGAGAATAGTTACTAAGATGAGTTTGTGATTGATGAGGACCAAATCTTTGACTCTGATTCTGGAGATGATGATAAATGGGAGAGAGTGTATGAGAGTAGATTTTGGGAACTAGAAGATAATGGTAAGATAACATTAAGGCAATGGGATATGTTCATTAATAAAGCTACATTTCTAGATGTAATTAGGGATTACATGGTTAAGGAGGATATTTACATGAAATATTTAATGAATGAACCCAATAGGTATACTGGAAAGTGTAAGGGGAAGAAATGTAGCTAGAGATTATATGCCTATCTCATGCCTGATGGAGTAACTTGCCAAGTGAAAACCATAAAATGTAAACACTATTCTAAAAGACTTTTTGATAACTCAGCTACCACTGGCTCTTGGATTGCTAAGAAGTTGTTTGATGATGTGAAGGCAGGGCCAAACATCTCAATTGCAGGTATGAGCAAAATCTTAATGACAAAGTTCAATCTACAAAAGAAATACAACACTATTTGGAGAGCAAAATTGAAGATTCTTAGGTTGATCAAAAGGAAACATGAGGAGGGTTTTAATTTACTTGCAAGAAACATTGAGATAATTAAAAGTTCAAACCCAGGAAGCATGTGTTACATTAAATGGGATGATCCAATTAAGGAAGGTGCAATGCATGTTTCTTAAGGATGTTTGGGTCTTTCAATGCTTGGAAGGAGGGGTTCTCGGGTGCATGTAAGAAGTTCATAGGTGTAGATGGAACTCACCTAAAGGGTGTATACACAAGTGGATTCTGTTGACTGTAATGGCAATAGATGCTGAGAACCACTGCTTCCCACTGGCTTATGCAATTGTTGATGTTGAGAATAAAGAGAATTGATCTTATTTCTTCAATTGCTTAAGGGGCATCATAGGAGATGATTCAAGTGGTTAATATACATTTATAGTTGACAAATTAAAGGTAACCCATCAATTTGATTTTTTTTTTGGTTAGTTTAAGTGTATTTTTTTCTTCTGCTTTGGTTTTATTTATTATGTTTTCATAGTTGCTAGGGAGTCATAGCTACTTTAAGGGATATTTCTTGTACAACTAGGAGGAGAATATGCTTGGTTCACTTTATAAGAAACCTCAAGAAGCTTCACTCTGCCCCTAAGTTAAGTCTGCTTCTGTTTAAAGCTGTAAAGGCATACACATCAGTTAACTACAACAAAGCCATTGAATCTTTGCACAAGGAATCACCTGTGGCTTGTACTTGGGCAATGGTGAGCCAATTGAATATTGGTGCAAACATACATCTGAAACTACTACAAAGGTACCAAATAACTCAACAAATTTTGTTGATTCTTTCAACAATGTGTTAGATGAGTATACGGACTTCCCTGTGTTTAATGTATATGAGAAGATTAGAGAGATATTAACTGATTGGTTTGTTAAGAGGAAGGTTGAACCCAAGGGCTAGATTGGTAGGATTGTTCCCTATGTGAAAACAAAAATTTCTAAATTTAAGAGTGAGGCATGGGAGTTCATGTTTAGATTCTGTGGGGATAACATATGGCAGGTGCATGATGGATGGACTTTGTTTGTTGTTGACTTGTGATTGTAATTACTAGCAATTGATTAGCATTCCTTGTAAGCATGCAGTCAAATGCTTGTCTTATATGGAAGCTTACTTTGAGGAGTGGGTCTAGGTCCGTGAGTGTTATACAATTGAAAAGTGCAAGGCTACTTCTAGTGGGACCATATACTCTGTTAGATATGCATGTTTACCAAACAAGGCCACTACGATGGCACAAGAGGAGTATAAATAATGTCGGACTCCATAATAGTTCCAAAAACCAAAACTCCCGCGCCATTATCATCTCCCCTCAAATAGTGTGAAAATTCCGCATGTGTGATCCCTTCTGAAGACAATTACGCGACAACAGACCATCTCTATTAACCAAACTCAAAATTTCATGAACCTCGCTAGTTATCTTGGGCAACTCCTCGGTTAGAGATGCACTACAGCTGCACCACAAAGTCAGCACCCTAAGGCAAAGAGTTACATAATGCAAGGCCAGAAATGAATATAGACACAGATACCAAAGTGTTTGAACGTTGAAAAATCGACACATTTCAATAATCTAGTAATGACTTATTGGTGTGTTAACCTATTTTCCTCAAATTTTTCACTTACTAATCAAATATAGGTCTAAGACATTGGATAATTCAAGAAGGTGGTATTGAAACTTGAGACTAACAAACACAGAAGGCAGTAGGAAAAACAATATTACCCTAAGATAATATTAGTTGAATTGTTATAAGTGGGAGTACCCTTAAAGCAGTTTTTAAATGCAAAACATCTAAAACATAATACCGTTGAGTCCCACTGCCATCTCCATACTGAAAACAATAAGCACATTCGCTGGAACTATCGTAAAATGCATTCCCGAGTTCAGCTCTTGCACTACATCTTTTATTGGAGTAAGAGAGTATGGCTGCTAAGGATGAGCTTGAAGGGTCAAAGGCATGCCGCTTAATATCCTGTAGAAAATCAGTTACTTCTGCCGTGCAAATAAAGATGACATAGAAAACACAAATTTCGTGACTAGTGAAAAACACAAAAAAGAGGAAGTGACAACACTTGAATTTCAGTTGTCTAAGGACAGCCATCGCACTTGCTGCAACTAATCCATAATTCATCACTTCCTGTATCAATGACGCCATGGAATTCTTGCACTGGAGTGCCTAGTTGCACCTTTGTATAGTACATCCCAAAACATTCATGATACAAAAAATACAAATTTTGAGATTAGAGACATCTGATATATAAGTTGATGACTTTATTGCATCATGCATTACTTGAGCTCTACATATTACCTCAGCTATCCACGTCAAACATCCAACATTCCAAGATGGGTATGAACGCATACACTTCATTTGAGACAAAAAATACAGGACTTTTAGAAAATGGGGAAGCCCAATATTCACCCATATGTCTTAAAATTGTACTCAAGTCTGAGTATCATAAGATGACTATGACAACTGCCCATTGTGCATAGATGAATTCTAATGATGTCAAGATGTACATTGCTTTGTACGATGGGAAGAGGAAGTTTTTTCTAAAAGACCTTAACAAAGAAAAGTCTAACCTCCTAAGCATACCATAGGTGAACAATGGTGGATATACAGTAATAACTGCTATATGCACACAAGACTAAAAAAGGAAAAAACTGAAAGTGAAATTGATAGAGTTAAGTAATGAACTAATAACATAATATAAAACTGATTAAGAAGGTACTGATATGAAAAATCAAATACCTAAAAAATGACATTAAACAATAACAAATAATCAATTTGCCAAATGCCCATTGCGTGAATTAGCAACCTTAATAATATGATGCCTCTAATAATTCTTAGCTGCAATAAATTGAGGTAAAAAAAAAACATTTAGCAAAATTTCATGTTTTAAATTTGAACCACCATGAAACTTAAACAGAAAAATGAAAATTAATTTAAAAAAATATCAATTTTCAATCAACATGAAACCCAGTTCAGGGATAAAAGAATCAATCCCACCTTTTTTTTAAAATTAGAAAAATAGATATATTTGTAAGAAAACAACCAAAAAGAGCAAAAAATAGCAAAATTACCCCAAATGTTGAGGATCATACGGACCAACAACTAGGAAATCAACCGCCCCATTGACATATTTCAACATTCGCGGATGCCTAGCTTGAATGGTTGACCATAGGCTCTGAATTGACTCAGTTCAACTTTTATGAGGTAAAAATTTGCTAACAAATCACATGACGCCACGTGTAAAATTGGCTTTGGCGGGTCCATTTAAATGGAATCAAATTTTGGCCAATCAGAAATTGTCACGTGTCATTAGTGATGTAATAAATAGTAATTATTTCTTTATTTAAAATAAACAGAAAATTCCTAAAATATGGGCCATGGCCCAAAGCACAACTCCAAATCTAGCCATGGAGCCTATAAATAGAGCTCATCAACCCTTAATCTCATGGGCTCACCGCTCACCATTCAGCATCGTACATGCCCTAGAGCTCAAACTACAGGCGACCTCCAACTACGAAGGAACAAGGATTAAAGTCAGTTAGTTCAACATCTTTTGCAACCTCAAATGGAAGCCTACTTTAGAGTTCTTCATTCAGTTCATCGATCAAGATCAAGCAATCTTGCCCTCGCATCGATTAATTTGGCCAACTACTTTTCACATCCAGCATTTGCAGAATTTAGAGACTCAAATTGCAAGCAAAATCCAACTACTAGGCGAGAAGGATCAAAACTTATAAGCTTCAGAGTTAACAATCAACACTTGTGGATCAAGATCAAGAACCACCTCAGAGTTCATCAGCTGATTCTCAATCAGTCGAGATCAAGCAATTACGTTCTTGAATCAATTCAAGTCACTAGGAGATCAAATCAGAGGACTATTTCATTATATTCAATTCAAAGATTGTACCTACACATACTACATCAATACAAAATAAAAATTGTTTCTCAATTTCTTGTCTAATTTATTTTAGGTGTGAAATTTGTGTTTACAAATTTTTGGCACACTCGGTGGGATGTCTCTGCCTCTTACCTCTTTCTCCAAGCAAATAAATTCTACACTTCTTTGGAGAAGAAATGGCTCCCAAGAAAGTCATCCTTCAACCTTTGAAGGAGGAGAATATCAGATCTACATCTGAAGGATCTGCAAAGGATAGGATTGCATTTGACAATCAGACCACTGGAGTAATAACTAGGAGCATGAACAAAGTTGCTACCTCAATCACCCTAAAGCAATAAGTCGTGGCTCCAACTTTGTAGTCACATAAAACTTAATCTGGCTTTGCCTTATCTGCTGATAGGGTGAATCAAATTGCTTGTCTCCCTAATTTGAAGCTAAAATCTCTTGCTGCCTTCAGACTGATTGAATTCTAAGCTTACACCAATCTCGTCTTCCAGCCTTTCAGTGAGGAGGATGATGACTATGGTAGTAGCGATTCTTCACTAACATCTTCAAGGGGTTCTCTTTTCTCAGAAGTTGAAGTCGAATCCTCTGACACTGTCGTCATGCCAATCATGGTGACAGAGGTTATCAACTTGGAGGAAGAATTGCAAACATGAAGGCAACTCTGGAATGATTTTCTAAGGAGAGTGAAGAAAAGGATGTTCAAATCAAGCGTCAAAATAAGTAGATTGTTGATTTGAAAAAGAAGTCGGGAAAGCGATCATCTAAAGCCTTGAACAAAGGCTTAGTGGTGAAGATTCTGATAAAGAGTCCAATCATAGAAAGAAGTCAAAGAACGATTCAACCTTAAACTCAATGTCATTTGAGCAAATTCAAAACTTGATAGTTGATGCGGTAAAGGCACATTTGGGAAGGGATTCTCATAAAACTCACTTGTGTAAGAAATATTATACAAAGAGGATCGATCCACTTCGTATGTCCCATGGCTATCAGCCTCCCAAATTCAACCAATTTGACGGCAAGGGCAACCCCAAGCAGTAAATCGCTCACTTTATCGAAACCTGCAGTAGCGCTAGCACTAAAGGAAACCAATTGGTGAAACAGTTTGGTGATCCCTTAAATGAATTGCATTTGACTGGTATACATACCTAGCCTCTGAGACCATTTATAGATGGAGGCAAATGAAGAATGAGTTCTTGAATTGCTTCTATAGCACACGCCACGTAGTTAGCATAACAGAGTTGACTAACACAAGGTAATGAGATAAGAAGCCAGTCACTGATTCCATAAGCCGTTGGCGTGCTCTTTCTCTGAGGTGTAAAGACCATTTATCTGAATCTTCGGCTGTTGAGATGTATGCCCAAGGGATGGATTTGGATATACTTTATGCCTTGCAAGTGAACAAGCCTAAAACATCCTTAGAATTGGCAACACGAGCTCATGACGTGGAGCTTACAATTGCCTACTATGGAAGACGACTCAATGATGAGGAATCAAATGAAAGTTTCATGCTTAAAGACTCTAAAGAGAAGGAATGCCCTTATTTTTGAGTCCGATGCAGCAAAAATGCTAAACAAACTTCTTGAAAAGAGGCTTATAGAGCTTCCAAAGTAAAAACGTTCGGAAGAAATCAAATGAACTAACGATCCCAGATACTGTAAGTATCACAGGATTGTTAGTCATCCTATAGAGAAGTGTAAAGCATTCAGGGGACAAATCGTGCAACGTGTAAAAGAAGGAAAGATCATATTAGACGAAGAAGATACTGAAGAATCTGATCAATCATCTAATCATATTAAAAAAGCTTCAGTAAAAGCATACTTGAAATTGGAGTTTAGGGGGCAGACTTCCAAGTCATCATTGCAAATTCTCCCAAGTCTTAAAAGTGAAAGACTCTCAAGCTACCAAAATCCTAGACTTCCAAGTTATCATCACAAATGACCACGCTATGAAAGTGAGACCTCCAAATCGTACTCATAAACTCACAAGCCCGTTCAACCACGACTCCTAAGTCATAAAATACTGTAGACTTCTAAGTCATCAACCTCTCAGACTTCTAAGTTAGTTCCTACAATTCTTGGAAACTCCCAAGTTGACAAAGTAAGAGACTATCAAGTCCTTAAAATTCAAGACTCCTAAGTCAAAAAAGTTACTGGCGCCCAAGTAACTAAGTAGACTCTTAAGTCATCAAAGTTCAAGTTTCCCAAGACATCAAAATTAAAATACTACCAAGTCATCAAAATTCTAGACTCCAAAATCAAGAAAGTTCTAAGGTCCAAGTTATCAAACTTAAAGATTCTCAAGTCAATGAAATTATTAACTCCTAAGTCACTAAATAGGCTCCCAAGCTATCAAGTTCAAGACTCTCGTTCATCAAAGTAAAAGACTATCAAGTCATCTTATCAAAGGTGTTAACCTGTAAGTCACTAAGCATATTTTCAAATCATATAAATAGATTTTAAATTGTCACCAAATTGTTGCAAACTCTTAGAACCCTTTCAAGTTGGGGACAATAACAGGATGACATCTTCCTTCGCATTAGTGATATAGGTGTCTTCCTTTAAATTGGTAGTCCTTTCCTTCAAGTCAGACATTGGCAATGTGGGCATCTGCCTTGAAGTCGGCCACCTTCTATTTCAAGTCGATTCCAAGCCTTAAAGGTTGATCTCACTTTGCTATTTGATCGAAGTGGGCATCTGCCTTTACTGTCTAATCAGAGAGGTCAAGCCTTTGTTACTTGATCGAAACAACCATGCCTTTCTTGTCGGACCGTAGGAATCAAGTCTCTGTCTGATCGAAGAAGCCTGCATTGTCTTATCGGAGGAGTCACCTTTGCTGCCTGATTGGATAAGTCAAGCCTTTGTCTGATCGAAGGAGTCAAGTCTGCACTGTCTGATAGGAGGAGTCACCCTTACTGTCTGATTGGACAAGTCATGTCTTCGCTGTCTGATCAGTACAACCAAGCCTTCATTTCTGATAGGGAGAGTCAACTTCGCTATCTGATCGAAGGGGCAGCACCTTTGTTGTCTGATCGAAGGAGCTATGCCTTCATTGTCTGAATGCCTTTGCTGTCAGATCGGAGGGTTCAAGCCTTCGCACTCTGATCGGAAGATTCAAGTCATTCATGTCTGATGAAAAAAGTTGACCTCACTTCGTGATCTAATTGGAGTCGTCACGGCTTGAATAAGAAATCCAAGTTGACACCAAAAAGATTAAGTGAAGAAGTCTCCCGCGAAGAATCAAATCTACTAAGAGAAACGATTTCTCATTTTAAAAGTATAACTTACTTCACAATCTAATTGGATGAGTCACAGCGAGAACTAAGAAATCCAAGATGAACATAACTAAATTAAGGAGGAAGTCCTACGAAAAATCAAATCTATGCGGAGAAATAATTTCTTGTCTTAAAAGTGAATCTCACTTTGCAGTCTAATTGGGAGAATAGTCAATTCAGCAGTATCCTGAAAAACAAATGAAAAAAGGAAGCATTAGTTTAAGTTCCAAAACAAAGAAGTTACCGAAAAAATTTGCAAAAAAAAATAAATCCAAATGATCTAATTAAAGACTAATCCTTGCATTAGTCACAAAAAAGACCAAAGGGCTAAAAAAAGGAAAATGAAAAAAATGAAGTGAACAAGCGCTTACATGCTCGACAATGTTAGCGAAAAAAAGTGGCAAATTATGCTGAGGTGTTGGTGGCGGCTGGCCAACATTATGGGGAAATTTTCCATAAATTAGCGAAAAAAGGCTTCGAGAGAAGCTCTGGCTGCCTAGACCGCCAAAAAAAATTTGTAAAAAAAAATTAAAAAATAAATGAGGAGAGAGAAACAACATTCTTCGAAGAACCCATCTCAGATGGCTTGGGACTGGAAACAACTGATTTAGTCAAGGAAGAAGTTGAATGGGAGAGACAGATGAATTGACAGCAGACAGAGGAGGGAATTTGTAGTAATTTTTGAAAAAAATTGTTAATAGAATTCTATCGTCATAAATTATTGATAGAATTTATCACATATTGTTGATCGAATTTTATCTCTTTAAATTATTGATAAATTTTATTACAAATTGTTGATAGAATTTCATCCCTTTAAATTGTTGATAAATTTTATCATAAGTGGTTGATAGAGTTTCATCACAAATTTACAAGCAAAATTATCTCAAAAAAAAATCAACCTAGATTACCTACCAAATTACCAGGTTATTTGGCAAAAAAAAGGAAAAAAAGAAGAAGAGAAAGCCCACAAAAAAAGCTTCGATCAACATCTTCCAAGCTTTCGAGACCAAACCATTTCAAACACTCAAAATTCATGTGCACGTCCAACTCTAGAAGTGGGTATCTATAGGAGGTAAAAATTTGCCACTACAAAAATGCATAGAATCTGCAGTGGAATTTCTGATGGAAATTTTGGGAAATTTCGATAGAAATTTTGGAAAATTCCGACGGAAAATTTCATCTCCAACGGAAACACGCCAGCCGGGAAACAGCTCATCGAAGATTCTATTCCGACGGACTCCAACGGGCTCCAACGATTTTCCCAATGGACATTTCCTGTCAGAAATTCCCTCGGACAGTTGCATAGGCCTTGCAGAATTTAACCACCACAAACAAGATATATAATGATTACCAAATATGAATTTTGATGTCTGAAAATTAAAAGTGCTAAATTTGAAATTATTCGTGACATCCACAATTGTTTTCGATCTACAGGCAGATCAAATAAACTAATCAGAGTCAGATAGATTCATGGGATCATCGTTGTCATTTTAGGAATCCTGCTCGTCATCAGTGTCCAAGTTGCCTTGGCTGGAAGAACATGCACACAAACTTTTAATAACATTTTTGTTCCATAATCCATACCTACTTACAACTATTTTATTTATCCAAATCAACATACATTGCAAATTAAATTAATGATTAAATTATTTGCTATAAATTTTATATTCACTAATGACACCAATAAAAAAATTACATTCATATTTAGTTAACATTTTATATTCCTATATTCCGAAAATAAATTTTCACAAAAACCTATGCTACAAAAAAAATATTTGACACAACTATTTTATTTATCAAAATTTAACAATCAAACACAAATTAAACTATTTATTTGACAGTTCTTCTAAATAAACAAGCCCAAAAAAAAATACTATTAACCAAAAAATAAAATAAATATACTTAACAAATCAAACAAATCATACAAAAAATTAAACATACCTCAAAAAGCATATACTTCACATACTTACCAAAGATTAATATATACAACAAATTGAACAAAAAATAAACATAGTTAACAAACTTAAATCATTTACCAAAACAAAACACATTATACATGCTTAACATACTTCAACATTTTATAATAATTATACAATTTTTATAAATATACATACTTAATATATTTTATTCCACTTATCGAAATAAATATACTTCACAAATCAAATAAAAAATTGACATACTTCACATCCATATTTTCCACATCCATATTTTACCAAACAAAATAAATTAAATAAACTATACAAATATGCTTTAAAATTAAATTTCAGAAAATTTAACAACAGATACCAAATTAATATAATTTCAAAACACAACAATTCCACTAACCTTTAAATACCCGAAAAAATAATCAGACTACCGGCGGAATGGGCGGTGGCGGGGGTGGAATGAGCGACGACGGCGGCGGCGACGGCGACAACTCTTCAACCCATTCATAACAAATCAACCACCATAAAAAAAACTCCAATTAACTCAAAATTTTCAATTTTAAAGAACAAATTAATTAAAAATAAATGATTTACTAGTGAATTATAAGCAACGACAACTTCTTCTTCCGGTCACTGGCCACCGGAAACCATGGATCTTCCTCTTTCTCTCTCTTCGTTGCTCCCTCTTTCTCTCTTCGCAGTGCTCTCTCTCTCTTCGCGACTGACTTGAACTCAACGGGATACCCAAGCCGAAACATAAAAACCAAATCTGAAATTTTTTAGAAAACGCGCCTAAAATTCTTTTGCGCTCTAATGAGTGCCAAGGTCGTCGCTTTTACCGTTAGAGTTAGACACCGTTGTTGTAGTGAGCTAACACATCACATAATCCTACGTGCAAAATTGGCTTTAGCGGGCCCATTTAAATGGCATCAAATTCAGGCCAATCAAAAATTGTCATGTGTCATTAGTGATGCAATATATAATAATTATTTTTTATTTAAAATAAAGAGATAATGCCTAAAATATGGGCCAAAGCCCAAAGTGCAATTCCAAACCCTAGCCTTGGAACCTATAAATGGAGGTCCTCCATCCTCATTCTTAGGGGCTCACCATTTAGCATACTACAAGCTTTAGAGCTCAAAGTACAAACAATCTCCAGCTACCAAGCAATAAGGATCAAAGTAAGTTAGTTCAACGTCTTTTGCAACCTCAAATTGAAATTTACTTCAAAGTTCTTCATTCAGTTCATCGATCGAGATCAAGCAGCCTTACCCTCACATCGATTAATTTGGCCAACTACACTCCACATCCCGCATTTGCAGAATTCAGTGACTCAAATTGCAAGCAACATTCAACTACCAAGCGAGGAGGATTAGAACTTGCAAGCTTTAGAGTCAACGATCAACTATTTGTGGATTAAGATCACGAACCACTTCAGAGTTCTTTAGCTAATTCTGAATCAATCGAGATGAAGTGATCACGCCCTCGAATCAATTCAAGTCACTAGGAGATTGAATCAGAAGACTATTTCATTATATTCAATTCAGAGATTGTACACACATACTGCATCAATACAAAATAAAATTTGTTTCTCAAGTTCTTATCTAATTTATTTTAGGCGCGAATTTTGCGTTTAAACAACTCAATTTGGAATAACTCTATAGAGGATCAAACTCATCAGAACTCGCCAGAAATAATTAGCGTCGGAAAAACTACACTTGAAAAAATTTCCCTGATGCATAAAGTGACTAAAATGCTTGTTTCCATTGATTAAAGTTTTTTTTTTCACTTTTTTTTGTATTGTTTCTCTACCCCTAAAATGCTCCAAACAAGCCCACCGACAAAATAATTAGAAACAGAGGAGAAGAGAGAGAAATATATGAGTACTGGGGTTAAAGAGGAAAATATAAGTATCGAAAGATAATTTTGGGAGAATTTATGATGCTGAAATCCAAGGCCGAACACTGGATTGTGTTGGGTGATTCGCTCAAGAGCAAGCAAGAGAGTTCTCGCCTGGTTTGTCAAAAAGCTGGATGTTTACTTCTGAGATTTTGTATTGTGTTAGCTTTTATAGGTTCTCAAATAGTGAAACCCGACTTCTCAATTTTCTCTCCACTTTGTACATCTCCCCCCTCCAAAAAAAAAAAAAAACACTATCCACTTATATTATATGTGATTTCATTGTATTTGCATTTCATGATCATCTTCCTTACCCACCAGATGGGGGGCGTAGCTTTTTGGGACGGGGGTGGGGAGTCATAAACAAAGTAAGGAATTTTCTTTTGTCTATCTCATCTAGCCTTTTGCATGTTTTTAATTTATGTTGATAATCAAAGTAATACATTCTTCTTATGTGCATCCCTTTTCTAGTATTAAATTAAAGAATATTCTCAGTTTAAAATATTATGAATTTTAGTTTCATATGCTTTCTGTGATACTTAATCTTTAATTAAATGTTTCATTGATTAGTGGCAAAAATTATTACTACAAAACTATTACCCATAACAATATCTTCAAAAGACTTTTTTAATGGCGTGATAGAGGACTATTATCTCTTTGAAATTCCTACTAAATTGTATCTTTCCAAGCTATAATTACCGTTCAATATTGACAACCACTGATCAGGATCCTAATGCATTGGTCAGGAATTAGTTATAATTTCTAGTTATAATTTTAACATTGATCAGTACTCTTCAGCATTGATCAGTACTCTTCAGCATTGATCAGTACTCATCAACAATGATTAGCAATAAATTGCTTATGGTAAGTTAAAAATGTAGGCCCTGAAGAATAGATAATAATTGCAAAGGTAAAGCCAATCCGATCAAAAAGGCTAGTAGATTCCCAAAAAAGGCTAGTCTATGAAACAAGAAAAGAAACAATTTGTTGAAAGTCAAGTTTCGATATATGAAATAAGAATAATTGTGAAACGGCTATGAAAGTTTGGAATTTATAAATATACTAAAAATTAAATTTTATAAAGTTAAGCTAAAACGAAAGTTTGTTAGTTTCTAAAGTAAATTCCCATTAGCTCTTAAGTCATATCTCCCAGTTAGAATTTTCTATTATTCATCAATACTGTTCAACACCCATGAGCATTGATTATTGTCAACGAGAACTTAAACTCAAAATTGGCAATTCAATTTTGATTGAAAATACCATTGATGTGAGAAAAATATTCTTCATAAGATCATAAGAATAAACTTATTATTCCTAATAATTCGGAGCCTGAACTTGATCCAACATGAAACTATTTGTATATAGATATGAAATTCCTTCATTTCAAATAGGTGTATAAACTGAATGAATTGTTTTTTAGTCTAAGGTTGCAATAGGTTTGAGTGAGAGGTTTCCTATGATAAAAACTCCCTACAATATTCAGAAATTTTGACTTGAGCTCATGAATTGAGGTGCTTGAGTTCATGAGTTGACAACCTACATATTTTTGACCTTGTTGCCTAAGCTAAACAAGCTAAAAATAAAACTCTTTTAACTTATATATTTGTTTTGGGTACGTTTATATCATGTAGATCAGTAGATGTGAGATTTTTTAATTAAAAAATTAGATTGGTAAGTGGGGCAGGTCTAATAGACCACTGTCTTCTTGAGATAATCCAGTGGACCATAACAGACCAAGAGAAGGAGGGTAGGTCCCAAACTGCCGAGGGTAAGCCTATCCCCACAATTTCCTTACAAGGCAATATAATGCTTCATTCAATGCTTGAACTCTAGTAGAAGGTGTGGAAAATGAGAGTGGAAACCACTATGCTACCACCTCTTTGGCATATAGATATGTGAATCGTGAGCTTGTTTTTTTATTAATGATATCCCAGATAATATCAAGAAGATATTATTTTATTTTTTAAGAAGATTATTATCTTATATGAAATCTTATTTTCTCCAGAAATCTCATCATTGTTAGGAAGGTTATTATTGTAATCTCCACCTTAATTTCTATGTAAAGGTAGACTTAATCCTACAAAGTTGTCTAATCACCTTTCCTCAAGTCTTGTTCATGAATCAAAGAGTAACAAATGTTGTGTTCGCCAAACCAACCTCGATTCCATATTATAGTTGTTTCTCTCTTTCTTTTCCTTCTACCTACACAATACAAAATAAAAGTTTAACTTCATGTTCCTATCATTTATTTCTCACAAGATTGAAGTTCCATATTATATGCCCCCACTTTTATTTTGTAGGCCTTTAAGGCTGAATTGATATGCATGGAGTTTAATTCAAAGATGTTACTTTGAACCATTGTCAACTCCATTAATATCTGCTATACAAGCTTAGCTTCCTTCTCTTGTAATCATGACTTATAGCAACTATTAGTTGCATCACACCCCCTCATGGCCTTTGAAGATTGATGTTAATAGCATGATAACATCCTCCAACACTATTAGTATTGTTTTTGAGCCACCATTCTCTCTCTATTTGGGTCTTTCTTTGTCATTGGGTAGATTGGATCTTTACCTTTATTATTCCGCCTTTCAACTCTTTTTTAGATCTTTCATCTCAATTCTTTTTGTTTTTCTATTTCCTGTATCTGCCTTTTTTCCCCCTTTTTTCTTTCCTTTAGGAGAACTTTATTCATGACCGAATGTACTACAAAAAAGGGGGACAATTTACGACATCATCGTCAAGTACGTCAACCACGATACTACGGGTAAACTACAGCTCCTAACTCAATTTTATAATACCAATTCGAGGATTCATCTACGTTCACATAGAGGACTATCAAGGAGTATCAAAGATATTCTAAATAATACCAAGGAGATATTACTTTATCTTTTAGAAAGATATTATTATCTACATAAATCTTATCATTGTAGGAAAGTTATTATTGTAATATCTATCTTAATATCTATATAAGATAGTAGTGGACTCAACCCTATATGATTGCTAACCACCTTTTTTTCAATTCTTCTTCACTCTTTGACCATTTGGGGATCCATTTCTTTTATTGGCTAGCCCTAAAGTGGCATTTAATTCCAATATTGATATAAAACTATGTCAAAAACTAGTAAATGAGAATTGTTTCTTCCTTTTGCTTTCAAATTGTTAACTGTTCATTGTTGAAGTTTATTTTGGTCTTTTTTTATTAGAGGGGGTCTTCCCTGGCTTGTCTTAATTAAAAGTACTTTCGGTGACATTTCTAGTTCTAAATTCTTGACATTCTTTTATTTACTAAGTAGTATTCACACTCATGTGATGTGTGAGATTTATACGTATAAGTATTTTTATTTTGAATTGTAGCTTGTTATTCTTTACTTGAGAAATTTGATAATTCTTATTATGATAAATACATTAATATTTGATAAAATATAAACTTTAAATGTGGGCATCACACTTAGTGACCGTCACAGTGATTGATTTTTTGTTCATATCTATAGTTATTATTGATAATTTGAATGTCGTGAAATTTGCAATTACATTTGTACATAAGTTTAGAAATCAAAATCTTTTATTATGTATATTATTTTATTAAATTAGATAGACAGAAACAATAATATTGGAGCACCAGAAAAGTAATCAAAATGATATTTCAGAACTCTTCCAATAGTGGGAATGGAAAGTACATAAAAATTGTTAACTGTACCCCAAACTTTGCCCAAACAAGAGTTTATATTGATATTTGTTCTTAATGTTTTACACATATTAAATAAGGACATGATTCAAGTCTATTGGATAGTTGAGAAAAGGCTGACAACCTAACAAAACCCTATCACTCACCTTATGTTTATTTATCTTTCTGGTTCAAAAAAGGGCACTATATTAAGGCTCATTAGATGTACATATATAAATCCTTAACTGTTAGATCTAAGACATAATCCGACCCATCTTCCTCTAAGATCCTACAAGTGGGATCAAAAGGTTGAAGATGAGTTATGGTATGCACCCTCATTCCCCCTTCCCCTATTTAACAAATGCAAAATAAAAAAAATTAAAGAAATTAACAATCTTTCTAAGTTTGGATATCAAGCTTGAGATACCCTTCCAAAATAGCTTTCCACAAACCCTTCTCCCACACTATGTTGCAAGCAAAAAGGCACGCCTTGGCTTCTTCAATTCCCCCTTGGGGAACTCTATACCTCGTTTCACTCATGTTCACATTACCATCTGAGGTCTTCACTATCAATCCCCATCCAAACCCCTAGTCCCCCATTTTTGCACAATCAAAATTAATGTTAACCAAACCTAGAGCAGGAGTCCTATTGGGTTGTACCTTTATCACCATCCCCTCCATCCTGAGCTGAGTATCATGATATTCCATCACCATTATCTCCATAACCTTACGCATAATGAGACATGGATTTTGAAGACAGTGATCGAATATGTAGTCATTCCTTGCATTCCAACATCCCCACAAAACAACAACCACCTCTCACTATTTGTTTTTTCTATATTCATGGTAGCTTGAACTGATTGCATCATTGAACTACAGCAATTACGCCATCTCAGCACTCGCACCCCATACTACTTTGGCCAGGCTACACCCAAACACATCATGTGAGTATGTCCTAGCAAAGGCCCTACAAATCTAACATTTATAACATCAAACCCAGGAATTTGCTTCGTAAACACTTTCTTGGATGGGAGGGTATTAGCAGCTACATAAAAACATCTTCATCCATGCTGGAAAATCAAGAACCCATATGACAACCCAAAACTGTTTCATCGAGGCTCAACTACATGATATCTTATAAGCTTTTTTATGGTGTTAAGCAAATGATAATATGACCTCAAGCTAAAGGGCCGTGACTTCCAACTCTGCTAATGGCATTGTACCCTAAAAGTAAGCAATTTTAAACCATGGGGCTAAGAGGTCACGTTTCACAAAGAATAAAGAACAACAAGCAAAATACGAAGACGCGCAAGGAAGACTTATACAAAGAGTTCATATCATTCACTATTAGGAATAAATATCATGTAATATTTAATTCGTGAAGATTTTGTACCATATTAGGTAACTTGTTGTGCAAGCTAGGGTTGCTTGGAGGTTGTGTTTAGCTAGAAGATGTAAGCATGTACTTGTGTTAAAAGGGCGGTGCTTTAGCAACCAAGATATGAGAAGAAAGCTTCCATCTCCGTCCTAGTTATTTCATGGTATCAGAGCCCTCTAGGACTCTCATGTAAACCCTAAAAAGAAAAAAACGAACCCTCATCTTCATACAAGCCCACCATGACCAAAGATCAAAGCATTGTCATTGATCACCAAAGTCCTTACTTTCTTCATCCATCAGACTCTCTCGGCGCTGTAATTACTTCCATCATATTTAATGGGAAGAATTATAAGCGATGGGAGAGTTGTTGTTCGCACATCCTTGCAATCTGAAAATAAGTTTGGATTTATCGATGGGACGATCACAAAACCAATGGAGATAGATGGAAAAACCGTGACTGAAATCAATGCCTTGGAGATGGTGAAGTCCATGACACAATCATGGATTATGAATGTGCTTGACCCAAGACTTCATATAAGTGTGGCCTATGTCGACTTCGCTTAAACGTTGTGGGAGAATATCCACAAGCGTTATGCCGTGACCAACATACCAAAGATCCACAAACTAAAGGCAGAAATTCCCTCTTGCGAATAGAACAAGCAAGAACTAGTGGAGTTCTTATGGAAGCTCATGGGATTCTAAAACGAACTTGACAATTACGTCAAAATACCACCATGTACCTGTGGATGGGCAACCAAAATAGCTAAAGTAATGGAAAATGACCAAGCCCATCAATTTTTGATGAAACTTGATGATGAACCAGTCTTGACGATACGTAGCCAAATACTTGCCATGGATCCATTGCCATGAATGGAGAAAAATTTTAACATCGTTCAACAAGAAGAGTATCATAAGGAAACGACGTTGAGCCACGAGCCACGACCAGAGATAATGGCTGCCTTCGCTATGTCACATCTGGCCAGGTCGAGTTCCATGCAAGGTGAACGAGTGACTTGCAAACATTATGGAAAAACCGGCCATGAGGAAGCAAACTGCTTTTAACTGGTTGTGTATCCTGTTGGCTGGAGCAATCGTGGAGGATGAGGGTACAAGAACCGAGGCAGAAGTGGACGTGGAGGACGGCAAACCAATGATGCTAGAGGACGAGTGCGAGAATCGCACATCAAGCATAGACCCACAATGAGGACGCTGCTTGGCAAACTGAGGACAACCCGACAGGGATGGTAGAGACGGGTTTTACAGCAGAACAAGTACATTGCCTTCTGTCCTTGATCGAGACTCCTAAATCTAGTCACGAAAAATTATCGGGTAAGGATGCATGGCTTCTTGATTCAGGAGCCTCTTGTCATTATGACAAGTGTCTTATCTTTGCTAAAGGAAGTCCAAGAAATTGAAGCTATTTCGGTTGCCTTGCCAAATCGACCCGAGGCCTTAGCCATTAAGAAAGGAGTGGTTCATCTTGATTCAAAATTAATTTTGAATAATGTTCTATTTGTTCCCGACCTAAATTGCAATTTAATATCTATTGCGCAACTAATTGACGATAATATTTGTCAAGTAACATTTACGAAAAAGTTGTGTAATACAGGACCTTCATATAAGGAGCCCGATTGGAGTGGTGAGCCTAAGAAAGGGGTCTACTACTTCAAGAAGTCGACAACAGAAAAACTACAAGCTAACGAGGTTACTTCCTGCGATATGCGGCATTCGAGATTGGGCAATCTATCACCTCAAGCATTATCATACATTTATAGGGATATTAATGGTGGAGATAAGAATGAATTGTACGATGCACGTTCGCGTGCTAAACAAGCTCGTATATCATTCCCTATTAGTGGAAATAAATGACCAAATTGTTTTGATCCTATTCACTGCAACATATGGGGTTCGTATCATGAAAAAGCTTTCTGCGGTGCTCAATATTTCCTAAGTACTACAGATAAAGTTAACAGGGATGTGTGGATTTATTTAATGCAAGAAACGGGTGAGGCATCTCAACTCTCAAAAGAGTTTGGTCATATGGTGAGTACCCAATTTGGAGTCAGAGTCAAGGTTGTTAGGAATGAAATTGGGATAGAATTAACATCCAACACCATGAAAAGATTATATCGAGAACAAGGAATTATCCACCAAACCAGTTACGTAGCTTTCTGTAGTGCTCAATATGTATATGTATATGTATATATATATATATATAT
>JACYFF010031957.1:20850636-20882533 GCA_017589665.1 Selenicereus undatus
TCTTGAACAGTAGTCTTGAATAATTGCTCTGATGAGCTGTCTTGAACAGTGTTCTGATAGGCTGCCTTGAACAGTGTTCTTGAATTATTGTTCTAACAAAGCTATCTTGAACAGTGTTCTTAAATTATTGCTTTGATGAGATGTCTTGAACAACGTGCTAATAAGCCATCTTGAACAGTATTTTTGAATTATTGTTTGTCTTCTTGTTGAGTCATGCCTTTGGATGTTGACATGCTGATGAGTCACGATACATTGCGTGTTGAATGAATTGAGTGTTAGACATGTGCTATAACTGTCATAGCGTGTGTCAGTCATAGTGATGAGTCATACTGCTCGACAGTGGACGTTTGTGATGATTGCTTAGGTAGTCATAATTGCATTGAATGAATTGCTGAACATTTGTAATGGCATGCAATGAATCTAGGATATCCCTGCCCGGGCTTTTGAATGGAAACCTGCAAAATAAAAACGTTGTTAAGGTGGAATGACCCTTACTTTTGCCAGAGGTTACAACCTTTGCAGGCTCTTTTTCTTTTGTTCCTTTTTCATTTTGGTTTTGAATATTGTTGTTGGCATAGATCGTAAGGATCTGGAGGATCTTGAAGATCATTAGTCGCGAAAGTGGAAGTAATCATCTTGTAGAAATTTACAATGTAAGCCATAATATGTGGTAACAATACAGGAAGCATCGATTTGGAATGTATACCGCAAAGGTATTAACACTTGAATATGACTTTGATCTACTGGACAGATGTGAACGTTTGGGAACATTTTGGAAATAAATTTGAAAATATGATATTCAAAAGCTATCCGATATTCGTATTGTTTATGGAACCATTTGAAATAATTAATATACCCCGTGGGCATAATGATAAGAACCGGATGATTGTTAACATCTTGAACAAGTGTTTGGTAGGCTTTGATAAGTTTGAGATAACTATAGAATGATATTTTAGAGGAATTGTACCATTCTTGATAATCAATGAAGATAGCACTTTCGTTGTATCTTGGTCAATAGAATGATGTGTAGTAGAGTTCATTGTTGGTGATTTTTGAGGGAGTGTGGAATAACTGAAAAGAAAAACCTCAAGCATACGATATCATCATAGTACTTTGAGGGTCGATCCACAGGAACGACGTTGAAATTACGGTCATTTACAACGAAACGATTTAACTAATTAACTAAACTACGTGATATTATTTAAGCAATCTAACACCCTAAGCATTCAACTCAACATTTAACTAAACCCAGGCGTGCAAACCAAATGAATTCAAATAAACTAAACTTTAGCATTCTATCGAACAACCAAATCGCTACCAAAACTAAAATACTACACCAACTAGACATAGTCAATCAACCAAAATCAAAGCATGATTCAACCCTAAGCAACTAACTAACATTATTCAATATTATCAGCAAACCTAAGGCAGATTCAAACCAACCGGGTTAAAGCAGTAAATTCTTCTAAAACATTGCATAAAGTACAAATTGAAAGCGTACTAAAAACAGAGCAGCAGCAGGAACTTTCACCATGCCAGAACAAGCAACGAGTTACTACCTCAGATTCGCCAATGGAGTACGAGCTGGATCAACAATCCCCTCACCAGCGGCACAACAGACCGAACAGGGAAGGGGAAACAAAGCTTTAAACAAAAGGAAAAAAAACAAGAGAATACGAACAGGGAAAGAGTAGATTGTGACCAAAGGGAAGGGGAATTTAAGCAAATGAATGAAGTGATTCAGACCTCCTTGCTTGCAGCTCAGCCCTCGACATCAATGGCGGTATCGCCATCACTAGACCCAGAAAAATCGAATCAGAATAGAACAGGGGAGGGGGAAATTCGAATGAAATTGCTCAAATAAAACCCAAAAACTCTTGCAATTCATGAACGAAAATTCCAAATCAAAGCTTAATTACATGAATTCGAAGGCTGTAATTAAATCTAAAATCAAAACCTAAATCGAAAACTAACCCTAATTTCGAATACGAAAACAAGAAAAACGAAATTAAACCAGACTAAACCTAAAACGGAATTAAACCTAAACTAACCCTAAAATTACCTAGCCTAAATTACCTACTTCCTAATTGCCTTCAATGGCGTCTTCTTCAACCCTTTATACCCGAACTCTCTTCAACCTCAGTCGTCGATCTACTTGCTAGCGTGGATGATGGAGATGAAAGCCAGTGAAGGTGATGTCGTGGCGTTTGCTGCGTGATTCACGGGTGGATGAGATGGGGAGGTGAGGATGAAGGGGACGAAGGTGGGTTTTGAATTCTGTGGGTTGGGATCATTTTGGAGTGAGGAGGTTTGGGATTGGAAGTTTCTGTGGGCTGGGGTTTCGGTGGGCTAGTTTTGGAGGAGAGAGAAGAGATAAGGAAGAGAGAGATGAGGGTCGAGTTCTGGGTTTCGGGGTCTGAGGGTTGAGTGAGGAGAGAAAAAGTGAAGGGGAAGAAGAAGGAATGGGGGGTATGGCAAGGTCACATGAATCGCACATGGCGGGCTGGAGAGGCTGGACCAGGTTCACTTACTTTGGACCAGTTTTTTCCTCTGAACCGGTTCAACTCTATTTTTGGGCCGGTTCAGGGTAATTTGGACCGATTTTTGACAATTTTGCCCGGTTCTTCACTTTCTGACATTTTCTACCATTTTTGACCCCTTTTCTCACATTTATTAAAAATATGCAAAATAAAATAAAATCAGTTAAAAACCTTAAAAATACGATTAAAACGAGCATAAAATAGGTGTAAAAGTACCTTAAAAATAGCACATTTTTGGTTCGAACATTTATGATCACGAAGATGGAAGAAAAGAGGTTCATAAGGGTAATTTGTCATTTGGAGATGATTTTGTGTGGGACAGGAATTGTAGTCATTGTCTAATTGTATAGCTTTGCCTTTGTCTTTATTGCTCATGGTGAGACTTGTATGGAAATGTTTAGATAAGTCAGAAGAAGATGTTTGAGTGGAGGATGAATCTTGAGTACAAGTTAATAGAGGAAATTCTTTAGACAGTAGGATTTGGAATTGGTTTGCAACAGGGATTGAATAATGAGGATGGGTTCGAGTATCATGGATCATGGGATATTGCTGAGAAATTTGAATCTTTGATGACTGAAAATAAGATATAATTTTGGGAGAAATGGCAAAATTCGTAGTGAAAATATTGTGAAGGAATTTTAGAAAACTTTTTGAAAATGTTTTTGAAAATAGTTTACTCCGCACTGAATAGGTTCAGGTTGGATGATTTGATATCTGGCTATGCATATATTAAGTATTCTAAGATTGGTTTGCCAGTAATCTATGGTTTTCTCTAGATCATGATGCTGGCACATTAATTAATAATGTTCATCTAACCATTTTATATAAAATTTATTGAAATCTGGAGGTGACAATGATATAATATGATTGCATAAAATAATGCTTAGTTTTTCTAATCGTTGATTCATTTCTTGCAATTCGCTTTGATCATTATTGAGTCGTTTGATGACTTCAAGCCTTTCAAATTTATACCAATATTTTGGGTTGTTACATTCAATTAGATTGATTTGTCTTAATATTGAGGTATTTTGTAATAAAGATAAATCATTTTGATAACCAGGGGCAACAAATTTGAATAATATTGTTGTTCCCATAATTTCTCTATATACACGAAATTGATCGTCTTTAAATGGATAAATTTGAGTAATGAAAGGAGTTCCAAGAATTACTTCTTGAATTATATCTCGTACTAAAATAAATGAATTTTTGAAACAATATCCTTGATTGCATATGTAAGCATTTGATAATTTATACTTAATTTGTAACATCATACCATTAGCACTATGGAGACGTTCTTTGGTTTTTTCATAATATATAGAGGGAATTAATCCTTCTTTTATACAGTTTTGATCTGCACCACTATCTAATAATGTAATAGTATTTAATTCAAAACTATCTTTAATTTTAAGAGTAATATGAATATACCATTTTTGAAAATTTATTTGATTAATAGTTGAAACAAACTGTTGATCAGTACAGATATCTTCTGATTGAATATTTGAAGAAGAGGGTATGTTTTCTATTAATGTTAATCTTGTTTCTAATTCAAGATCTTTTATTTGTAATGAGCATAAATCTTTTTGTAAATTTTTACTTTGTTCTTTTAAAATATTAATTTCTTTCTGTAAGTCTTGAATATTAACTGTCTTTAAAATATTTGGAATCTCGCGTGTTTCTAATATTTTATTGATACTTACGTTATGGGGAGGTTCTAAAGAATCCTCTTTTATTAATATACCTTTGAGTTTTTGTAAATATTCTTTTCTTAATTCTGTATCTTGAATTTGATCAATTAAATCCAATAAAATTCTTTTTCACTATTATTAGTAGTTATGATATTAATACACTTGTAGCATAATCTTGATGACTCATTACCTGATGAATATTCGCCTGAATCACTTTCTAATTCATTGATATTATTGTCTTCGTAACCTGAGGATGATGATGAATTTTTTGATTGACTAGGAGTATCTTTGAGTTCAAATAATGAAATTAACTTATCTTGAATGTTTGGATGTTCTGCACAAATTTCATTTAATTGCTTTTTAACTTTATAGTTTTTTGCATAATGACCTAGTTTACCACATTTATAACAAGTATTTGTATTATCAATTTTCGTTGTTGGAGTATTCTTTTTAGAACTTAATTTTTTGTAATTTGGACTTCTTGTATTATATTTTTTCCTTTTATTAATTTGAGTTTTTCTTCGTTTTTTGACAGAGGGAGCTTCTAACTTTGGAAGGCAAAATGCTTCACAAAAAGAAACTAACTCTTTCCGTTTAGCAGCTTTATCTGTTGAATATCTTGCTTGCAATTTTAATTCATTGCATAATGAAATTCCTTCTTTTTTGATAAAACTTAATAATTGACCAAACGTAATTTGTTCAAATGGAATTGAACCTTTACCTATGACTTCACTTAACTTATTGAATATTATTTGAGAAAATAACGACCGTAATCCTGAAACAAATTTTTCTTTCCAATAAGGTTGACGACAGTCTTGTCTTTTTAATAGGTATGTTAAAAATGAATCTTTGTACCAATTGTAATCTTCGAGGGTTGGACATCTTAAATTTGTTAAAACAATATCTGTTGCAGCATTAATATCTTTTGGACTTCCAAGAAAATTAGTAACTATTGTGCAAATTAATGTTTCTATATTGTCAGCATGTCCTTGAGAATTTGTGTGAGTTCTGATTTTATTACGTTCATCTTCTTGAATATAATTCTCCCACCAATTTTTGAGTATACCAGTGAATCCAGAAGTTAATAAATCAAAATATTGTAAATCCATTGCACGTTTGGTTGAATAAGCTGTATAAGCAATTAACATTCTTTGGAGTGTTACGAATATTTCATGGCCACTACGACCATCAATATTCCATTCATATATTGAATCACTAGCAAAGTTTTCTGTAATTATTGTTCTAGCACTTTCAAGATGGAGATCTGGAGGAGTTTGCTTGGAATAATATGGAATTTTCTTTTTATATATTTTATTAATATTTTGGATATCATCATCTGATTGAGATAAATCTTTTTCTAAAGTATTAATTGTATTGTTAGTTGAAGCTTCTTCCTCTTTTAATTTTTCATCTATTTTTGAAATTAAAAGAGTACTATTATCTGGTAGTTCGAATTTATTTGAGCTTCTTATTTTGAATAGGGGTTTTGCAATATCATCTAAGACATTTGGCTTATTCTTTTTATTATCATTAATATCTAAATTTTCTAACTTTTCAGTTAATGAATCAATTTCTTGTTTTTTAGCAATTGCTTCAATTTGAGTTGAGACCATATTAACTTGTTGAGACACCATATGTAGTACTTGGTTTGTATAATTATTTTGATGATATACCTTTTTAATATCACTTAAATGTACTTGACTAATTTTTAGATCATTTCTACGTATTTTGAATGGAATTGCTGGAATATTACCTTCAGGAGTATTTAATGTAATCTCTTCTAATGGAGGAGTAAAAGAGGTAATTGTTTGACCATCTCGAAGTGTCCATTTTTTAGCAAAATTAATATTAGTATTGATTTCTTTGACATGGAATGGGTCTGGAATATTATTATTAGAGGCAAATATAGTCCATCAATTGAAAAAGGGGACATTCACTTTATGTCTTTCCATGAATGAATACCACTCTTGTCTAATGAATGATTGAGCATTTAAATCAAAGTGTGATAGGAACCAGTCTCTTTTGACTTTATTCTCTATTGAATTGAAATTTTGTCGTAAGTAATCTTTATTGATTTCAAAGGGACTTGAAATGACATTGATTGAAGAAAATGATGGGGGTTGCATAGTTGAGTCCGTTGGTAAACCTATGGAAGAAGTAGCTTCATCCATTGGTTCAGCTATTGGAGCTTTATAATAAATTTTTTGAGTATCTTCAACTTGATTATCTTTTAAATAATCACAATTAGATGACCTAGAAGGCATTGAATGTGAATTTCGAGGGAGTTCTTGATTTTCTAAAATTTTTGAACTTTTTTCTTTACTTGAATTAAATCTTATTATTACTCTACCATCAGGCTCTTCTATTATTTGTTAAATATTCTTTTGAGCAATATTCCTTTGTGGTCTAGTATTTTGAATAATAAATTCTTGAGGAATAGTTATTTTATTCCATTTTAATAATTTAGGAGTAAAAGTAGTAATATTATCTGATTCAACTTTTAATATTATGGTTTCATCTAGTTTTTGTTTAGGAATTTTTCCAATTAGCATAATCAATTGGACAACTAACTTCCTTGCTATTAACCACATTTGAGCTTTGACTACTAAGTAAACTAAGACGATCTCTAAATCAAGAGGCCATCTTAGTTACGTTTGAACACTTAGCTAGGAGTCATGCACATTCTACCGGGACCACTGGGACCACCCCACCGGGACCACCTACACACAACTGACCAACGGACTTTTGGGGCTGACCAACAGCTGACCAACGCTAGCAACAGCTAGACACTAACTAAATAAACAAACTTGGCTCTGATACCAGACGGGCAGGATCGGGGCCTAGGCTAAGCAGTGATGAGGGCCTAGATGTGGGATTAATACAAGCGGAGCGGAATAGGCAAATTGAAATTATGCAAAGTATCTCAATCATAGATTACCGGCAAACCTATTTTAGAAAAAGATTTATCTCAATCAGATGATGGTATCCAAAATATTAATAAAATATATAAAAAAGAATTATCATATTATTCCAAGCAAACTCCTCTAGATCTTCATCTTGAAAGTGCTAGAACAATAATTACTGAAAATTTTACAGGTGATTCAATCAGACGGGCATGATCGGGCCTAGGCTAAGCAGTAATGAGGGCCTAGATGCGGGATTAATGCAAGGGGAGCGGAGTAGCCAAATTAAAATTATGCATAGTCTAATTTTGAAATGAGAATCAAACGATAATTAAAACGTAATTGGAAACAATAGAATTGAAATGAGCAAAGTAGATGAATAAAAACTTACTTTTATTTGAATTATGAAAACTTGATATAAGGATTTGAGTACTTGAGGATGGAGTACAAGGGGGATTGAGAAGGCTATTTGAGAGGGAAGGTTGAGCAGCTTGGAAGGTTGTGTGAGATTGAATTGCTAACTGATAGTTTTTTTTTATTTTTTGGGATGTCCTGAGTGATGCCTAAAGGTGTTGAAGTGTGTGATGAAGTCTGTGATGAAGTCTTTGCATGTGATGAGTGCTTTGAATGCATGCGTACAATAGCATTTGATGAGTCATTCTATGGTTTTTGTCATGGCTTGTAATTAGTTGGGACAAAATAGCGTGTGTCAGTCATATTGATGAGTCATGCTGCTGGTCATGCTAGTCATAATTGCAGTGAATGAATTGTTAAATTATTGGATATTTGTAATGACATGCAATTAATCCTGGACATCCCTCCCGGGGCTTTTGAATGGAAACCTGCAAAACAAAAACTTTGTTAAAGTGGAATGGCCCTTACTTTTGCCAAAGTTCACGACCTTTGCAGGCTCTTTTCTATTCTTTTTCATTTTGGTTTTGAATATTGTTGTCGTCATAGTTCGTAAGGATCCGGAGGATCGTAAAGATCATTAGGAGCGAAAGTGGAAGTAATCATCTTGGAGAAATTTACAATGTAAGCCATATTGTGTGGCAACAATACACGAAGCATCGATTTGGAATGGATACCGCAAGGGTATTAATACTTGAGTATGGCTTTGATCAACTGGACAGATGTGAACAACTGGGAACATTTTGGAAACAAATTTGAAAGGTTCAAAAGTTGTCCAATATTCGTATTGTTTATGGAACCATTTGAAATAATTAATATACCCAGTGGGCATAATGATAAGAACCGGATGATTGTTAACATCTTGAACAAGTGTTTGGTAAGCTTTGATAAGTTTGAGATAACTGTAAATTGATATTTCAGCAGAATTGTACCATTCTTGATAATCAATTAAGATAGCACTTTCATTGTATCTTGGTCCATAGAATGATGTGTAGTAGAGTTCATGATCACAAAGATAGAACAAAAGAGGTTCTTGGGGGTAATTTGTCATTTGGAGGTGATTTTGCGTGGGACAGGAATGGTTGTCATTGTCGAATTGTATAGCTTTGCCTTTGTCTTTATTGTTCATGGTGAGACTTGTATGGAAATGTTTAGATAAGTCAAAAGAAGATGTTTGAGTGGAGGATGAAGCTTGAGTACAAGTTAAAATTCTTCCGACTGTAGGATTTGGAATCAGTTTGTAACAGGGATTGAATATTGAGGATGAGTTTGAGTATTAGATATCATAGCATATTGCTGAGGAGTTTGAATCTTTCTTTCTTTCTTAGTATCTTGGTTCATGTTGATGGCTGCAAATGAAATATTGTTGTCAGAAAAGGTAAAACTCATAGTGAAAATATTGTAAAGGAATTTTATAAAATTTTTGAAAACCTTTTGAAAAGATTTTACTCCGCATTGAATAGATTTAGGCTCTAGGATTTGAGATTTGTATGAGGTTATGATAATCGAGACAAAAGTCTTAAGATGATTAGTCTCGGGATAATCAACTAGACTAAAGACAATAATTAATACTTTGTTTGTAATGAACATAAATCTTTTTGTAAATTTTTAATTTGTTCTTTTAAAATATTAATTTCTTTCTGAATATTAATTGCTTTTAAAATATTTAGAATCTTACGTGTTTCAAATATTTTATTGATACTTACCTTATGAGGAGGCTC
The DNA here is from genome assembly GCA_017589665.1 of Selenicereus undatus. NCBI lineage: Eukaryota > Viridiplantae > Streptophyta > Magnoliopsida > Caryophyllales > Cactaceae > Selenicereus > Selenicereus undatus. The sequence goes on from JACYFF010031957.1 coordinate 20,859,897, forward strand.
TAACGAGTCTTCTTTTATTAATATAACTTTGAGTTTTTGTAAATATTCTTTTCTTAATTCTGCATCTTGAATTTGATCAATTAAATCCAATAAAAATTCTTTTTCAGTATAATTAGTAGTTATAACATTAATACACTTATAGCATAATCTTGAGGACACATTATTTGATGAATATTCACTTGAATCACTTTCTAATTCATGAATATTATTGTCTTCATAATTTGAGGAGGATGATGAATTTTTTTGATTGACTAGGAGTATCTTTGAGTTCAAATAATGAAATTAATTTATCTTGAATATCTGGATGATTTTGTGTGGGACAGGAATTGTAGTCATTTTCTGTATAGCTTTGTCTTTGTCTTTATTGCTCATGGTGAGACTTGTATGGAAATGTTTAGATAAGTCAAAAGAAGATGTTTGAGTGGAGGATGAAGCTTGAGTATAAGTTAATGGAGGAAATTCTTCAGACTGCAAGATTTGGAATTGGTTTGCAACAGGGAATGAATAATGAGGATGAGTTTGAGTATCATGGGTCATATATTGCTGAGAAATTTGAATCTTTGATGACTGAAAATAAAATATAATTTTGTGAGAAATGGTAAAATTCATAGTGAAAATATTGTAAAGGAATTTTAGAAAACTTTTTGAAAATGTTTTTGAAAATAGTTTACTCCGCATTGAATAGGTTCTTGTTAGATGATTTGATATCTGGCTATGCATGTATTGAGTGCTCTAAGATTGGCTTGCCAGTAATCTATGGTTTTTTGTAGATCATGATGCTGGCACATTAATTGATAACGTTCATTTAACCACTTTATATAAAATTTATTGAAATCTAGATGTGACAATGATATAATATGATTGCGTAAAATAATGATTAGTTTTTCTAATCGTTGATTTATTTCTTGTAATTCTCTTTTTCACAGTGTTGAGTCCTTTAATGACTTCAAGCCTTCCTAACTTATACCAATATTTTGGGTTGTTACATTCAATTACATTGATTTGTTTTGATATTGAGGTATTTTGTAATAAAGATAAATCGTTTTGATAAACATGGGTAACAAATTTGAATAATATTATCGTTCCCATAATTTCTTTATGTACACCAAATTGATCTACTTTAAATGGATAAATTTGAGTAATGAAAGGAGTTTCAAGAATAACTCCTGTATCTCTTACTAAAAAGAATGAGTTTTTAAAGCAATATCCTTGATTGCATATGTAAGCATTTGATAATTTATACTTAATTTGTAACGCCATACCATTAGTACTATGGAGACATTCTTTTGTTTTTTCATAATATATAGAGGGAATTAATCCTTCTTTTATACAGTTTTGATCTGCACCACTATCTAATAATGCAATAGTATTTAATTCAAAACTATCTTTAATTTTAAGAGTAATATGAATATACCATTTTTGAAAATTTATTTGATTAATAGTTGAAACAAACTGTTGATCAGTACAGATATCTTCTGATTGAATATTTGAAGAAGAGGGTATGTTTTCTATTAATGTTAATCTTGTTTCTAATTCAAGATCTTTTATTTGTAATGAGCATAAATCGTTTTGTAAATTTTTAATTTGTTCTTTTAAAATATTAATTTCTTTCTAAAGTCTTGAATATTAACTGTCTTCAAAATATTTGGAATCTCGCGTGTTTCAAATATTTTATTGATACTTACGTTATGAGGAGGTTCTAAAGAATCCTCTTTTATTAATATACCTTTGAGTTTTTGTAAGTATTCTTTTCTTAATTCTGTATCTTGAATTTGATCAATTAAATCCAATAAAAATTCTTTTTCACTATTAGTAGTAGTTATAACATTAATACACTTATAACATAATCTTGAGGACTCATTACCTGATGAATATTCGCTTGAATCACTTTCTAATTCATTGTTATTATTGTCTTCGTAATATGAGGGCGATGATGAATTCTCTGATTGACTAGGAGCATCTTTGAGTTCAAATAATGAAATTAATTTATCTTGAATAGCTGGATGTTCTGCGCACACCGGATAGGCAGGATCGAGCCTAGGCTAAGCAGTAATGAGGGCCTAGATGTGAGATTAATCAAGGGGAGCGAAGTAGCCAAATTGATGATATGCAAAGTCTAATTGAAATGATAATCAAATGATAATTAAAACGTAATTGGAAATAACGAAATTGAAATGAGCAAAGTAGATGAATACAAACTTACTTTTATTTGAATTATGAAAATTTGATACAAAGATTGGAGTACTTGATGATGGAGTACAGGGGAATTGAAAAGGTTATTTGAGAGGAAGGTTGAGGAGCTTGGAAGGTGTTGTGTACAATGTTGAATTGTTAACTGATTTTGCGATGATTTTTTGCCGATGATTGACTAATGATGTCCCCCTAATACAATGCTATGGAGTACCTATTTATATAATACATCATGGAATTAATTCTTTACATGTGAACGGCAAAGATTGAATGATAAAAATGGAATCTTGTGTTGATAATGTCTGCCGATAATCTTGAATTATTGATGCTTCTTGTTGAACTTGGACTGGAGTCATGTCAAAAGCAAAACCGTATTGAGTAACAATGGACTTTGGACTATTCTTGAATTATTGTCCTAAATGAGCTGTCTTGAGCAGTGTTTTTAAATTATTGTTTTGATGAGCTGTCTTGAACAGTATGCTGATAAGCTATCTTGAACAGTCTGCTGATAAGCTGTCTTGAGCAGTATTTTTGAATTATTGTTCTGACAGAGTCAAGCATATATAATTACTTGTCTTCTTGTTGAGTCAAAAAAACTTGATGTTGACATGTTGATGAATCACGATACATTGCGTGTTGAATGAATTGAGTGTTAGACATGTGCTATAATTGTCATAGCGTGTGTCAATCATATTGACGCGTCATGCTGCTGGTCATGCTATTGAATGAATTGTTGAATTATTGGGACATTTGTAATGGCATGCAATTAATCCTAGACATTTTGAATGGAAACCTGCAAAATAAAAACTTTGTAATTGTGAAATGGCCCTTACTTTTGCCAAAGGTCACGACCTTTGCGGGCTCTGTTCTTTTCTTTTACATTTTGGTTTTGAATATTGTTGCTGTCACAGATTGTAAGGATCTGGAGGATCCTGAAGATCATTAGTAGCGAAAGTGGAAGTAATCATCTTGTAGAAATTTGCAATGTAAGCCATATTTTGTGTAAACAAGACAGGAAGTATCGATTTGGAATGGATACCGTAATGGTATTAAGACTTGAGTATGGCTTTGATCAACTAGACAAATGTGTACGTCTGGGAACATCTTGGAAACAAATTTGAAAATATGAGGTTCAAAAGCTGTCCAATATTCGTATTGTTTATGAAGCTGTTTGAAATAATTAATATACCCAGTGGGCATAATGATAAGAACCGGATGATTGTTAACATCTTGAGCAAGTGTTTGGTAGGCTTTGATAAGTTTTAGCAAAATGTAGAATGATATCTCAGAGGAATTGTACCATTCTTGATAATCAATGAAGATAGCACTTTCATTGTATCTTGGTCCATAGAATGATGTGTAGTAACGTTCATGATCACGGAGATGGAATAAAAGAGGTTCATGAGGGTAATTTATCATTTGGAGATGATTTTGTGTGGGACAGGAATTGTAGTCATTGTCTAATTGTATAGCTTTGCCTTTATCTTTATTGCTCATGGTGAGACTTGTATGGAAATGTTTAGATAAGTCAGAAGAAGATGTTTGAGTGGAGGATGAAGCTTGAGTATAAGTTAATGGAGGAAATTCTTCAGACTGCAGGATTTGGAATCGGTTTGCAACAGGGATTGAATAGTGAGGATGGGTTTGAGTATCATGGGTCATGGGATATTGCTGAGAAATTTGAATCTTTGATGACTGAAAATAAAATATAATTTTGTTAGAAATTCGTAGTAAAAATATTGTAAAGGAATTTTATAAAACCTTTTGAAATTGTTTTTGAAAATATTTTACTCCGCGTTGAAATCTGGTTTGCCAGTAATCTATGGTTTTCTCTAGATCATGATGCTGACACATTAATTGATAATGTTCATTAACAATTTTATATAAAATTTATTGAAATCTGGAGGTGACAATGATATAATATGATTGCGTAAAATAACGCTTAGTTTTTCAAATCGTTGATTTATTTCTTGCAATTCGCTTTGATCATTATTGAGTCGTTTGATGACTTCAAGCCCTTCGAATTTATACCAGTATTTTGGGTTGTTACATTCAATTACATTGATTTGTCTTGATATTGGTGTATTTTGTAATAAAGAAAAATCTTTTTGATAAACAGGGGTAACAAATTTGAATAATATTGTTGTTTCCGTAATTTCTGTATATACACCAAATTGATCGACTGTAAATGGATAAATTTGAGTAATGAAAGGAGTTCCAAGAATAACTTCTTGACTTATATCTCGTACTAAAATAAATGAATTTTTGAAACAGTATCCTTCATTGCATATGTACGCATTTGATAATTTAGACTTAATTTGTAACGCCATACCATTAGCACTATGGAGACGTTCTTTTGTTTTTTCATAATATATAGAGGGAACTAATCCTTATTTGATACAATTTTGATCTGCACCACTATCAAGGAGTGCAATAGTATTTAATTCAAAACTATCTTTAATTTTAAGAGTAATATGAATATACCATTTTTGAAAATTTATTTGATTAATAGTTGAAACAAATTGTTGATCTGTAGAAATATCTTCTGATTGAATCTTTGAAGAAGAAGGTTTGCTTTCTATTAATGCTAATCTTGTTTCTAATTCAAGATCTTTTGTTTGTAATGAACATAAATCTTTTTGTAAATTTTTAATTTGTTCTTTTAAAATATTAATTTCTTTCTGTAAGTCTTGAATATTAACTGCCTTTAAAATATTTGGAATCTCACGTGTTTCAAATATTTTATTGATACTTACGTTATGAGGAGGTTCTAAAGAATCTTCTTTTATTAATATACCTTTGAGGTTTTGTAAATATTCTTTTCTTAATTCTATATCTTGAATTTGATCAATGAAATCCAATAAAAAATCTTTTTCACTATTATTAGTAGTTATGACATTAATACACTTGTAGCATAATCTTGAGGACTCATTACCTGATGAATATTCGCTTGAATCACTTTCTAATTCATTGGTATTATTGTCTTCGTAATCTGAGGAAGATGATGAATTTTCTGATTGACTAGGAGTATCTTGAGTTCAAATAATGAAATTAACTTATCTTGAATGTTTGGATGTTCTGCACATATTTCATTTAATTGCTTTTTAACTTTACAGTTTTTTGCATAATGATCTAGTTTACCACATTTATAACAAGAATTTGTATTATCAATTTTCTTTCTTGTAGTAGACTTTTTAGGACTTAATCTTTTGTAATTTGGACTTTTTGTATTATATTGTTTCTTTTTAGTGATTTGAGTTTTTCTCCGTTTTTTGACAGATGGAGCCTCTAACTTTGGAAGACAAAATGCTTCACAAAAAGAAGCTAATTCTTTTCGTTTAGCAGCTTTGTCTGTTTAATATTTGGCTTGCAATTTTAATTCATTGCATAATGAAATTCCTTCTTTTTTTATAAAACTTAATAATTGACCAAACGTAATTTGTTCAAATGGAAATAGTCCTTTACCTACGACTTCACGTAACTTATTGAATATTCTTTGAGAAAATAAAGATGGTAATCCTGAAACAAATTTTTCTTTCCAATAAGGTTGATGCCAGTCTTATCTTTTTAATAGATATGTTAAAAATGTATCTTTGTACCAATTGTAATCTTCTAGAGTTGGACATCGTAAATTAGTCAAAAGAATATCTGTTGCAGCATTAATATCTTTTGGCCCTCCAAGAAAATTAGTAACTATTGTATAAATTAATGTTTCTATATTGTCAGGGTGTCCTTGACAATTTGTGTGAGTTCTGATTTTATTACGTTCATCTTCTTGAATATAATTCTCCCACCAATTTTTGAGTATACCAGTGAATCCAGAGGTTAATAAATCAAAAGCTTGTAAATCCGTTGCACGTTTAGTTGAATAAGTTGTATAAGCAATTAACATTATTTAGAGTGTTACGAATATTTCATGGTCACTACGACCATCAATATTCCTTTCATATATTGAATCACCAGCAAAATTTTCTGTAATTATTGTTCTAGCACTTTTAAGGTGAAGATCTGGAGGAGTTTGCTTGGAGTAATATGGAATTTCCTTTTTATATATTTTATTAATATTATGGATATCATCATCTGATTGAGATAAATCTTTTTCTAAAATATTAATTGTATTGTTAGTTGAAGTTTCTGTTTCTTTTAATTTTTCATCTATTTTTGAAATTAAAGGAGTACTATGATCTGGTAGTTCAAATTTATTTGAGCGTCTTATTTTTAATAAGGGTTTTGCAATATCATCTAAGAAATTTCGCTTATTCCTTTTATTATCATTAATATCTAAATTTTCTAACTTTTCAGTTAATGAATCAATTTCTTGTTTTTTAACAATTGCTTCAATTTGAGTAGAGACCATATTGACTTGTTGAGATACCGAATGTAATACTAGGTTTGTATAATTATTTTGATGATATACCTTTTTAACATCATTTAAAAGTACTTGGCTATTTTCTGTATCATTTCTACCTATTTTGAATGGAATGGCTGGAATATTACCTTCTGGAGTATTTAATATAATCTCTTCTAATGGAGGAGTAAAAGAGGTAATTGTTTGACCATCTACTGAGGCAAATATAGCCCACTAATTGAAAAAAGGGACATTTACGTTATGTATTTTCATGAATGAATACCACTCTTGTCTAATGAATTATTGAGCATTTAAATCAAAATATGAAAGGAACCATTCTCTTTTGACTTTATTCTCTATTGAATTGAAATTTTGTCGGAAGTAATATTTATTGATTTCAAAGGGACTTGAAATGACATTAATTGAAGAAAATGATGGGGGTTGCATAGTTGAGTATGTTGGTGAACCTCTGGAAGAAGTAGCTTCATTTATTGGTTCAGCTATTGGAGCTTTATAATAAATTTTTTGACTATCTTCAATTTGGTTATCTTTTACATAATCATAATTAGATGATCTAGAAGGCATTGAATATGAAGTTGAAGGGAGTTCTATATTTTATGAAAATCTTGAACTTTTTTCTTTACTTGAATTAAATTTTATTAGTACTCTACCACCAGGCTCTTCTATTATTTGTTGAATATTCTTTTGAGCAATATTCCTTTGTGGTCTAGTATTTTGAATAATAAATTCTTGAGGAATAGTTATTTCATTCCATTATAATAATTTAGGAGTAAAAGTAGTAATATTATCTGATTCAGCTTTAAATAATATGGCTTCATCTAAAGTAGGTTTTAATATACAATTAGGATTGAGTTGGGATGATAATAATTTGAAATATACTCTGTAAGTAATATCAAAATTTCTTGAAAGCTTGCGAAATTGAACCTTTAAATCATTTTGAATATTAGGAAGATGAATATCTAACACTAAAGTTTCCATAATCCAAGAGTCATTTAAATCTACCGAATAATTTGGACAATAATTAAAATATCATGGAAAGACATATTAATCTTTTGCATAATCGGAATGAACATTGTCTTCATTGCTCAAAAAGTTTAGATGCTTTGTCTAAGCAAAAGACACAAGATAAGTTTAGATAAGTTTGCCACATTTATAAGAAGTATTTGTATTATCGATTTTCCTTTTTGTAGTAGTCTTTTTAGGACTTAATTTTTTGTAATTTGGACTTCTTGTATTATATTGTTTTTTCTTACTAATTTGAGTTTTTCTTCGTTTTCTGACATATGGAGCTTCTAACCTCCAAATTGAAATTATGCAGAGTATAATTTTGAAATGATAATCAAAACGATAATTAAAACGTAATTGGAAATGAAAGAATTAAAATGAACAAAGTAGATGAATAAAAACTTACTTTTATTTGAATTAGGAAAACTTGATACAAGGATTTGAATTGAAGTAGTGGGTGATGGACTACAGGGGAATTGAGAAAGCTATTTGAGAGAAAATAGAGTAAGGTTGAAGAGCTTGGAAGGTGTTGAAGTGTTAACTGATTAACTGATTTTTCGATGGGTTTTTCTGATGATTGACTTCATCACACACTTCATCACACACTTCAACACCTTTAGGCATCACTTAGAACATCGCAAAATCAGTCAATCAGTTAACACTTCAATCTCACACAACCTTCCAAGCTCCTCAACCTCTCCTCTCAAAAGCCTTCTCAATTCCCTTGTACTCCATCATCAAGTACTCCAATCCTTGTATCAAGTTTTCATAATTCAAATAAAAGTAAGTTTTTATTCATCTACCTTGTTCATTTTTATTCTTTTATTTCCAATTGTGTTTTAATTATCGTTTTGATTATCATTTCAAAATTATACTCTGCATACTTTTAATTTGGCTACTCCGTTTCCCTTGCATTAATCCCACATCTAGGCCCTCATTACTGCTTAGCCTAGGCCCCGATCCTGCCCGTCTGGTATCAGAGCCAAGTTTGTCGATTTAGTTAGTGTCTAGCTGTTGCTAGCGTTTGTTAGCTATTGGTAAGCCTTGAAAGTCTGTTGGTCAGCCGTGTGTAGGTGGTCCCAGTAGAATGTGCATACTCTTAGCTAAGTGTTCAAATGTAACTCAGATGACCTCTTGGTTTAGAGATCGTCTTAGTTTAGGTAGTAGTCAAAGCTCAAATGTGGTTAATAGCAAGGAAGTTAGTTGTCAAATTGATTATGCCAATTGGAAAATTCCTAAACAAAAAATAGCCTTTTCAATTCCCCTGTACTCTATCATCAAAATACTCAAATCCTTGTATCAAGTTTTATCAATTGAAATAAAAGTAAGTTTTATTCATCTACTTTGTTCATTTCAATTTCGTTGTTTCCAATTGCGTTTTAATTATCATTTTGATTTTCATTTCAAAATTATACTTTGCATAATTTCAATTTGGCTACTCCGCTCCCCTTGTATTAATCCCACATCTAGGCCCTCATTCTGCTTAGCTTAGGTCCCGATCTTGCCCACCTGGTATTAGATGGGCAGGATCGGGCCTAGGCTAAGAAGTACCAGATGGGCCCGATCCAGATGGGCAGGATCGGGCCTAGGCTAAGCAGTAATGAGGACCTAGATGTGGGATTAATGCAAGGGGCGCGGAGTAGCCAAATTGAAATTATGCAGAGTCTAATTTGGAAATGATAATCAAAATGAAATTGAAATGATGATTAAAACGTAATTGGAAATAACATAATTAAAATGAATAAACTGGATGAATAAAAACTTACTTTTATTTGAATTATGAAAACTTGATACAAGGATTTGAATTGAAGTACTTGGTGATGGAGTACAGAGGAATTGAGAAGGCTATTTGAGAGGAAAGGGAGTAAGGTTGAAGAGCTTGGAAGGTGTTGAAGTGTTAACTCGTGATGCCTAAAGGTGTTGAAGTGTGTGATGAAGTTTGTGATGAACTCTGCCTAATACAATGCCGTGGAGTACCTATTTATAGAATACAACATGGAATTAAATCTTTACACATGAACGGTAAAGATTGACTGGTAAAATGGAATCTTTTGTTGATAACGTCTGCCGACAGTCTTGAATTATTGATGTTTCTTGTTGAACTTGGATTGGAGCCACATCAAAAGCAAAACAGTATTGAATAATAATGGACCTTGGACTGTTCTTGAATTATTGTCCTGATGAGCTATCTTGAACAGTAGTCTTGAATAATTGCTCTGATGAGCTGTCTTGAACAGTGTTCTGATAAGCTGTCTTGAACATTGTTCTTGAATTATTGTTCTGGCAGAGCTGTCTTGAACAATGTTCTTGAATTATTACTTTGATGAGCTGTCTTGAACAGCGTGCTGATAAGCCGTCTTAAACAGTATTTTTGAATTATTGTTTGTCTTCTTGTTGAGTTATGCCTTTGGATGTTGACATGCTGATGAGTCACGATACATTGCGTGTTGAATGAATTGAGTGTTAGACATGTGCTATAATTGTCATAGTGTGTGTCAGTCATAGTGATAAGTCATGCTGCTAGACAGTGGACGTTTGTGATGATTGCTTAGGTAGTCATAATTGCATTGAATGAATTGTTGGACATTTGTAATGTCTACTCCGTTCCCCTTGCATTAATCCCACATCTAGGCCTTCATTACTGCTTAGCCTAGGCCCGATCCTGCCCTTCTAGTATCAGAGCCAAGTTTGTCGATTTAGTTAGTGTTTAGCCGTTCCTAGCGTTGGTCAGCTGTTGGTCAACCCTGGAAGTCCATTGGTCAGCCGTGTGTAGGTGGTCCCGGTGGGATGGTCCCAGTGGTGCCAGTAGAATGTGCATGACTCTTAACTAAGTGTTCAAACGTAACTCAGATGGCCTCTTGGTTTAGAGATCGTCTTAGTTTAGGTAGTTGTCCAATTGATTATGCTAATTGGAAAATGCCTAAACAAAAACTAGATGAAACCATAGTATTAAAAGCTAACTCAGATAATATTACTACTGTTACTCCCAAATTATTAAAATGGAATGAAATAACTATTCCTCAAGAATGTATTATTCAAAATACTAGACCACAAAGGAATATTGCTCAAAAGAATATTCAACAAATAATAGAAGAGCCTGATGGTAGAGTACTATTAAGATTTAATTCAAGTAAAAAAAAAAGTTCAAGATTTTCATAAAATATAGAACTCCCTAGAACTTCATATTCAATGCCTTCTAGATCATCTAATTATGATTATGTAAAAGATAATCAAGTAGAAGATACTCAAAAAATTTATTATAAAGCTCCAATAGCTAAACCAATAGATGAAGCTACTTCTTCCATAGGTTCACCAACTTACTCAACTATGCAACCCCCATCATTTTCTTCAATCAATGTCATTACAAGTCCTTTTGAAATCAATAAAGATTACTTACGACAAGATTTCAATTTAATAGAGAATAAAGTCAAAAGAGAATGGTTCCTTTCACACTTTGATTTAAATGCTCAATCATCCATTAGACAACAGTGGTATTCATTCATGGAAAGACATAAAGTAAATGTCCATTTTTTCAATTGATGGGATATATTTGCCTCCGATAATAATCTTCTAGACCCTATCCATGTGCAAAGAAATAAATACTAATATTAATTTTGCTAAAAAATGGACACTCAAAAATGGTCAAATAATTACTTCTTTTACTCATCCATTAGAAGAAATTATATTAAATACTCCTGAAGGTAATATTCCAACCATTCCATTCAAAATATGTAGAAATGATCCAGAAAATAGTCAAGTACATTTAAGTGATATTAATAAAGTATATCATCAAAATAATTACACAAACTAAGTATTACATACGGTGTCTCAACAAGTCAATATGGTCTCTACTCAAATTGAAGCAATTGTTAAAAAACAGGAAATTGATTAATTAACTAAAAAATTAGAAAATTTAGATATTAATGATAATAAAAAGAATAAGCCAAACTTCTTAGATGATATTGTAAAACCCCTATTCAAAATAAAACGCTCAAATAAATTAGAACTACCAGATAATAGTACTCCTTTAATTTCAAAAATAGATGAAAAATTAAAAGAAGCAAAAACTTTAACTAACAGTACAGTTAATATTTTAGAAAAAGATTTATCTCAATCAGATGATGATATCCAAAATATTAATAAAATATATATAAAAAAAAATTCCGTATTATTCCAAGCAAACTCCTCCAGATCTTCATCTTGAAAGTTCTAGAACAATAATTACTGAAAATTTTGCAGGTGATTCAATATATGAATGGAATATTGATGGTCGTAGTGACCATGAAATATTCGTCACACTCCATAGAATTTTAATTGTTTATACAGCTTATTCAACTAAAAGAGTAACAGATTTACAATCTTTTGATTTATTAACTTCTGGATTCACTGGTATACTCAAAATTTGGTGGGAGAATTATATTCAAGAAGATGAACACAATAAAATTAGAACTCACACAAATTCTCAAGGACGCCTTGACAATATAGAAACATTAATTTACACAATAGTTACTAATTTTCTTGGAAGTCCAAAAGATATTAATGCTGCGAGAGATATTCTTTAACTAATTTAAGATGTCCAACTCTAGAAGATTACAATTGGTACAAAGATACATTTTTAACATATCTATTAAAAAGAGAAGACTATCGTCAACCTTAGTGGAAAGAAAAATTTGTTTCAGGATCACCATCTTTATTTTCTCAAAGAATATTCAACAAGTTAAGTGAAGTCATAGGTAAAGGACCATTTCCATTTGAAAAAATTACGTTTGGTCAATTATTAAGTTTTATAAAAAAAGAAGGAATTTCATTATGTAATGAATTAAAATTACAAGCAAGATATTCAACAGACAAAGCCGCTAAACAAAAAGAATTAGGTTCTTTTTGTGAACCATTTTGCCTTCCAAAATTAGAAGCTCCATCTGTTAAAACACGAAGAAAAACTCAAATTAGTAAGAAAAAACAATATAATACAAGAAGTCCAAATTACAAAAAATTAAGTCCTAAAAAGACTACTCCAAAAAAGAAAATCTATAATACAAATACTTGCTATAAATGTGGTAAACTAGGTCATTATGCAAAAAACTGCAAAGTTAAAAAGAAATTAAATGAAATATGCACAGAATATCCAGATATTCAAGATAAATTAATGTCATTATTTGAACTCAAATATACTCCTAGTCAATTAGAAAATTCATTATCCTCCTCAGATTATGAAGATAATAATATCAATGAACTAGAAAGTGATTCAAGCACATATTCATCAGGTAATGAGTCCTCAAGATTATGCTATAAGTGTATTAATGTCATAACTACTAATAATAATGAAATTTTATTAAATTCAAGATGCAAAATTAAGAAAAGAATACTTACAAAAACTCAAAGGTATATTAATAAAAGAAGATTCTCTAGAACCTCCACATAAGGTAAGTATCAATAAAATATTTGAAACACATGAGATTCCAAATATTTTAAAAGCAGTTAATATTCACGACTTACAGAAAGAAATTAATATTTTAAAAGAACAAATTAAAATTTACAAAAAGATTTATGTTCATCACAAACAAAAGATCTTGAATTAGAAACAAGATTAAAATTAACAGAAAACAAACCTTCCTCTTTAAATATTCAATCAGAAGATATCTCTACGGATCAACAGTTTATTTCAACTATTAATCAAATAAATTTTCAAAAATGGTATATTCATATTACTCTTAAAATCAAAAATAGTTTTGAATTAAATACTATTGCACTATTAGATAGTGGTGCAGATCAAAATTGTATAAAAGAAGCATTAATTCCGTCTATATATTATGAAAAAACAAAAGAACGTCACCATAGTGCTAATGGTATGGCGTTACAAATTAAGTATAAATTATCAAATGCTCACATATGTAATCAAGGATATTGTTTTAAAAACTCATTTATTTTATTATGAGATATAAGTCAAGAAGTTATTCTTGGAACTCCTTTTATTACTCAAATTTATCCATTTAAAGTAAATCAATTTGGTTTATATACAGAAATGATGGGAACAACAATATTATTCAAATTTGTTACCCCTGTTTATCAAAAAGATTTATCTTTATTACAAAATTCCTCAATATTAAAGCAAATTAATCTTCTTCATGAAAAGAAAAAACATATTCAATTTTTACAAAAAGAAATTTTTTATAAAAAAATAGGAGAAAGGTTACAACAACCTTCTATCCAAAAGAGAATCGCAAATTACACGAATTATTTAAGAATAAAGTATGTTATGATCTTCCCAATGCATTTTGGCAAAGAAAAAAGCATATGGTAACACTTCCTTATGAAAAAGATTTCTCAGAGCAGAATATTCCAACTAAAGCAAGACCTATTCAAATGAATCAAGAACTCCTTGAATTTTGTAAAAAATAAATAGAAACATTATTAGAAAAGGGATTAATTAGACCATCTAAATCTCCTTGCAGCTGTATAGCATTTTATGTTCATAATCAAGTAGAAAAAGAGCGAGGCGTCCCTTGTTTGGTTATCAATTATAAACCATTAAACAAAGTATTACATTGGATTAGATATCCAATTCCTAATAAACATGATCTACTCAATCGCTTGTATGATGCAAAAATATTCTCAAAATTCGATATGAAAAGTGGTTTTTGGCAAATTCAAATTGCAGAAAAAGATCGATATAAGACAGCATTTACAGTTCCATTCTGACATTATGAGTGGAATGTTATGCCCTTTGGATTAAAGAATGCACCTTAAGAATTTCAAAACATTATGAATGATATTTTCAATCCTTACACTCATTTCACAATAGTGTATATAGATGATGTCCTTGTTTATTCGAATAGTATTGACCAACATTTTAAACATCTTTACACCTTTTTACATGTTATCAAGAAAAACGGATTAGTTGTATCTGCGCCTAAAATGAAATTATTCCAAACCAAAAATAGATTTTTAGGACATGATATCTACCAAGGCACTATACGTCCAATTGTGAGAGCCATTAAATTTGCGGATAAATTTTCCGACGAAATTAAGGATAAAACTCAATTGCAACGATTTTTAGGTTGTCTTAATTTTGTGTTTGACTTTTTCCCAAATCTAAGAAAGTTCTGTGAACCTGTTTATAAACGATTACGGAAAAATTCTCCTCCTTGGTCTGAAGAGCATACCAATATTGTCCGAATACTCAAACAAAAAGTCAAAGCCTAACCAGGTCTAAGAATACCACAACCAAATGCATTCATGATAGTACAAACCGATGCATCAGAAATAGGTTACGGTGGCATCCTTAAACAAAAGAAACTCGCCTATGATTCTATCGAACAAATAGTCCAATATCATTCCAGCATTTGGAATGAAACCCAAAGGAATTATTCAACCATTAAAAAGATTGCAAATCTGCAAAAGAAATTCTTCAAAAAGATGTTCAAAACATTGTTTCCAAACAAATATTTGCTCGCTGGCAAGCTATTTTATCTGCATTTGATTTTGACATTGAATTTATTCAAGGCAAAGATAATTCTTTACCAGATTTGTTAACAAGATAATTCTTACAAGGATCACACCATCAACTCCACAAATAAAAACAAAGCTACCGCTTCTAATGAGCTTGATGAACTCCAGTTACTCAGAAAGGAGATTCAATTACTCAACAAACAAAAACCATTGTTATTAATATCTACAACCACTTCATCCGATTCATCCTTGTCCTCCGTTTATTCCGATTATGGCCTATGTGGTGGTCCATGTGCTCAAGATCCCTATGCGTTTTGAGTAGATTTTCTACTACTTTTATTCAAAAAACAAACCAGAAACGGCAACAAAAGCAAAAGAGCCCGCAAAGGTCTTGACCTTTGGGAAAAGTAAGGGTCATTCCACCTTAACAATGTTTTTATTTTACAGATTTCCATTCAAAAGCCCCGGGAGGGATGTCCCATGTGTCCCAGGATTAATTGCATGCCATTACAAATATCCAACAATTCAACAATTCATTCAATGCAATCATGACTAGCATGACCAGTAGTATGACTCATCAATATGACTGACATATGCTATTTTACCTTATAGCAATTATAGCACATGTCTAGCACTCAATTCATTCAACACGCAATGTATCGTGACTCATCAGCATGTCAACATCCAAAGGCATGACTCAACAAGAAGACAAGCAATTATACAGGACTCTGTCAGAGCAATAATTCAAGAACACTACTCAAGACAGCTTATCAGAACACTGTTCAAAACAACTCATCAGAGCAATAATTGAAGAACACTGTTTAAGACAGCTTATCAGCACACTGTTCAAGACAGCTCATCAAAGCAATAATTCAAGAACACTAATCAAGACAGCTTATCGGCACACTGTTCAAAATAGCTCATCAAAGCAATAATTCAAGAACACTGTTCAAGACAGGTCATTCAGGACAACAATTCAAGAACAATCCAAAGTCCATTATTACTCAATACTGTTTCACTTTTTACGTGGCTCCAGTCCATGTTTAACAAGAAGTATCAATAATTCAAGATTATCGGCGGACTTTATCAACACAAGATTCCATTTTTATCAGTCAATCTTTACCGTTCACGTGTAAAAAATTAATTCCATGTTGTATTCTATAAATAGATACTCCATAGCGTTGTGAGAGACATCATAAGTCAATCATCGGCAAAAAATCATCGCAAAATCAGTTAACACTTCAACACTGTACGCAACACCTTCCAAGCTCCTCCACCTTCCTCTCAAATAACCTTCTCAATTCTCCTGTACTCCATCATCAAGTACTCCAATCCTTGTATTAAATTTTCATAATTCAAATAAAAGTAAGTTTTTATTCATGTACTTTGCTCATTTCAATTTCGTTATTTCCAATTACGTTTTAATTATCATTTGATTATCATTTCAAAAATTAGACTTTGCATATCATCAATTTGGCTACTTCGATCCCCTTGCATTAATCCCACATCTATGCCCTCATTACTGCTTAGCCTAAGCCCGATCCCAGGATCGGGCCTAGGACAAGCAGTAATGAGGGCCTAGATGTGGGATTAATGCAAAGGGAGCAGAGTAGCCAAATTGAAATCATGCAGAGTATACTTTTGAAATGATAATCAAAATGATAATTAAAACGTAATTGAAAATTAAAGAATTAAAATGAACAAGGTAGATGAATAAAAACTTACTTTTATTTGAATTATGAAAATTTGATACAAGGATTGGAGTACTTGATGATGGAGTAGGCTATTTGAGAGGAAAGGATTTAAGGTTGAGGAGCTTGGAAGGTATGAAGTGTTAACTAATTTTGCGATGATTAATACAAAGCTATGAAGTACCTATTTATAGAATACAACATGGAATTAAATCTTTACACGTGAACGGTAGAGATTGACTGATAAAATGGAATCTTGTGTTGATAGCGTTTGCCAATAATATTGAATTATTAATGCTTCTTGTTAAACTTAGACTGGAGCCACATCAAAAGCGAAACCGTATTGAGTGATAATGAACTTTGGACTGTTCTTGAATTATTGTCCCGAATGAGCTATCTTGAACAGTGTTTTTGAATTATTGCTTTGATGAGCTGTCTTGAACAGTGTGCTGATAAGCTTTTTTGAACAGTGTTTTTGAATTACTGTTCTGACAGAGTCATGCATAATTGCTTGTCTTCTTGTTGAGTCATAAAAACTTGATGTTGACATGTTGATGAATCACGATACATTGCGTGTTGAATGAATTGAGTGTTAGACATGTGCTATAATTGTCACAAAGTATGTCAGTCATATTGATGCGTCATGCTGTTGGTCATGCTATTAAATGAATTGTTGAATTGTTGGGACATTTGTAATGGCGTGCAATTAATCCTGGACATCACTCCCGGGGCTTTTGAATGGGAACCTGCAAAATAAAAACGTTGTTAAGGTGGAATGGCCCTTACTTTTGCCAAAGGTCACGACCTTTGCGGGCTCTTTTCTTTTTCTTTTTTGTTTTTCTTTTGAATATTGTTGTTGTCACAGATCGTAATGATCTGAAGGATCCTGAAGATCTTTAGTAGTGAAAGTGGAAGTAATCATCTTGTAGAAATTTACAACGTAAGCCATATTGTGTGGTAACAATACAGGAAGCATCGATTTGGAATGGATACCTCAAAGGTATTAACACTTGAGTATGACTTTGATCAACTGGATATATGTGAACGTCTGAACATTTTGGAAACAAATTTGAAAATATGAGGTTTAAAAGCTGTCCAATATTCGTATTGTTTATGGAACCATTTGAAATAATTAATATACCCAGTGGGCATAATGATAAGAACCAGATGATTGTTAACATCTTGAACAAGTGTTTGGTAGGCTTTGATAAGTTTCAGATAACTGTAGAATGATATTTCAGAGGAATTGTACCATTCTTGATAATCAATGAATATAGCACTTTTATTGTATCTTGGTCCATAGAATGATGTGTAGTAGAGTTCATGATCATGGAAATGGAAAAAAAAGAGGTTCATGAGGGTAATTTGTCATTTGGAGATGATTTTTTGTGGGACAGGAATTGTACTCATTGTCTAATTGTATAGCTTTGCCTTTGTCTTTATTGCTCATGGTGAGACTTGTATGGAAATGTTTAGATAATTCAAAAGAAGGTGTTTGAGTGGAGGATGAAGCTTGAGTATAAGTTAATGGAGGAAATTCTTTAGACTGCAGGATTTGAAATCGGTTTGCAACAGGGATTGAATAATGAGGATGGGTTTGAGTATCATGGGTCATGGGATATTGCTGAGAAATTTGAATCTTTGATGACTGAAAATAAAATATAATTTTGTCAGAAATGGTAAAATTCATAGTGAAAATATTGTAAAGGAATTTTAGAAAACTTTTTGAAAATAGTTTACTCCTCATTGAATAGGTTCAGGTTAGATGATTTGATATCTGGCTATGCATGTGTTGAGTGTCCTATGATTGGTTTGCCAGTAATATATGGTTTTTTCTAGATCATGACGCTGGCACATTAATTGATAATGTTCATTTAACCATTTATATAAAATTTATTGAAATCTGGATTTGACAATGATATAATATGATTGTGTAAAATAATGCTTAGTTTTTCTAATCGTTGATTTATTTCTTGTAATTCCCTTTAATCATTGTTTGAGTCATTTAATGACTTTAAGCCTTTCTAACTTATACCAATATTTTGGGTTGTTACATTCAATTACATTGATTTGTTTGATTTTGAGGTATTTTGTAATAAAGATAAATCGTTTTGATAAACAGGTGTAACAAATTTGAATGATATTATTGTTCCCATAATTTCTGTATGGACACTGAATTGATCTACTTTAAATGGATAAATTTGAGTAATAAAAGGAGTTCCAAGAATAACTTCTTGACTTATATCTCGTAGTAAAATGAATGAACTTTTGAAGCAATATCCTTGATTGCATATGTAAGCCTTTGATAATTGATACTTAATTTGTAACACCATACCATTATCGCTCTAGAGACGTTCTTTTGTTTTTTTCATAATATATAGAGGGAATTAATCCTTCTTTTATACAATTTTGATCTGCACCACTATCTAATAATGCAATAGTATTTAATTCAAAACTATTTTTGATTTTAAGAGTAATATGAATATACCATTTTTGAAAATTTATTTGATTAATAGTTGAAACAAACTGTTGATCTGTAGAAATATCTTCTGATTGAATGTTTGAAGAAGAAGGTTTGTTTTTTATTAATGCTAATCTCGTTTCGAATTCAAGATCTTTTATCTGTAATGAACATAATATTTTTGTAAATTTTTAATTTGTTCTTTTAAAATATTAATTTCTTTCTATAAGTCATGAACTGCTTTTAAAATATTTGGAATCCCATGTGTTTTGAATATTTTCTTGATACTTACCCTATGAGGAGGTTCTAAACAATCTTCTTTTATTAATATAACTTTGAGTTTTTGTAAATATTCTTTTCTTAATTCTGCATCTTGAATTTGATTAATTAAATCCAATAAAAATTCTTTGTCATTACTATTAGTAGTTATGACATTAATACACTTATAGCATAATCTTGAGGACTCTTTACTAGATGAATATTCACTTGAATCACTTTCTAATTCATTGATATTATTGTTTTCGTAATCTGAGGACGATGATGAATTTTCTGATTAACTAGGAGTATCTTTGAGTTCAGATAATGAAATTAATTTATCTTGAATAGCTGGATGTTCTGCACATATTTCATTTAATTTCTTTTTAACTTTACCGTTTTTTGAATAATGACCTAGTTTACCACATTTATAACAAGTATTTGTATTATCGATTTTCGTTTTTGGAGTAGTCTTTTTAGAACTTAATTTTTTGTATTTTGTACTTCTTGTATTATATTGTTTCCTTTTATTAATTTGAGTTTTTCTTCGTTTTTTGACAGAGGGAGCTTCTACCTTTAGAAGGCAAAATGCTTCACAAAAAGAACATAATTCTTTTCGTTTAGCAGCTTTATCTGTTGAATATCTTGCTTGTAATTTTAATTCATTGCATAATGAAATGCCTTCTTTTTAATAAAACTTAATAATTGACTAAACATAATTTGTTCAAATGGAATTGGACCTTTACCTATGACTTCACTTAATTTACTGAGTATCCTTTGAGAAAATAAAGATGGTAATCCCGAAACAAATGTTTCTTTCCAATAAAGTTGACGACAGTCTTCTCTTTTTAATAGATATGTTAAAAATGTGTCTTTGTACCAATTGTAATCTTCTAGAGTTGGACATCTTAAATTAGTTAAAGAATATCTGTTGCAGCATTAATATCTTTTGGACTTCCAAGAAAATTAGTAACTATTGTTTAAATTAATGTTTCTATATTGTCAAGGCGTCCTTGAGAATTTGTGTGAGTTCTAATTTTATTGCATTCATCTTCTTGAATATAATTCTTCCAACAATTTTTGAGCATACCAGTGAATCTAGAAGTT
Organism: Selenicereus undatus; assembly: GCA_017589665.1. NCBI lineage: Eukaryota > Viridiplantae > Streptophyta > Magnoliopsida > Caryophyllales > Cactaceae > Selenicereus > Selenicereus undatus. The sequence continues at coordinate 20,880,424 of JACYFF010031957.1, forward strand.
AATAAATCAAAAGACTGTAAATTCGTTGCACGTTTAGTTGAACAAGCTGTATAAGCAATTAACATTTTTTGGAGTGTTACGAATATTTCATGGTCACTACAACCATCAATATTCCATTCATATATTGAATCACCAGCAAATTTTTCTGTAATTATTGTTCTAGCACTTTCAAGATGAAGATCTGGAGGAGTTTGCTTGGAATAATATAGAATTTCTTTTTTATATATCTTATTAATATTTTGGAAATCATCATCTAATTGAGAGAAATCTTTTTCTAAAATATTAACTGTATTGTTAGTTGAAGTTTCTGCTTCTTTTAATTTTTCATATATTTTTGAAATTAAAGGAGTACTATTATCTAGTAGTTCTAATTTATTTTGAATGGAATTACTTGAATATTACCTTCAGGAGTATTTAATATAATTTCTTCTAATGGAGGAGTAAAAGAGGTAATGATTTGACCATCTTTGAGTGTCGACTTTTTAAGAAAATTAATATTAGTATTTATTTCTATGACATGGAATGGGTTTGGAAGATTATTATCAGAGGCAAATATATCCCACCAATTGAAAAGGGGGACATTTACTTTATGTCTTTCCATGAATGAATACCACTCTTGTCTAATGAATGATTGAGCATTTAAATCAAAGTGTGAAAGGAACTATTCTCTTTTGGCCTTATTCTCTATTGAATTGAAATTTTATCGTAAGTTATCTTTATTGATTTCAAAGGGACTTGAAATGACATTAATTGAAGAAAATGATGGGGGTCGCATAGTTGAGTAAGTTGGTGAACCTATTGAAGAAGTAGCTTCATCTATTGATTCAGCCATTCGAGTTTTATAATAAATTTTTTGAGTGTCTTCTACTTGATTATCTTTTAAATAATCATAATTAGATGACCTAGAAGGCATTGAATATGAAGTTCGGGGGAGTTCTTGATTTTTAGAAATTCTTGAACTTTTTTCTTTACTTGAATTAAATCTTATTAGTACTCTACCATCAGGCGCTTCTATTATTTGTTGAATATTCTTTTGAGTAATATTCCTTTGTGGCCTAATATTTTGAATAATAAATTCTTGAGGAATAGTTATTTCATTTCATTTTAATAATTTAGGAGTAAAAGTAGTAATATTATCTGATTCAACTTTTAATAATATGGTTTCATCTAAAGTAGGTTTTAATATGCACTCAGGATTGAGTTGGGATGATACTAATTTGAAATATACTCTGTAAGTAATAACAAAATTTCTTGAAAGCTCGCGAAATTGAACCATTAAATCATTTTGAATATTAGGAAGATGGATATCTAACACTAAAGTTTCCATAATCCAAGGGTCATTTAAATCTACCGAATAATTTGGACAACAATTAAAATATATGGAACCATTGCAAATATAGTTTGAATCATGGCTAACAATGAATCTTTGTAACATATTAATCTATCGTCTCTTACGGCCATGAATATAGGACAATCTAATCCTAATCATGTTAAAGGTTTGAGTGCAACTTGAATCACTCCAAAATGAATATACCTCTATTTCTCTTTATATTTTTTAATAGCAACTTTTGCAAGTAATTTAATAGTTTGAAATTCTTCGTCTAAACTCAATGTTTCTTCATGATCTTTTATTGATAAAGCAACATTGAAATCAAACTTGCCTATTTGATAAATTGTTTCTATTTTTGTTTAGGAATTTTCCAATAAGCATAATCAATTTGACAACTAACTTCTTTGCTATTAGCCACAGTAGAGCTTTGGCTACTACCTAAACTAAGACGATCTCTAAACCAAGAAGCCATCTGAGTCACGTTTGAACACTTAGCTAGGAGTCATGCACATTCTACCGGGACCACTAGGACCACCGCACCGAGACCACCTACACACGGCTGACAAACGGACTTCCGGGGCTGACCAACAGCAGACCAACGCTAGCAACGGCTAGACACTAACTAACCAGACAAACTTGGCTCCGACACCAGATGGTCATGATCAGGCCTAGGCTAAGCAGTAATGAGGGCTTAGATGTGGGATTAATGCAAGGAGAGCGGAGTAGCCAAATTGATGAGATCCAAAGTCTAATGTGTATACACACACACACACACACACA